>QAOC01052035.1:167171-246763 GCA_003255005.1 Begonia fuchsioides | reverse complement strand
AATTGTAAGTTTAAGATTATCAAATGTACGAAATACAAAACATCGTCCAAAAGTTCACATTTCCTTAGTTCAGTTTTCATTCATCAACTTCTAAAATGCATAACTTTTTCACCAAAACTCCTATTGAGTTTTTCAACCTATCAATATTCTCCTTTTGATGTCTTAAACAATTTCTTAGAATACCACTTTGTCAATTAAGCTCATTGGTTGCATGATAAAATGGGAAAACCGAAACTATCTCATTATCGATCTTTAACCCGGTTGTTGTTACCAATCTGTAAGTTTCCGAAAATCATAACTTTCTCTACGAACCTCCAAATCAAGAAATTCTTGTTGCTATAGTTTCATCAACGAAGCTACTTAATTTCATTAGAAGGAATTAAACTCATTTAAAGAACTTATCTCCTTTAAAATCAGATAACTTTGTTCATCATTCAACATTGATAGAACTTACAGTACTTGGAAAAGTCGGGTGTTACATAGGGCCTATGGCTTAAGGATTTGGACTTAGGCCTTAGGGCTTAAAGAATTTGGCTTTGGCTTAGGGCTTAAGGATTAAGGCTTAGGTCTTCTGGCTAAGGGCTTCTGAGTTGTGCTTTGGGCTTTGCGTAATGCGATAATAGCTTAGTGCTTAGGGCATATGATTTAGGGCTTATGTTTTAGAGCATTGGGTGTAACTCTTAAGGCGTAACTCTTAAGGCGTAGGGTTTAGAGCTTAGGGCTTTAGGATTAGGGCTTAGGGCTTAGGAAAAAGAGTTTTGGGCTTAAAATTTTTGGCTTAAGGCTTCGGGCTTTGGGACCAAGACGTAGGGATTTGGGGTGAGGGTGTCACATCCCATTTTCATACTTGCTTTTTATGTATAAGAAAATACTATTTTAACACATTTTATAAAAACTACAGCGGAAGACTTAATGATAGTTAAATCCATTCCATAACAACAACACTTAACCATATAAAATTTCTTAATCAAGCATTGTATTCGTTCAAAACATAAGGTTAATTTACAAACTTTGATAAATATGTATTGTCAATCGCTTTTAAACATTACATATTTCAAAACATTTTTCGAAAACACTAAACATCAAAATACATCTCCCACCGGTCGTCACTTAACGGTCCAAGCATCAGCACCGGCTATACCTCCTCCACCACGTTGTATCAATGATAAGGAAAAACCTCCTCACCACTAATCTCATCACCTACAATAGAAAGCTTAATCTGATGAGCTTAAGGCTCAATAAATAACCATACATGATTCCTTAATGCATACATGAATATGCATTTCTTAAAACATGTTCCATTTTCGTTTCATTTAATTTCTTGATACTTTTACTTTGGTGTGGGCGTCACAACATACAGGGAGGGAAAAACACCATTTGGTCTTCTTCACGGGCAGCCAAATGAACACCATTTGGTCCATTTCAGACAGTTCATGAACACCATTTGGCCCGATCCGTAAGACAGCTCATTCCATCCAACCCATAGCTTGATACTTACATGCTTTATATATCGAATATTGAAGATTACAGAATAGAGGACTGGCACCGTATGGCCTCCCTCGAGACATCCTTACTCTACTCCCTCCACAATATCCGGTTGAATTATCATGAAAACCATGCATGAAAAACATTTTTGTTCTTTTCATAAACAATGATGCATGATCAATTGTACAGATGCATGACATACAACATTCATATAACCTATAATGATAATATTAAATTTAACTTAACATATCAATCATCAAAAAATTGCAAACAAGCACACAAACAATCCCAAGAGTTTGGGTCGGTGTATTGTGCAATACACCCCAACAGATCATTATCCATACTTAATCTAGCACCTAATAAATTCAAATCATAATCCATAAAGTCTACTTTTTGTATTTGTAGTCCCAATTGGGCCAAAGACATTCAGAGTTACTTACTTGAAGTCCTTAGCTTTAAGTTGATCACTTAATCCCTTAATCTTTAACACTTATCACTTGGTAACCTTAATACATAAAAGAAAATTGTGAGCAATCTCAGATATACCCTGTTTTATAGTAACTTCCAACAACTATAACTTGAGATACACAAGTCCAATTAAGATGATTCAAGTGTCATAACTTTTGTGAAGATGTCTAATTTAAGTCATCTGAAGAGAAAAAAATCAAATTACAACTTGAAAACCTTGTAATAATTCAAATTCTAAAACTGTGCAGATTTGTCCGAAATTGGGAAATCTTGATAGAACTTTAAAATTCATGCACTAGCAACCATTCTGAACAAACCCAAGCACTTAGATATCAATATAGGGTAAGAATTGATACCTTAAAGGAAAGAAAACTTGCACCAAAGTTTCCAAATTCGTGGCTTCCCTGTTTTCCTCTTTTCTTGCTTCAATAGTGCACTAAATCTCACTTTTATGCACTAAATACCCTCACAAACTTCAACTATCCTTAAATCTTCACTTTTCTCCTACAAAAATAGAGAGAACTTAAGAGAAGGAGATGAATTTCGTGGTTTTCCCCATCTGATTGGAAACCCTATTCATAAAAAATAAAAGCTAAGGACGAGGTGGAGAAGGCATGAGGTGTTTTCTCCTCATTCCACCCCACTGAAGCCGCTCCCCAAATTCACCAATCATATTTATTTAACTTTAATAATAAAATTTTGATTTATATTATTTTTACACAAAAAATTAAGGTGGAGGTGGAGGTGGAGGAAAGCATGAGGTGTCCATTTAAGTAGGAGGTGTCCATTCTAATAATCACTAATTAACTTCGGTTAATCTTATGATTGAGAGTTTTATTTATTCTAACTTTCCTTCAAACCCTTCATACAGGAAACAATTTTTCTTTTTTTTTCATCGATCACAACTTCTAATTTACCGTACCATCAAAACTAAATCACAAGATCATTGTACCATACACAAAAAGCAAGGGTTTTACAATCCACCCACCTTACTTGAAATTTTGTCCTCAAAATTACATGTCAAACAACTCAGGATATTTCTTCTCCATATCTTGTTGTCTTTCCCATGTAGTTTCTTCCATAGAGTGGTTTTTCCACAATACTTTGACTAGTGGAACTTGCTTATTTATCAATTCTTTTATTCTGAAGTCTAAAATCTTTACCGGCTTCTCTTCATATGTTAAAGTTGGTTCCACTTCGATGCTACTTGGTTCAACTACTTGATTTGGATCATGCATAAACTTTCGTAACATTGAAATGTGAAATACATTATGCACTCCTTCCATAGTCGATGGCAACTCTAACTTATAAGTCGTCTTTCTTATTTTTTTCACTATATTGAAAGGTCCGATGAACCTTGGAGTGAGCTTTCCCTTTTTACCGAACCGTCTTACTCCTTTGAATGGAGAAACTTTAAGGAAAACTTCATCACCTTTCTCAAACTCCAATTCCCTTCTTCGTTGGTCAACATAAATTTTTTGACGACTTTGTGCCGTTTTGATCCTTTCCCAAATTACTCTCACTTGCTCTATAGTTTGTTGCAAAATCTCGGGACCATATAATTGAGCCTCACCGACTTCATTCCAATATAGAGGCAACCTACATTTCCTCTCGTACAACGCCTCATATGGTGCCATACCAATTGTAGCTTGATAACTATTATTATATGTTAATTCCACTAATGGTAATAACTTACTCCATGTCACTTGGAATTCTAAAACACATGCTCTCAAAATGTCTTCTAATATTTGAATTGTCCTTTCGGTTTGGCCATCAGTTTGAGGATGAAAAGTTGTACTAAAATTCAAACTTGTCATCATTGCCTTTTGCAAGTTTTTCCAAATATTTGATGTAAATCTGGGGTCTCTATCTGAAATAATAGAAATTGGAATACCGTGCAATCTTATTATCTCTTGAACATATAACTCTACATACTTGTCCATTGTGAAAGACATCTTTACCGGTAGACTTTGTAAGCCTATCAATAATCACCCAAATGGCATCATGGCCTTTTATTGTTTTTGGTAATCCCACAAAAAAATCCATTGTGATATGTTCCCATTTCCACTCTAGAATCGGTAAACATTGCAATGTCCCGGCTGGTTTTTAATGTTCAGCCTTGACTTGTTGACATACATAACACAACTCCACATGTTTTACTATGTCCTCTTTCATACCTGGCCACCAAAATGTTTGCCTCAAATCATGATACATCTTTGTACTTCCGGGATGTATTGAGAACATAGATGAATGAGCTTCTGTCAATATGTCTCTTTGTAACTCATACACTTTTGGAACATACCATCGGTTTCTATACTTTAATATACCATCATTTGAGCAATGTAGTTTAGAAGAAACCGACTCCTTGCCCAACTTGTACCGTTTACACATAAGATCACCTTGTTGAGCTTCTTTAATTCTCTCCAAAATAGTCGGTGTGATTGTTAATGCCATAAGAGTAGAACTCAAATCCGACACTACTTCAACCTCAAATCTATCCATCTCTTCTTGAAGTTTCATTGACACTGCCGAAAATACAGATTGCACCAACCTCGACTTTCTACTTAGATCATCGGCTACAACATTTGCTTTTCCAGGATGATACTTCATTTCAAAATCATAATCCTTCACAAACTCGAGTCATCGTCGTTGCCTCGTATTTAAATCCTTTTGTGTAAACAAATACTTCAAACTTTTATGGTCCGAGAATATCTCACATAGCTGACCATAAAGATAATGTCTCCAAATTTTTAAGGCAAAAACTACTGCCGCTAATTCAAGATCGTGCGTAGGATAATTCTGCTCATAGTTTTTTAATTGTCTTGAAGCATAGGCAATCACCTTTCCTTCTTGCATTAGAACACAACCCAATCCAATCTTAGAAGCATCACAATAGATACTATATCTTCCTTCTTCTGTCAGAATAGACAAAATTGGGCCATTGTCAACCTTTGCTTTAATTCGTGAAAACTTTGTTCACATTCCTTGGACCACCAAAACTTCATATTCTTCCTTGTTAATCTGGTTAATGGAATAGCAATCTTTGAAAATCCTTCTATAAATCTTTGGTAGTACCCAGCTAAGCCGAGGAAACTCCGTACTTCTCCAACATTCTTTGGTTGTGCCCAATCCATAACAGCTTGTATCTTTTCTGGATCAACAGAAATACCTTCTTTGGATATAACATGTCCAAGGAAATTAACCTTATCAAGCCAAAACTCACATTTAGAAAACTTGACATATTACTTATGAAGTTTCAGTGTAGATAATACAGCCTTCAAGTGTTCTATGTGCTCCTCATCCAATCGAGAATAAATTAATATTTTTGTCAATAAATACGATCACAAATTTATCCAAGAATTCCCTGAATACAAGATTCATTAAATCCATAAAGGCCGCCGGTGCGTTAGTCAAGCCAAAAGACATAACTAGGAATTCATAATGTCCATATCTAGTACGAAATGCCGTTTTAGGAATATCTTCTGTCTTGACCTTCAATTGATAATATCCAGACCTTAAATCAATCTTCAAGAACACACATGCACCTTGTAATTGGTCGAATAAATCGTCAATTCTTGGCAACAGGTATTTGTTCTTTATCGTCAACTTATTTAACTCTCGATAATCAATGCACATCCTTATTGATCCGTCCTTCTTCTTAACAAATAGGACTGGAGCTCCCAATGGTGAAAAACTCAGACGTACAAAACCTTTGTTAATTAAATCTTCTAGTTGTACCTTTAGTTCCTTTAGTTCCATTGTAGCCATTCTGTACGGGTTCTTTGATACAGGTTCTGCTCCAGGATAAACATCAATAACAAATTCAATCTCGTGATCTAGTGGCAAACCTGGAAGATCATCCAAGAATATCTCAGGAAATTCCTTAATCACCAAAATATGGTGCAATGTCTTTTTAGGCTGCTTTTGCACATCAATAATGCTTGCAAGAAAGCCTTCACATCCATTCTCTAGTAATTGTTGAGCTTCAATAAACAAAACCATAGACATACTTTGACCATATCGTATAGCTTGAAAGGAATACTCTTCCACATCGGGTGGCTTGAAACTAACCACTCTAGGCCAACAATTGATAGTGGCAAAATGTTGAAAGAGCCAATCCATTCCTAATATAATGTCGTATCCTCCCATATCCATTACTATGAAGTCCCCATACAAACTACGACCACTTACAGAAACCACATAATCAAGTAATATGTAACAACCCTCATTTATTTTAAGAATTTTGTGGCTTTAAGATGGAAACGTTTAAGATTTCTTTTTATGAATGTTGCTTGAATACTAGAGTGTTAAGGTATTTTGGATATTAGTAAATTAGTAGGTCGAAGGTGGTTAAGAAAATAATAAAGTTATTCGGAAAGGTTGGAAAATTAGAAACACGTGAATTGGTTACGATTATGAATAATTAGAATAAGAATACTTTGTTTGGGGTCTATCACACCGTGCACTTGCCAAAGTGTTTGGGTTTGATTGGTGTTTGTTTGAAGTCCATTGTTTGATGGTTGCTAGGTTTAAGTAAAGTAATGAAGTAAGTGGGTTAAATATACTAAATGACTACCTTCAAGTAAGTTTCGGTCGACCCCAGAATTTAGGAAGGGTCGACACAATTGGAACTTTCGGTCGACCCCAGGATCGAAGAGGGTTCGACACAATGAATAGTTTCAGTCGACCCCAGGATTGAAGAGGGGTCAACACAATTCTGTACTTTAGGTCGACCCCAGGATTTAGGAGGGGTCGACACAACTGAATACTTTAGGTCGACACCAGGATTTAACAGGGGTCGACACAAGCCACTCTCGGGAACACTTTCAGTCTACCCCATGATCGAGCGGTCGACACAAATAATGCTCAGGAAATCTTTCAGTCGACACAACTAATGAGCGGTCGACACAAATAACGCTCGGGAAATCTTTTGGTCGACACAATTGGACGAGCAGTAGACACTTTCCCGATTTAAGTTGAAAAGTCAACAAAAACTTGGAGAAATCCGGATGGATGGACGTGAGAGAAAGATTGATTTTGTTTAATTAAGAGATAAGAAGGCATGGTCTGCAATTTCCATCCCATCACAATTTCTTTTCCCTATCTTCTCTGAAGTTCTCACGTTGATCAAGAGAAGAGTGAGATTGAGAAAGAAAAGAAGTTATGTGAGAGAAAATAGTGAGAAAGTGAGATATCTCAAGAGAGGCAAGGTAGGAAACTCTAAAGCTCTCGTGGAAACTAAAGTTCAAGGTAAAATTTTATATCCTCTTAAGTTCTTCTAAGTTTAGTGATGATAAAATGATAGTATTGTTTGAATTGGTGGATAAAAATGAGTGATTTCATGCTAAGAGATAAGAAAAGAGTTAAGTATGAACAAAGTTAGAGTTTTGGAGATTCGGTCAATAAGTAGTAGGAATTAGAGTTTATAACCTTCATAAGAGTTAGAGTAAACTTTTAGTGTGATTTATAGCCGTTAGAATCACTCAATTCTGAGCTATGTAGAAAAAGTTATGTACGTCACAAGTCATCGCACAGAAACTGCGAAGAGTTGCGGTTGACCCCTTGTAGGTTGGGTAGACCGATTCTCAAACAGTGAATGCCCTCTGTTTTGTCAACATAAGTTGACACACTTTAGTTTTCTGAATTTCGTGTCTTCTAAGAAGTTATAGTAGACTCCTTAAGGAACAATTTGACACCTTAATCATTAGGAATGAATCATTAACGAAGAAGTTATAGTCATTTGAAGTTGGAATAGAAAGTTAAGACTTTATGCAAATTCTGATCTGTATATGATTTATATATTTAGGTCATTTATTAGATTAAAAAGGGGCTCAAGTGGATTGATTCAAGAAAGCAGCTAAGGTAAGTTTGCATTAAGATGGTTTGGCCCTTAAGTGAGACTACATTGCAAAGATTAGGATTATGTTTGCTGTGTGTTGCATGTTGTTTTCATGACATGTTTGGTGATGTATGCTTATTTTCATGTTATGTGATGTGATTTAAGTGATGTTTTTCATAGTCACATGGTCATGCATCATAGTTTTACAAAATGTCTATGAACTATTTTCATGCATGGTTTTACAACGTAGTTGGAGGTAAACGAGATATGATTGGTGGTATGGGACGCCAATTATGTTTCGTCTCCGACGAATTAAGAACTTGAATATCAAAACATGTAAATGACTGGTGGAATCCGAGGTGGAGAGCTCGGTCTCGAGGACTGGGTGGAACCACGAGGTGGATAGCTGGATTGATAAACAAGAATAAAAATGTAAATGACCGGTGGAACCACGAGGTGGAGAGCTCGGTCTCGAGGACTGGGTGGAACCACGAGGTGGAGAGCTGGATCGATAAGTAAGAATAAAAATGTAAATGACCAGTGGAACCACGAGGTGTAGAGCTCGGTCTCGAGGACTGGGTGGAACCACGAGGTGAAGAGCTGGATCAATAAGCACGAATAACGCAATAAAGAACAAAATGGAAATGTGCATTGTTTTATCAACAGCATAGCATACTCATGCATTGCATTTTATAGTTATGCTATTTACTGAGCTTTAGGCTCATAGTTTAGGCTTTGCAATGTAAGGAATGTAATGGAGGAAAGGGTGCAAGTGACTGATCAAGGAGTTAGAGCAGAAGAGTGTCCAAATTATATAGTTTATTGAGTGGTGACCGACGGGGAGTGATGCATCACACACACAGAATTATATTGTAAAATGTTTTGAATGTTTTGAAGATGTAATTATAATGTATACCCTTATTTTGGTGTGATGGATTACCAATGTTTTGAAAATGAATGTATTTTAAGTTGAAGTAATTGTCATCCGCTGCAGTTTTAAGTTATTAAATGCTTATGTATTTTGATTAAAGGTGGAATTCAAATGTATGTTTTATCATTTGACGGTTTCCTTGTAAACTAATTTGATAAACTAAAGATAGTTTTCAGAAATTAAAGAAACAAGTTTTCCACCAACGTAAGAAAGTAATGTAAGTAAGTAAGTAAGAAATCATGTAACAGACCGGTTTTCGGGTCGTCGAAAAGTAAGAAAAGCAATTAAGCGAGTAAGTAAGTAAGTAAGAACAACAGTAAGCGGCGTCCTGGGAATTGGGTTGTTACATAATATATAATTCAAATGTAATTGTTCTCCAGAAGGTAACATCACATCATAAAAGTGCTCAGCTACCATTGGTGAACAATCTAATTTAACCACAAACGCAGACAATATAAATGAATGTGTAGCACCAAAATCAATCAACACATATGCAGGCACACTATTAATCAAAATAGTACCTGATACCACAGCTGGTTGATCCACATCTTCAGGTTCAATCATAGCAAACACTCTCGGATTTTCCTTAGGTTGCTCTTTCTTTACTTGGGGACAATCTCTAACCATGTGACCAATCTCTTCGCACTTAAAACAACGTCCAGTGCCTGCTACACATTCTCAAAAATGCATTTTTCCACACTTCGAGCACAATTTTGTTTGAGTAGAATCTTGAATTCGCTTTCCTTTATTTGCATCAAACTTATCTTCATTCGGCCTCTTCGTGCCTCTTGATTGTTGCCATACTTTATCTTGTTGAGGTTGAACCGGTTTGAAGAACCGCCTTTGAGATTCCCTTTGCTTTTGAAATTTTACCTCGGCCTCCTCAATCTCTAACACTTTAGTTACCACACTGGCATATGTTACATTCTCCATACTTGATATCTTTACTCCTCGATATATCCCTATCTCCAATCCTTGAGTAAATTGGTATACTTTTAGTTCATCATTAGCAACCAAGTGTGGAGCAAACCTGGATAGTGCTTCAAACCGCTGTATGTATTCAGCTTCCGTCCCGATTTGTCTTAACTGAATAAACTCCACCATCTTCGATGTACGCACTGCTCTACTAAAATACTTATTGTTGAATACTATCTTAAATTGCTCCCAAGTCATTCCTTCACATTGGTAGTTGCCTTTATTGTATCCCACAAAAACCGGGCATCATTCTCTAACATAAACACAACACATGTTACTCTATCCCCACCTTCTATTTTGGCATACTCAAATAGATCTTTTAACTTTCCCATTCCTTGGCATATGCTGGATCCGCTGACTGACCATTAAAACATGGCGGGTGAAGACGATGAAATCTTTCACAACTCATTTCTCCTTGATTATTCCTTCCATCACCTCCTTGTGCATCCCTTGTCCTATAATCTTCCAAGTACTCAAATTGTCTACCAATCATATGCACTAACTTGTCAACCACATCTCCACTACTAGTCCCCTCATTAGCGGGTCTTCTTCCTCTTGGCATGATTTCAGCTAATCCTAACATTATCACATACAATGCATATAAACACAATTAAACATTTCATATCAAACAATACTTATAGTGAGTGAAGTCTTCATGTGCGACGCTTGTATCGTTAAGTAAACTACAGAACCGATTTTAAAACCTGGTGGGCTCTAATAACATACTTGTCACATCCCATTTTCATACTTGCTTTTTATGCATAAGAAAATACTATTTTAACACATTTTATAAAAAACTACAGTGGAAGACTTAATGATAGTTAAATCCATTCCATAAGAACAACAATTAACCATATAAAATTTCTTAATCAAGCATTGTATTCGTTCAAAACATAAGGTTAATTTACCAACTTTGATAAAGATGTATTGTCAATCGCTTTTAAACATTACATATTTCAAAATATTTTTCGAAAACACTAAACATCAAAATACATCTCCCACCGGTCGTTACTTAACGGTCCAAGCATCAGCACCGGCTATACCTCCTCCACAACGTTGTATCAATGATAAGGAAAAACCTCCTCACCACTAATCTCATCACCTACAATAGAAAGCTTAATCTAATGAGCTTAAGGCTCAGTAAATAACCATACATGATTCCTTAATGCCTACATGAATATGCATTTCTTAAAACATGTTCAATTTTCATTTCATTTGATTTCTTGATACTTTTACTTTGGTGTGGGCGTCACAACGTACAGGGAGGGAAAACACCATTTGGTCTTCTTCATGGGCAGCCCAATGAACACCATTTGGTCCATTTCAGACAGTTAATGAGCACCATTTGGCCCGATCCATAAGACAGCTCATTCCATCTCACCCACAGCTTGATACTTACATGCTTTATATATCGAACATTGAAGATTATGGAATAGAGGATTGGCACCATATGGCCTCCCTCGAGACATCCTTACTCTACTCCCTCCACAATATCCGGTTGAATTATCATGAAAACCATGCATGTAAAACATTTTTGTTCTTTTCATAAACAATGATGCATGATCAATTGTACATATGCATGACATACAACATTCATATAACCAATAATGATAATATTAAATTTAACTTAACATATCAATCATCAAACAATTGCAAACAAGCACACAAAAAATCCCAAGAGTTTGGGTCGGTGTATTGTGCAATACACCCCAACAGATCTTTATCCATACTTAATCTAGCACCTAATCAATTCAAATCATAATCCATAAAGTCTACTTTTTGTATTCGTAGTCCCAATTGGGCCAAAGACATTCAGAGTTACTTACTTGAAGTCCTTAGCTTTAAGTTGATCACTTAATCCCTTAATCTTCAACACTTATCACTTGGTAACCTTAATACATAAAAGAAAATTGAGTGAGCAATCTCGGATATACCCTATTTTATAGTAACTTCCAACAACTATAACTTGAGATACACAAGTCCAATTACGATGATTCAAGTGTCATAACTTTTGTGAAGATGTCTAATTTAAGTCATCTCAAGAGAGTAAAATCAAATTACCACTCGAAAACCTTGTAATAATTCAAATTCTAAAACTGTGCAGATTTGTCCGAAATTGGGAAATCTTGATATAACTTTAAAATTCATGCACTAGCAACCATTCTGAACCAACCCAAGCACTTAGATATCAATATAGGGTAAGAATTGATACCTTAAAGGAAAGAAAACTTGCACCAAAGTTTCCAAATTCGTGGCTTCCATGTTTTCCTCTTTTCTTGCTTCAATAGTGCACTAAATCTCACTTTTATGCACTAAATACCCTCACAAACTTCAACTATCCTTAAATCTTCACTTTTCTCCTAAAAAAATAGAGAACTTGATAGAAGGAGATGAATTTCTTGGTTTTCCCCATCTGATTGGAAACCCTCTTCATAAAAAAAAATCTAAAGAGGAGGTGGAGAAGGCATGAGGTGTTTTCTCCTCATTCCACCCCACTTAAGCTGCTCCCCAAATTCACCAATCATATTTATTTAACATTAATAATAACATTTTGATTTATATTATTTTTACACAAAAAATTAAGGTGGAGGTGGTGGAAAGCATGAGGTGTCCATTCAAGTAGGAGGTGTCCATTCTAATAATCACTAATTAACTTCGGTTAATCTTATGATTGAGAGTTTTATTTATTCTAACTTTCCTTCAAACCCTTCATACATGAAACAATTTTTCTTTTCTTTTTTTCATCGATCACAACTTCTAATTTACTGTACCATCAAAACTAAATCACAAGATCATTGTACCATACACAAAAAGCAAGGGTGTTACCGAGGGCATTAGGGTTTGCACTTTGGGTTTAGAGCTTTGGGCTTTGGGCTCATGTCTTTGGGCTTAAGGTTTAAGGCCTAGGGCTTTTGGCTTAGGGTTTAGGGCTTAGAGTTTTTAGCTTAGGGCTTAGGGATTTAGGGTTGGGGTTAAAGTTTTGCCTTTGTACTTTTGGCTTTCTTCTATGATCTTAAGGCTTAGGGGTTAGGGTTTAAGGCATAGTGTGTAGTACGTAGGGCTTGCGTTTTGAGATTAGGTCTCAAGGCTTAGGGGTTATGACTTAGGGCTTAATACTTTGGGCTCAAGGCTTTGAGCTTAGGTCTCAGGCTAGGGCTTAGGAATTAGGGTTTATGGCTTTATTCTTAACGCTTGAAGCTTTAGGATTTGAAAGTTAAACTTAGGGATTTAGGCTTAGGTCTTTGGGCCAACTGCTTTGGGCTTAGGGCATGAAGATTAAGGCTTAGGGTCTAGGGCTTTAAGTCTTAGAGCTTTTTTACTTAAGATTTTTGGCTGAGGGCTTTGGGCTTAGGAATATTTTGTCAAGATTTAAGGCTAGGAGCCTAGGGTAAAGGGCTTTGTACTTTGGGCTATGAGCTTAATGTTTTGGCTTTAGGCTTCGTGATTTGGGCTTTGGACTTTGTGATTTGGGCTTTGGGCTTCGTGATTTGGGCTTTGGGCTTTGGGATTTAGGTTTATGGGTCAGGGCTTAATGCTTAGGGCTTAAGTCTTAGGGCTTTGCTTTTAAAGCTTTGTGCTTAAAGCATTGAGCTAAGGGCTTTGCGCTAAGTGTTTGGTTGATTGGTAAGGGCTTTGGGCTTATAGTTCAGGGCTTTGTTCTTTAAAATTAAGGCTATGTCTTGGGGAATAGGACTTTGGGCTTAGGGCTTAGTGCTTAGGGCTTACATCTTAAGGCTTATGGCTTATGGCTTATGTCTTATGGCTTATGGCTTAGGGCTTAGGTCTTGGGATTTTTGCTTAGGGCTAAGGCTTAGAGCTTAGTGCTTAGGGTTAAAGGTTTAGGGCTTGGGGACTAGTGCTTAGAGCTTAAGGCCTAGGGCTTTGGGCTTTCGGTGTAGGGCTTTGGCCTTGGGGCTTAAGGCTTACGACTTTCGAGTTAAGTCTTAATGCTGAAGTCTTTTGGCTTTGTGCTTTTGGGACTAAGGCTTAGGGATTGGAGCGAAAGAATTAGGACATAGAGCTTAAAGCTTAAGACTTAGGGTTTAGGGCATAGGAATTAAGGCTTATGTCTTAAGGTATAGGGCTTTGGGAATAGTTCTTTTGTCTTAAGGCTTAGAGATTTGGGATTTGAGAACTGAGCTTAGTGCTCAGGTTTAGGGCTTTGGGCTTTAAGGGCTTTTTGGTCTTAGAGCTTTGGCCTTAGGGCTTTGGGCAATGGCTTAGTGATGTGCCCGAGACTCACCCACAACTGGAATGTGCAACAACTCGAAGCCGTGCAAGACATTTAGCTAATATGTTTGTTGATTTTGCAGGTACATTTTTCCCTACATTGGAGCTCCTAGATATTCCTTCACATCATGATCAAGAACTCCCCAAACATTGCTTACAATGGGAGTATAAAGAAGAGAAGAAGTTAGCCGAAAATCCAAGATCTTCCTTGCCAAGTTCACCACCCGGGACATAACTACACTCGGTTTCGAGGACAATGGAGACCGTATGCACCACTACTTGGGGAGATGAAGTCTTCCAAGGAATGACCAAGTAATGTTTGATTTTTGTATTTGTAAAATACTAAAATATTTGGGATGTTTTGATGTAAACAAATTGGTTCGGTTTGAACCAATTTCGTTGGGATTTGGGTTCGGCTTGGTCCAAACCAAGCCCCATTTGATGGAGCTTAGGTCCAATCCTAAGTCTCTATTTTTCATTCTTCTTTTGTTATGTTAGGAACGTGGAGTTTTTGCTGAAGACTCCATTGTCTTGGTTTAGGAGGTTTGGTGGGACCCATTCTCACCTAACTCCTATTCTTAGCCACTCATTAGTCCTAATTTTAGGTCTTTAATTGTTTTTGTCTTTTGTGAAAGTTTGTATGGGTATGAATCCCTCCTCCCACGTCTGATGAAGGGAGAAAAAAATAGAAGAAATTTGCAGAAGCCAAGTGCTCTCAATCTCCATTTCTTTCTCACGGCAATTCAAGGTTTTGGTGAGTAATATCCTCAACCTTCTCTTGTCTTGGTGTTGGTGATCTTGCTAGGGTCATTAAACCTTATTTCAACCTCCCTTCCTCACTTGTTAGGATCAAAAGGCGATTTTGGAACCCCCATAGCCTACCTTCCATTTGCGTTTTCATTTGTTTGTGTTGGTTGTGTTGTTTGCTGTTTTTAAACCTTCCCGAGTGGACTTTGAACTCCAACAGTCCATTCCATGCCATTTTCTGTTCCCATGAGCATAAGCCCCAAATTTCTAGCAATGAGTCCCACCTTCATGGCCTGAAACATTGGTTCTTTCCGTTTAGCCATAGCCACCTCCCTTTAAAAGTTATGCTTGTGTTTTCCCACTGCTTCCTACCCGAGTTCCTGAACTCGGGCAATTCTGTCCATTAATTTTCTATCCAGTATAACTCCTAGCCTACCCGTGCTTTTTCTGTGAAACTGCTTGCATTGTCTTCCCATTTGATTGAAGTTGTTGTCTGCTTATTTTTACGATCCCAGACTCCTTGTATTGGAAGTTGTATAGAAGTTTCCCCATCACCCCTGCACTCTTTTCTTCCTGTTTGTCTGTTTGTGCATCTGAAAGTGTCTCCGTGTATTTTAATGTTCCGCACGTGCTTGTAAGCTGTAATTCGGGTCAAACTTAGTCCACACCATTAAGTTTAAGTTGGCTGAGTTTTATAACCTAAACCTGTATGCGTTTGGAGAACTAAGCGTTGCACTCCCCTGTTCTGCCTTACTCCCTATCCTTCGGGGCAGATTGCAATCTTCACCCTTATTTCCGGCACCTCCGCATCTTCGAGCGTGTCACTTAGGGTTTAGGGCTTATGGCTTAGGGCTTAGGGCTTAGGGCTTAGGGCTTAGGGCTTAGGTCTTTTGTCCAACGGCTTTGGGCTTAGCACTTTGGTCATAGGGCTATGGGCTTTGGGCTTAAGGCTGAGGGCTTAGGGTTTTGGGCTCAGGGCTTTATGCCTTGAGCTTTAGGCTTAGGTCTTAGGGCTTAAGTGTTTGGCTTACAGGTTAATGATTTGGGCTTAATGCTTTTGGATTAGGGCTTTGAGCTTAATCCTTAGGGCTTAGGACTTAGGTATTAGTGCTTCAAGATTTATGCTTAGGTCTTAGTGCTTAGGAATTTTAGCTTAGGGCTTAGGAATTTTAGCTTAGGGCTTTAGTATTAAGGCTTAGGACTTAGAACTTTGGGCTTAGGGGTTTGTTATGCAACTTTGGGCCTAGCGCCTTAGGCTTAGGGCTTAGGGCTTAGGGCCTAGGGCTTACGACTTTGGACTAAGGGCTTAGGTGTTAGGGCTTAGGGCTTAGGGTATAGAGCGTAGTACTCAGGGATTGGGGCTTAGGGTATAGAGCGTAGAGCTTAGGGTATATAGCATAGGGCTTAGGACTTAAGGACTAGAGCTTAGGGCTTATAGCGTTTGGCTTGGGGCTTAGGGCATAGGGCCTAAATCTTAAGGATTAGAGCTTAGGGCTTTAGAATTATGCCTAAGGGCTTAGGAATTAAGTATTAAGGGTTAGGGCTTTCGACTGAGGGCTTTCGGCTTAGGGCTTTCGGCTTAAGGCTTTTAGTGTTGGGCTTTGAGCTTTGTGTTTCGTGATTATGAGTCAGGGCTTAGAGTATAGGGCTTAGAGTATAGGGCTTAGAGTTTAGGGTTTAGATTTTAGGGCTTAGGTGTAACTTTTAAGGCATAAGGCTTTGCACTTTGGGCTTAAGGCTTTAGGCCATAGACGTAAGGTTGAGGGCGTTGGGCTTAGATCTTTCAACTTAGGACCTTGAGCTTTGGGCTTACTGCTTGGGCATTAGAATTCTAGGTTTAGGGCTTTGGGCTTTTGGCTTAAGGCTTAGGGCTTAGCAGTTTGGGTTAGGGCTTAGGGCTTAGGTCTTAATGCATTAGGGTTTGGCCTTAGTGCTTTGGGCTTTGGGCTTTGGGATTAAGGCTTTGGGCTTAAGGCTTTGGGCTTTTGGTTTAGTAATGAGGGCTTAGGCCTAAAAGACTAGGGCATCAGCTTAGGGTGGGCTTTAGGCCTTAAGCTTTGGTCTTACCCTAAAGACCATGAGTGTGGCTGAAGAAATGCACCAAAGGTTTAGCTCCCCTAGCTTGGAAGGGAAGCGAACACCAAAGGATAACTCTAGGGGGTTGCCGGATGTTACCCATTTTCCTTGGGTGCCAAAAAACACAACCAAGGAAAATGCTTAAAGCACGATTTTGAAATAATAAAAATTTGTTCAAAATACCTCACAAAGAAGACTTAAACCCACCCTAGAATCTGAGAATGAGGAGGCCAATAAGAGGGCAACAACAGACCCTTACCCGAATTGACACAAACACAAAAGGACAAAGTGGGGCATGTCCTTGGACCCTCCAAACTTGTCTCCCACGCCTCTTTTGCAAACATCAGCTATCCAAGAGGGAGAGAGAGGTCAACATCACAAAAACTAAAACAAATAAACCCACACCATGGGAAACCCCTGGAATTGGGCTAAAGGTAAGGCTAAAGGTAAGGCGTGCTTATCCCTTGGAATTGGGCTTAGACCAATGTCTTGAGGCTTGTGGACTTCAAAATGGGGAAAGTGTTCTTCCCGGGTAAGGCTCTTCTTGGATATGGGCTCTCTTTGATTGCATCGTTTAACAAAGCAAAAGGTGTTCGATTTGAACGTTCTACCACTCTTTGGAAACCTTGAAAGATTGGATACATTTCTTATGAAGACATTGTCTTCATTAGAGGCTTAGCCTATTGTCAAATTGGCAGAGCAAGCTTTGGAGGTCCAGTTGTGCCGGATCAAATTATGGTCTCCATGCTTTAATGCTTGGACCACTAGCATGGGTGCTTAAGCTCCTTCTTTCATCCAACCTTCATGGCCTCCTGAGCGCTCTCCAAATGAGGAGTTGCTTGGGTTTCTGATGTGCTAAGGGAATGGTGGTTGGGTTGGTTAAAGAGAAATGGAGAGAGAAAAGAGGGGAAGAATGAGGAAGGTTGGCTCGGGTGAAGGAAAAATAGAGTCAAATGTCTCTTGCCAGATCTATGGCGGCATACGGGGTTAGAAGCAGAAATTTAGAGGCAAGGTTGATGGAGGTGAGAGGGTTCATGGCCCAAAAGATCATGGTGAAAGGATGAGGGAATCGGAAAATATGCAGAAAATGGCTAGAGTGCTTGAAAAGGAGCTCTCGGAAAAGGAAGATTGGAAAAATTGTAAACGGAGGGATTAAGCTTTAGGGTTCACACCCTTACCTTCGACTCCACTAGAGCGTGGTTGAAGGAATGTGGTATGGCCTAGTGTTAAGTCTCGAAAAGCCTTAATATTCCTGTGGTTTTAGTGGTTAAATTGCTAGGAATCTGTAATAATTTAATTGAAAATAAGCAGGATTTTTAAGGATAATGTTGTAGCGATGCCACAACATCAGTAATGCTATTTTTACTAGATTTTAGCCGATATTTTTTATATTTTGTATTATCACAGGATTTTCATTTCCATGCAATTGCAGAAGATTATTGAAGATAAAGGCTGGAAGAATCACGAAAAAAAAAGAAAGAATCAACTCTAAATCATATTTGGAAACAAGAATATCTTTGAAGATTTGGAAATCTTTCTTAATCTCAACTACTTTCCAAACCTATCCAAATCTTCCTCCAAATCGCAACCACCTCTCAGATCTGCTGAAGCTGCACGAAGTATACTTAAAGAAAGGTGAATACCCAGAATTGGGTGTGTAGAATTGGAGAACGGGATTCACGATCAAGCTTCGCAAATCCGAAGAAGAGGTTCACGGCGACGACCATGACGGCGGGGGACCGAGGCTGTGAGAACAACGACTTTTGACGGCGAGGGCCAAAATTCTCTCCCTTTGCTTTTCGTTTTAATTTTCGTGAATTATATGAACTCCTGATAGTTAGTATAGAACTATTTCGTTTGAGTTAAAATTAGGATTTTTCGTACATTGGTTTGCTTAATGAAATTGCATGCTATCTTTTAGAACTCGTTTTAATAAGTGTTTATATATTTTTGCTTTGCTGTGATTATCCCTTGAGCAATCATGACAATACGCCCTTGCGTGTTTGCTAAGTGTTAAACCTGAAAATTATTGTTTTGCATTGATATCATTTAGGGCAACACGACAATACGCCCTTGCGTGTTGCTAAGACGTGTATTAAAACCATTAGGTGGTTAAATCGTTGACACAGTTTAGCTAGGAGTGTTTTCATCATGTTCATTCCAACCTAGTGCGGTCAAATCAAACTTGTTCTTAAACCCAACCATAGAGGCAACGCCAGCCCCGGTTTATTAGTGTTCGGACCGGAACTAAACTGATGTTGTGACTAATGCTGCAGCACCAGCCAAGGGCAGTTCAAGTAAATCAATTTACGGAAAGTCCTAGTCGAGATTCTTACGAATTCTCAATTCAACCACCAACTTTACTTTTCTGCTTAATCTAGGTTATTAATTAGATACTTTAATTACCCGTAAGATAAATATAAAAATCAAACATTTAATGCTATTCTTTATTCTTTATGAAACTTTGCAATTTATTCTTTAAATTAGAGATTGACTTGTCTTCGTGGGATCAATATTTTTATTACTACGTTGCGACACGTGCACTTGCGTTCTAGCGAATACATTTTCAAGCAACACCTAGCTAACCCAATCTTGAGCGGTAGCCAAAACCTGAGTGCAGCTCACGGTGGTTTCCAGATATAACTCACCGGAAAACCTGACTCTTGGAGAAGGAGAAACCACCAAGGAAATGAGTTGCAAAATGTAGTCTTTGATTTCAAACTTAACTGACTACAAATGAGCTCAAAGAGAGCTTAAAATCACCCCCAATTTTGGGAGGGTGGGCTCCTGAAAATAAAAAAAAAACAGACTTACCCGAAATGGCAAAACAAGGAAGAAACAACTAATTGGTCCTCCTAGAAGTTACCCAAAAAGGAGGTACCAAGGCTGACCATGCCCCCCTTCAACACTGCCACCTGAAGAACAAAAGAGGGTTTTCACATGACTAACCCTTCAGCAAATAAAACCCTAACTCTAACAAATACAATCAACTTTTTTCTCACGGTAATTGTTCAACCGAAAAATAACAAAACACTAAATGACATAATAAAATGGGTCTTCATCCCTCCATGTGAACTTGGGCTAATGAATTACCCGAGTGAAATGGGCTTGGACTTCCTTTCTCCCAATCTTTGATGGACCATGGTCAGACCCTAGGCTAGGTGTATATTGTCTTGGGCAGCCTCCACCTTTCTTTCTCCACCTTGCTCTACAGTTATTGTGGAAAATTCCCAAGTGAGAAGATGTTTGGGCTGTCCTTGATCATCCAAAGTTGGCTCCACCATTAAGGTTCCTTGAATAAATAACCGTAAAAAATGAGCAAACATGTTAGCAAATTTCTTGGCTCGGGCTCTATGGGCCCTCGGGANTGAAGGATCGAGATTAACCTAAGTGGGGGAGGGTGAATTAGGTTAACTAAACTTTTTCGTAAGTTCAAGAATTTAACGATTATCTATTCTTGATTTAGTTATCAATTCAATATGCAAGCACAATCAACAATTATAAAAGTTGAGAGAGAGAGATATTAACACCGGTTTGGTAACGTGGTTCGGCCAACCTTGCCTACGTCCGCGCTTCAAGGTACCTCCTTGAAGATCTTTCCTGCTCAAACCTTGAGCTTCACTACGATTGACTTACGGGTGTCAATCAAACCTTTTGACTCTTTTCTTGAAGGAGCGTCACCCCTTTTACAATGATAGTTCAAGTAGAACAAATACAATATGTACGGTTATAAAAACCGACACACTCGATCTCAAGAATGATAAACAAGTTTAGTAGTAGGATTTGAGAGAGTAAAAAGTTCGAGAATGAATTTGGCAGCACTTCGGCGTAGTTTTCTCTCGTCAAAAATCTTCTACTCAAAATGAGCTTGCTTCATCTATTTATAGTTTGCTTCTGAACTGCCGAGATGGGTCGACACTTTGCTGTTGGGGTCAACACAAGCACTAGCCGGTAGACACATAAAAAATATAGTCGTTGAGAATTTTCTGTCTATTGGTGCTGATCGGTCGACATAACTTTTTGTTGCGGTCGACATAAATTCTTCTCTGGAATCTTTGGGGTCGACACAACCTTTTGTGCGGTCGACATAACTCTAAAGAATCCTTCTCTTAGAAAATCTGGGGTCGACACATGTAGGTTGGGGTCGACACAAATCTAAAAGATTCGTCTCTGGAAATACTGGGTCGACACATGTAGGTTGGGGTCGACATAATTTAAACGATGAAGTCGACATGTAAAGTGCAGGCTCAGCTTTGAGGGGTTGACACATAAAATATGGTAAGGTCAACACAATGTCTTTTCTAGGGTCGACACAGACAGTTTGGATGGGTCGACACATTTGCACGCTGCACTAAATTTTTGGGTCGACACAAGTTATATAGGTGGGTCGACACAATTTGTATGTTGGGCTGACTTTCGGGTTGGCACAAGGAATGAAAGACTCAGCTTCTGTTTTGAACAAGGGTCGACACAAAACACTAAGGGTCGACACAAATTATGAAAGACTAAGCTTCTGAATTTTACAAGGGTCGACACAATACGCTGTGGGTCGACACAATACGCTGTGGGTTGACACAAAACATTTTTGGTTAATCTTCTAGATTTTACAAGGGTCGACACAGGACACTATGGGTCGACACAAAACACTGCATATATTTGAAATTTTTGCAGCACTTAAAAAAATTGTTAGACTTTAATTGTACCCGTCAAATAGGGTATTTCTCATGAATGGTTAAGTCTAATTTAAGCATTGTAAAGTATTTTATTTTATCTTTCATGCTTATTTTACATAGCAATCATCAAAAAACAATTGATTGCTTTAAAAAAAATTTTAAAGCCAACACTTATGGCTTAGAGCTTATGGTTTGTGGCTTACTACTTAAGGTATAGGGGTTAGGGATTGGGGCTAAGGCTTTGGGCTTTGAGCTTAGGTCTCTGAGCTTAGGGCTTTGGGCAAACATTTTTGGGCTTAGGGCTTAAGGCTCATGACTTAGAGCTTACGAATTAAGGATTAAGGTTTAGGGCTTTCGGCTTAGGGCTTGTGACTTTCATCTTTGTGCTTTGTGATTATGACTTTATGCTTCCGGCATACGACTTATGAGTTTGATATTAGGGCTTAGGTCTCAGGGCTTAGAGCATAACTCTTCAGGCATACAACTTTGGGCACTAGCCTTAGTGCTTAGGGCTTTTGATTTGGGCTTTTTTTTTAGCTTTTTGCTTTGGACTTATGGCTTTGGCCTTAAGACTTAAGGTTTATTGCCAACAGCTTTAGGCATGTGGCTTTGGGTTTGGTCTTTGGTCTTTTAATCGTCAACTTTGGGCTTAGCGCTTTTGGCTTAAGGCCATGGGCATGGGGCTTAAGGCTGAGGGCTTGAGTGTTTGAGCTTAAGGTTTAATGCTTTAGACTTAGGGATTAAAGCTTAAGGCTTAAGGCTTAGGTCCTAGGTCTTAAAGCTTAGGGTTTAGTGCGTAGTGCATAGTGCTTACGACTTAGGACGACTTTGGCCTTAGGGCTTAGGGCTTAGGGTTCAACGCTTAAGGCTTAGAGATTAGGGCTTATGGCTTAAGGCTTAGGTCTTAGGCTTAGGGCTTAAGGCTCAGGGCCTAGGTCTTTGCCCATTAGGCTATGGGCTTAAGGCTTAGTACTTAGAACTTTGGGCTCAAGTCTTTGGGCTTTAGTCTTAGGTCTTAAAGCTTTGGGATTAGGGCTTATGGCTTTGTGCTAACTTCTATGGGCTTAGAGCTTTGGACTTAGGGCTTTGGGCTTAGGCTTAAGGTTTAGGGCTTTGGGCTTTGGGCTTTAAGCTTATGAGTTATGGTTTAGGTCATGGGGGGTTAATGCTTAGGGCTTAGTGCAAAGGCCTATGCCTTAGCTCTTATTGCTTAAGGTTTTGGGCTTAAAGTTATGCACTTAGGTATTCAGGCTAAATGCGTTTTTCGATGGATGAAGGCTTTGAGCTTAGGGTTTAAGGCTCTGTGCTTTGGGATTTGGGCTCGGGCTTTGGGCATAGGGCTTTTGGCTTGGTGCTTTGGGCTTAAGTTTCAAACTTTGGGCTTAGGGCTTTGGGCTTTGGGCTATAAGGCTATGGTATTGAGCTTAGGGCTTTGGGCTTTGTGCTTTGTGCTTTAAGCTTAGGGCTTAAGGCATGGCTATGTTTTTAGGCTTCAAACTTTAGGCTTATAGCTTAGTGCTTAGGGCTTGGGGCTTTGGGCTTTTGTGCTTTTGGATTAAGGCTTAGGGCTTGCGGCATATGACTCATGGCTTAGTACTTTGGGCTTTGGGCTTAGTGTTGAGGGGTAACCCCTTAGGGCTTAAGGCTTAGAACTTAGAGCTTAGGGCTTAGGGAATTAAGACTTAGTGCTTAGGGCTTAGGGAATTAAGACTTAGTGCTTAGGGCAAACTGTTTAGATCTAAAGGCTTAGGGCTTAATGTGTTAGGCTTAGGGCTTAGGGCTTCTGTCTTAGAGCTTAGGGCTTTGGGCTTAGGGCTTAGGGCTTTGGGCTTTGGGCTTAGGGCTTAGGGCTTTGGGCTTAGGGCTTTGGGCTTTGGGCTTTGGGCTTTGGGCTTAGGGCTAAGGGTGTGGGCTAAGGGCATATGGCTTAGGGCTTAGGGCTTAGGGCTTAGGGCTTAGGACTTAGGACTTGGGGCTTGGGGCTTGGGGCTTGGGGCTTGATGCTTAGGGATTTGGGCTTAGGACTTTAGGCTTTGGACATTGGGCTTTGAGCTTAGGGCATAAGGCTTTGGCCTTAGGATTTTTGGATTAGGGCTTCAAACCTAGGACTTTAGGCTTAGGGCTTAATGCTTATGGCTTGGGGCTTATGGCTTAAAGCTTAGAGCTTTGGACTCAAGGCTTTGATCTGAGGCTTTTGGCTTAGGGCTTAAGGTTTTGGGCTTTGGACTTAAGGCTTAGGGCTTTGAGCTTAGAGATGAGATGATGGCTTTGTGATTTGGGCTTTGGGCTTTGTGCTTTTTTATGGCTAAGGGGTTAGTGCTAAAGGGCATAGGTCTTACAATTAGGGCTTGGTGCTAAGGCCTTAGGCCAATTTATTAGGGCTTTGGGCTTAAAGCTTTGTTGACAAGCTTGAAGAATGCGAAGGGGAATAAAATTGGCTTCGGGTGAGAAAGAAGGAAAGAAATGGGCCGGAAATGGGTGATATTAAGGAAGGGAGTTCTCGGATTGCATACAGAGTTTGTAACTGAGATTTGAAGGGGTGATTTGGGGATTGGAAAAGAGCTCAACCTCCAAAAATGAAGGTAAAATATTTGGGGAATTGGAAGTTATGTAGAGGGGAGTATCGGTTGCCAAAAAGGTGGTTATCAGAAAAGAAATGGGGTTGGCCAGAAAATGAGAAGTAACCGGATATGGAGATGAGCTAATTGGGATTAAACACTTACTCTAAGACCACAAGAGAGTGGCTAAATACGTGTAGCATGGCCTAGCTTACCCTAGCTCGGAAGGGAAGCCAAAAACCTTGAAGAAACACTCTCGGTTTGCCAGATATTACTCACCGGAAAAACCGAGTCTTGGTTGCCGAAAAAACCAGCCAAGGAGAAAATGAAAAAAGCACTTTTGTATTTCAAAATCAACTGAGTCCAATGTTCAGTGATGAGGGAGTTTTAATCTCCTTCACATGAGGGAGATGGTTCCTTGATCGGATGGCCTAAAAAGGCTTTACCCGATTTGGTGTGTCAAAAAAATAAAGTTGGAAAGGACCACCCAACACATACCCGATTTGGAGGAGACCAAGGAGGAGTGTTCCCCGAATTCGGTTCCCTCTTCCATCGGCTGCCATCCAATTAATCCCAAGAGTACAAACCCATGCAAAAGATAAAACCCACCCCAAACCCATGGAAACCCACACCAAACCCATTTAAAACCCACAAAATGATTGTTTCTGCAAATTTAAAAAGGAAAAAAAAATAAAGAGAGAAAAGGGAAAGGCCGATCGGGTTTGAGCCATGCTCCATGGGCCCCGACCTAAACCCGGCTTGTACCTGGGTTTTCCTCCTCCCTTGCTTCGGTTTTGCACTTTATTACAAGGTGTTCCAAGCTCGAAGATGCCTCGATCTCGACCTCCTTTTCAAAGACTTCCCGTGTGAGGAGATGTTTGGGTTGCTCCAAGTCCTTCGAGGTTGGTTCCTCCATAGTTATTTTGCGCTCAATATTTCCTACAAATAGAGAATATTGATTAGAAAACTCCTTAGCTTGGGTTCGGGTGATTGCTCCTTTAGGTATGGATCCATGCAAGGCATCCCGTGGCATGTCCTTTGTGCTTTCAGATTAGGGCTAGGGCTTGGGGCATAGAACTTTGGGCTTAGGGCTTATTGCTTGGAGCTTTTATCTTATTGGGTTGGGCTTTGTGCATTTTGATTAATGCTTAGGGATTGGGGAGGAGGACTTAGGGCTTAGGCATTAGGGCTTAGGCCTTAAGAGCTTTAGGCTTAGGGGTTAGGGCTTTGGAGATTATGGCTTAGTGCTTAGGGCTATCCGCTTAGGGCATAGGGCTTTGGGCTTAGGGCCTTGGGGTTTGGGTTCATGGAATTCACCTTCAGGCTTTGGCCTTAGGGCTTAAGGCTTATAAATTTGGGCTTTTGGCTTAAGGCCTATGATTTTGGGCTTTTGGCTTAAGGCTTAGGGCTTTTGGTTGAAGGCTTAGTGCTTTCAGATTGAGGCTTTTGAGCTTTCGACTTTGGGATTAAGGCGAGTGGCTTGGGGCATAGGACTTAGGTCTTGGGAGTTAAGACTTACTTAGGACTTATGACTTAGGGCTTCGGGCATAGGGCTTAGATATATGGTTTAAGGCTTACTGCTTAGGCATTGGCCTCTAAGCTTAGAGCTTTGGGCATGGCTTTAGACCTAAGGCTTTGGGCTTAGCAATTATGGCTTAGGGGTTAGGTCTTAGGTCTTAAGGTAGATGGATTCTAGCTTTAGGTTTAGTGCTTTGGGATTTAGGCTTAGATCTTTGAGTTTTTTAATTTGGGCTGAATGCTTTGAGATTTTGAATTTAGGCTTTGGGCTTTGGGCTTTGGGCTTTGGGCTTTGGGCTTAAGGCTTAGTGCTTGGGGCATAGGACTTAAGATTTAGGGCTTAGGGCTTAGGGCTTAGGTCTTAGGGCTTAGAGCGTAACTGTTAAAGCATAGGGCTTAGAGTTTAGGACATTGGGCTTATAGTTTAAGGCTTAGCATTTAGGGTTTAGGGCTTAAGCTTTGGGCTTTGGGCTTAAAGCTTAGTGCTTTAGGCTCAGGGCATAGGGCTTAGGGCTTCAGGCTTTAGGCATTAGACTTGGGGCTTAGGGCATAGGGGCTTAGTGTCTAGGGTTTATGACATAGGGCTTAGAGCTTCGGATGAGAGCTAAGGATTTAGGGCTTAGGGCTTTGGGATTTGGGCTTAGTGCTTAGGGATTTTGCTAAAGGGCTTTGTGCTTTAGAATTAGTCCTTAGAGCTTAGGGCATATAGACTTTTCAGGCTTAGGGCTTACAGCTCAGCGCTTGCAGCTTAGTACTTTACACTCTGGGCTTTTGGCTTTGGGATTTGGGTGTAAGGCTAAGGGAATAAGGCCTAGGACTTAGGGCATAGTTGCATAATACTTAAGCCTTAGGGCATAGGGCTTAAGGATTACACCTTTAGGCTTAAGTCTTTTGGGTTAGTGCTTTTGCTTTAGTGCATATGATGAGGACATCGCAAAAATCAAAGAGGAAGAACTAAATGTAACTGGTGCAAGCATGCAAAGACATATGACACGAGCTTGAGCAAAGAAGTTCAAAGAAAACTTAGCATATATATCCAAGAACTTCTCAGTGGTGAGGGCATTATTGTTCCAGACAACGTCAAATTTATATGCATGACATTCATTCAAGTACACAGAAAACTACATGACATTATTATGGATTAGACTATTATGTACTTTATGTATTATAATAGATTATTTTTAATTTATGTTGTTGTATTTAGGGCTTACCGCATAACACTTAAGCCTTAGGGCTTAGGGCTTAGGGCTTTAGGATTATTCCTTTAAGCTTAGGGCTTTTGGTTTAGCGAATAAGGCTTAAGGCTAATGCCTTCAATGCTAGGAGTTAGGGCTTAGTGCTTAGGGCTTAGTCCCAAGGGCTTTAAGCTTAGGGCTTTTGCTCTAGGGATTTACGCTTAGGACTTAGGGCTTAGATCACTTTGGCTTTGACTTTGTGCTTTTGGGCTTTCTCCTGTTTTCTTAAGGCTTAGGGTGTTGGCCTTAAAATTGGAGGATATGGCTTAGTACTTAGGGGTTACGTCTTAGAGTTCAGGGATTTGGAATATGGGCTTTGGGCTTTAGGTTTAGAATTTTGGGATTTGGGCTTAGGGCTTAGGGCTTAGGCTTTTGGGTATAACCTTTGTGCTTAGGACTTAGAGCTTTAAGCTTAGAGATTAGAAGCACATAGGGTTAGGGCTTGCAGCTTAGAGCTGACGGCTTTGTGGTTTGGGCTTTGTTCTTTAGGTGTAGGACTGAGGGCATAGTACTTAGAGCGTATGGCTTAGGGCATAGCCCATAAGGCTTTGCAATTGGGGCTTTGGGTTTAGGGCTTTGGGGTGGCTTAGGGCTTAGGGCTTCAAACTTAGGCATAGGGCTTAGGGCTAAGGGCATAGGACTTAGGGCCTTAGGCTTAGGCATTAGCGCTTAGGGCTTAGGCCTGAGCACTTTGGATCTAGACCTTTAGGCTTCGAGCTTAGGACTTTGGCTCTAAGGCTTTGGTTTTAGGACTTGGATCGAGGCTTTGCGCTTAAAGCTTAAGGCTTAGGTCAGGAAGCTTAGGGCTAAGGGCCTTGCCCTTTCTGCTTAGGGCTTTGGGCTAAGAGTGTAGCGTAAAAGTTGTAAGGCTTAGGGTTTGGTCTTTGTGCTTTGTGCTTTGTACTTTTGGCTTAGGCTTAGGGCATAGAGCAAAAGGCCTTAGAGCTTATAGCTTAGAGCTTCGGGCTAATGGCTTTAGCTTAGGGCTTGGTGCTTTAACTGTAAGGCTTTTGGACTTAAGACTTAGGGCTTTTGATGTGCCTCAAGGTGTAATTACATGGTCAAGAGCCAAAATTTTAACTAACAAACTTGTTCATTTTACAGCAAAGTATATAAAGCATAATATGGAGACGAACCCTTCAATTATCGACATGGAGCTTCCTAAGCATGTACTACATTGGGACTTAGCTAAAGAAGTTACTTGAATAAGCCACTCGAGATGTTGCTAGAATCTACTTAAAGAAGCAACCCTAGAAGATGTGCTTTAATTAGCATGTTCTATTATTATTATGTAATGTTTCATTTGATGGAATCATAATAAGATTCCATTGTTTCCAAAAGTTATCACTTTGGTGACTTTTGATACATTGTAACCCTGTAAGAGTTGTGTCTTTGAAGAGTTGTCTCTCTTTAAAGGTTGTCTTTCTTTTATATTTATTTACATAGCTATAACTTTGAAGGTTGTCTCTCTTCAAAAGTTGTATCTTTTCTTTAGAGTCACAAATTAATGCCTGTAGTAGTCTATATATAGAAGGCATTGCAATTTGTAATAATCATTGGGTGATTGTTGTTGAGTGTGATTTTCACAGATTATTCAATCAGTCAAGTGCATCAACCATTGATTCTTTCTTCCAATCGGTGAGTCATATTCGAGGGTATTTATCATTTGTGTTCTTGGAGCAAATCTTGGTGAGTCATATCCAAGAGTTGTTATTTCATTTATTGTCTTCTTCATCTTTGTTTTCTTCATCATTCTTTGGCTTTCACGAAGTCAAGGCGTGTCATTTGGTATCAGAGCCCTGTTGTATCTTTGTATCTGAGCTACAATGATGACAAGAAGTGCAGCCACAAATCAAAACAAGGAAGCAAGTGTTCCTCAAGATAGTGAACCTTCTTTCCGAGCGCAGATTGATGAATTGAATTAAAAGTTCAACAGAATTCATCAAATTCTCTTGGAGGATTGGCTTTCTAATGCTAAAGCAACGGTAACTTCATCGTTAAAGGGAAATTTTCCAGAACCACCGAGGAGAGGCCGTGGGGGTCTAAAGGGCCGAGGTGGACATCATGGTAAGCATTCCGTCGAAACTAATTGGGATTATGACTAAGAGGGTAATTACCATGAGTTTGGTCGACCGAGGCACAACTATAACAATGAATTACGAAATGTCAGGGTGAGCATGCCTTCTTTCAATAGTGTATGTGTTGCTTGAAAATGTAATCGCTAAAACGCAAGTGCACATGTCGCAACGTAGTAATAAAAATATTGATCCCACAAAGACAGGTTAAATCTCTAATTTAAAGAATAGATTACAAAGTATTAGAAAGAATAAAGAATAACATTAAAGGTTTGATTTTTATATCTATCTTCTACTCCTAGATTAACCAATTAATTAAAGTATCTAACTAATATCCTAAATTAAGCAAAAAAGTAAAGTTGGTGGTCGAATTGAGAATTCGTAAGAATCTGGACTAGGACTTTCCGTAAATTTATTCACTTTAACTGCCTTTGGCAGGTATTGCAGCATTAGTCACAACATCAGTTTAGTTCCATTCCAAACACTAATAAACTGGGGCTGGTGTTGCCCCAATGGTTGGGTTTAAGAACAAGTTTGATTTGACCGCACTAGGTTCGAATGAACATGATGAAAACACTCCTAGCTAAACTGTGTCACTCGATCTAACCACATAATGGTTTTAATACACGTCTTAGCAACACGCAATGGTGTATTGTCGTGTTGCCCTAAATAATATCAATGAAAAGAAATAATTTCGTAAATAGCACTTAGCAATCGTGCAAGGGTGTATTGTTGGGATTGCTCGAGAAATAATCACAGCAAAGCAAATATATATAAGCTCTTATTAAAACGAGTTATAAAAAATAGCATGCAATTTCATTAAGCAAATCAATATATGAAAAACCCTAATTTTAATTTAAACAAAATAGTTCTCCAATAACTATCAGGAGTTCATATAATTCACGGAAGTTAAAATGAAAAGCAAATGGAGAGAATTTTGGTCCTCGCCATCGAAAGTCGTTGGTCGCAAAGCCTCGTTCCCTCGCCGCTGTGAACCTCTTCTTCAGATTTACGCCCGAAGCTTGATCATAAATCTCGCTCTCCAATTCTAGCACACCCTATCTGTGGTATTCTCGTTCCTTTATGTAGAGTGCGTGCAACTCAAGCAGATTTGGAAAGCTGTTATGATTTGGAGGAAGATCTTGGTCCATTTGGAAAGAGGTTGAGATTAGGAAAGATTTCCAAATCTTCAAAGATATTCTTGTTTCCAAATTAAAATTTGAATTGATTCTTCCTTCTTTTTCGTGATTCTCCCAGCTTATATCAACATTAATCTTCTGCAATTGCATGGAAACAAAAATCCCGTGATAACAGCGTCACCGATGCTATACGGAATGTTGTGGCATCGCTACAGCATTATCCCTAAAAATCCGATTATTTCAATTAAAACATTACTGATTCGTAGCAATTTGACCTCTAAAACCACGTGATTATTAAGTCTTTTCGAGACTTAACACATCCCCAAACTTAAGCTATTGGTCGTCCTCGAGTAATGTCAATAAACAATCATAACAATTTTCAGATTTTTCCACAAAAGACCTAACTCGAGACAAATAATCACAAATGCATGACTTTCCAACTCCTCTTAACTTCAGATAACTTCTCGATAGTATCTCCCCCAAAGTGTGTGTGTGCACTTATTACTATGAACATTAACATTCCCAAAAATCATAAGTTTCATCTCATAATGCTAAAATCCTCAATTCTTTAAACATCGTTCAAATTTATACCTTCCACGTACAAATTAAGCAAGATCTGAGCTTCATGACTTCAAGAGTGAGGAAGAATTTTTTTCTAGGCTTTTGTAAATAAGCTACTTACGTTATCATACCACCCTTTATATAAATTTTGATTCTTGATTTAGCCGAGGTGGTATTTTAAATGGGTAGCCAATTTAATTGCAACGGAGTTCCTCCCATTGTTCCCTTTATTTTTTTTGTCTCACCCATCGAGTATCCAAAAGGCTCACTCGAGATTTGAAAGTGGATTGGGAAATTGCAAATACACTTCATCGTTCATCCACGAAGTCCCGATGAAGTGTCACTCAACGATCATCCATGAAGTTCTGATTTTCCTTATTTTTGGACTTTTTTTTCGCATGCCTCATTTTTTTTCTTTTTCTCTTCCCAAACTAGTCACCATGTCACTCTTCACCTAAAAAATATGTTTGTCTCAAGCTTTTATTCGAGCTAAGTTTCAAAAATATCAAATTTAAACAGAACATGATAACTCTTAGGAAAATTGGGAAAGATGATGTTCAAAGTAAAAATTTTGTGCAAAGGGAATCTACTATGTTGAAGTGTCTCCTAAATTCATTAGACTTGAATTGTCATTAATAAGGAACATCCGTCAAGGGTTAGATAATTTAGGAGAATAAGTTCCATCATTAAACTATATGATTGCTAGCATTCTTGACTATTCGGATTAAGGAAAGTATTCATTATATATATTTTTATATTTCAGTTACACCCTCATCCCCAAAATTAAAATTCGACAATGCCCTCATTGTCAAACCCAAAACAATAACAGTGAACCGAAATTACAAAAATAGAAGAGCAACAAGGGTTAGAAGTAAACTCCCATATGAAGATCTCTCGGTCTCTCCATCGGTTGGGCTGCTTGGTTGGGCCTTATTGTCGGCTTGATTCGGCAATAGGTGAGCTTGCAGTTTTTTCAAAATATCTAGCATGAAGTGTTGCTGGATTTCTATATGGCTTAGCCGAGTTTCTATGAGCTGCAGACTAGCAGAAACTCTATCGGGAAACTGGACTATTGGCGATGCTGCAACTCCGTGTGCAGCATCGGGGATTGGTGCACTTTCTTCTTCTTGATCTTTGCCATTCTCCTGTGAAATTTGGGCAACAGTAAAGGGAGTGATTGTACCTTTGTGCTGGAGCTTGCCCTCTGTATCCAGGTCTTGAACTCCCACACCAATACAGATATCGGAAATTAGTGAAGGGAAAAGGAATTGACTCCCCTTCTTCTTGGCGTTGGCGCAGATGCTCTGATAAATTATTCTCCCGACGTTGATAGGCTTGCCCGTCAGGATGCAAAATAGGAGGATGGCTCACTCGCGGGTAACATGCTGCCCGTGCGAGGAGGGAGGATTCTGGATTTAACAAAATGGTACTAGCATTTTGCGCGTGGTTTCAGAGATGCTCGTGAAATTGTGAGGGCTCCTAGTTTTTTTACTCGCCAAGTCGTTAGGCAGAGCCACTGTGTTGAGTACGTTGGAGAGAAATTCCGGTGATGTATTCTCCAAGTGGGTGAAGAACTCATCAGTATCTGATTGCAGTTGGTAAATACGATTGATGCTCTCCGGTGAAAATGGTTCTATCTTATGTTGAACCATAATTGATTCCGGCAAATCACCTGAAAATATCGATCCCACGAAGAGAAGTCAAATCTTTGTGGGATCTCCCAGCTTATATCCACATTAATCTTCTGCAATTGCATGGAAACAAAAATCCCGTGATAATATACACAATATCAGGCAAAATCATATAAAAACAGCGTCACTGATGCTATACAGAATATTGTGGCATCGCTGCAGCATTATCCCTAAAAATTTGATTATTTCAATTAAAACATTACTTATTCCTAGCAATTTGACCACTAAAACCACGTGATTATTAAGTCTTTTCGAGACTTAACAATATGCAATGGTGGTTTCTTTTTAGATTGGCTAGATAAAGTGGAATGAATTTTTGACTCCTATTAATACTCCGACCATGCTTAGATCCAACTTGTTACAATGGAATTCGAAGGTATGCAAGCCTTTGGTGGGGAAGTCTGAAAGTACAACGAATACGTGACAACTTAAGCGATGCGCTTAGTTAGCAAAAACTACGCAATATTATGAAATAATGATTTGTACCGAAACACTATAAACAAGAGCTTTTTTTACTCTTGCAAGGTTTGCGGCAAATTAACTATCCGTGGAAGATTACGTAACCAAATTTGAATCGCTTTCATTCGGTGTGGACTTGAAGAACCAGAGGAACAAATGATGGCACATGTTTATTCGAGGCCTACATCAAGAGATAGGAGATACATGGGAGTTGTATACATATGAGTCCATGGATGACGTGATACAATTAGCTGACATGCTTCAAGAATGAAAAGAGGAACAAAGTGGACTTCGGGTGAGAAAGAAGTGAAGAAATGGGCCGGAAATGGGTGATATTAAGGAAGGGAATTCTTAGGTTGCATACAGAATTTGCAACCGAGATTTAGAGTGGTAATTTGGAGATGAGAGAAGAGCTTAACCTCCAAAAATGAAGGTAAAATCTTTGGGGAATCAAAAGTTATGCAGAGGGGAGATTCGGGTGCCAAAAAGGTGGTTATCAGACGAGAAATAGGGGTAGTCAGAAAATGAGAAGTAACCGGAGATGAAGATGAGCTAATGGGGATTACACGCTTACCCTAAGACAACAGGAGAGTGGCTGAAGACTTGTAGCACGTCGTAGCTTACCCTAGCTCTGAAGGAAAGCCAAAACCTTGGAGAACCTCTCGGATGTCGCCAGATATTACCCACCAGAGAGTCGAGTCTTGGTTGCCGGAAAAACCACAGCCAAGGAGAAAATTCAAAGCACTTTTGTATTTAAATTTCAACTCAGTACAAAGATTGGTGATGAGGGAGTTTTAATCTCCTTCACGTGAGAGAGGAGAGCCCTAATCAGATGGCATACAAGTTCTTACCCGATTTGGTGTGGCAGAAAAAGAAAGGTGGGAAAGGACCACCCAACATATACCCGATTTGGGGGAGACCAAGGGGAAGTGGTCCCTGATTTTGGTCCCCCTTCCATTGGCTGCCAACCAAATGCTCCCAAAAATACATACCCATGCAAAAGCTAAAACCCACTCCAAACCCATAGAAACCCACACCAAACCCATGCAAAACCCACAAAACCCTAAATAATTGTTACTGCAAATTTAGAAAGGAAATAAATAAAGCTAGGAAAAAAGAAGGCTGATCGGGTTTGAGCCATGCTCCATGGGCCCAGACCTATACCCGACCTAAACCCGACTTGTACCCGGGATTCCCTTCTCCCTTGCTTCGGTTTTGCATTTTCTTCCAAGGTGTTCCAAGCTCGAAGATGCCTCGATCCTAACCTCCTTTTCCAAGAATTTTCAAGTGAGAAGCTGTTTTGGTTGCTCCAAGTCTTTCAGGGTTGGTTCCTCCATAGTTATTCTGCACTCAACATTTCCTACAAATAGAGCAAATTGATTAGAAAACTCCTTAGCTTGAGCTCGGGTGATTGCTGCTTGAGGTATGGCTCTATGAAAGGCATCCAGTGACATGTCAGTTTATCTCTTAGGACTTACAACATACGACTTAGAACTTAAGGGTTAGGGCATAGGGATTAATGTTTTCAGATTTTAGCTTGATGCTTTGGGCTTAGGTCTTATGGCTTAAAGCTACTACTTTCGCCTTAAGGCTGGGAGCTCACGACTTAGGGCTTATGGCTTATGGCATTGGGCGTATGGCTTTGAAGTTAGTGATTAGAGCTTTTGGTTTTGTGAGTAGAGTTTTGGTCTTAGGGCTTTGGGCTTGGGGCTTTGCCCTTAGAAAGTAAGCACGAGGTGTCGTCAATCCATTCCACCCCTTCTAAGCTGCTCCTCAAGGTCACCAATCATCTTAATCTAACTTTGATAATATTAATTTGATTTATCCCAATTTTCCATAAAAAATTTGGCTCCTCCTTTAATTATCTCTGAAGATCTGTCGATCGGTTCTATAAATTGTCGATCGCAATTTGAGCAGAACACATTAAAGTGTCGACCTATATTTCCTTTAAGGGTCAATCGATCATCACAAGTGTCAACCGATCCGTCCAATAATCTAACATTCACTTTTCTATTTCACTCGCAACCTTTACCTACACTTAACCAACTTCCAACAATCAACATATCCATAATTTGAGATATCATTATTAACCAACTTTAAACAATCAAACATTAACTTCAACAAACTTTAATAACAAAATGTTTTGTAACCAAAACCACATAAGTAATGTACATTGATAATTTACTTATGACATGTTTCAAAAAGTGTGGGTGCTACAATCAACCATTTTCGTGCTGAAGAGTGAGGGGTGGTAAAAAAAGAGAGAGAAAGTTAGAGAAAAGAGTTTCTGAGAGAGAAAGTGATGATTGAGGGGGATGGAGTTTAAATTGGCATCTAATCTTCTGACGAGAAGTTTTCCTCTCATGAAGAGGAATCTTTTGAGCTAGGAATCAAGAAGTCTGCTTTTATAGTACGTGGTTTAGATTAATTATGTTTATTCACATGATTAAGGATAAATAATAATTATGGAATTATCAATGGTTTTGTAAGTTGGTTGTGAGTGGTACATGAAAATTGGAAGTTTTCTCCAAGGTTATGTTATTGGTTAACTATTCATGTTAGAATATCATATATTCGTTTTATGGATGATGGAAATTTGGACTTGGTAGATGTTGTGAATATCATTTTTAATTGAGTTAAATTCCTTAAGTACAAAAGTTGTGGAAGTTGATTATCGATTCAATTTAGGCAAGCACAATCAACAAAGTAAAAGGTTGAGGGAGAGAAATTTTGACACCGACATGTTATCGAGGTTCGGCCAATAACTGTCTACGTCCGCGCTTCAAGGTAGCTCCTTAAAGATCTTTCACTTGATTGAGCTTCTGGGTGTCAATCTAACCTTGACAACTTGACTCTTCTTTCTTAGAGGAGTCACCCCTTTTTTACTCTTCTTTTCTCAGAGGCGTCACCCCTTTACAAGTTCACTCAATTCTATCGTTACAAGAATTCTACGGTTTCTAAACTGACTCTCTCAATCACAAGATGAATAATCAAAAGTGGATACAAGAGATGAGGGAGTAAAATAGCTTGAGAATGATTTTAGCAGCATTTCGGCGTGTTTTTCTCTCAAGGAAAATTGACTTTTTCAATTGGCTTCTCTTCAACTATTTATAACTTTGTAGCAGCTCAGGCTCGGGTGGTCAACATAAGTACAAAAGCAGCCGACCACAATATAGCCGTTTAGACTCATTAGAAAGTAGCCATTGGAGCTTTGACTCTGTAGTTGTTCCTGAGTGGTCGACATAATCGTGGAGTGGTTGACATAAGTATAGTTGATTAGCCCTTGAAGGTGCTGCAGTCGACATAAGGTCCGTCTCTGGAACTTCTCATCGTTTGACATAAGTCTTGAGCGGTCGACATAAGTTTCGTCTTTAGAACTTCAGCGGTCGACATAAGAATTTAGCGGTCGACATAAATTCCATCTCTGGAGCTTCACCGGTCGACATAAGTCTGTATCGGTCGAGATAGGTTACATCTCTGGAACTTTGCCTCTGGTCGACATAGATCTTGAGCGGTCGACATACATCTCTTGGGCGTTCGACATATATCTGTTCTCTGGAATAATATCGGTCGACATATATGAATAGCAGTCGACATATATTTCTTCTCTTGAGTTATTGGGTCGACATATATGAATTACGGTCGACATACATCTCTTCTCTTGAAATGTTACGGTCGACGCATGTGAACAGCGGTCGACATAACCTGAGAGAACTTATAAAATTCTGCAACACTCGACCAACTTGTTAGACATTAAGTGTACCCTTTGACAATGGTATCTCACATGGGAAATTAAGTCTATGAGATACATTAACAACATAATTTAACTTAGCTATCATGCATTTACACAAACGATTATCATAAAAAATAATTGGTTACTTTAAAAGCCTTTAAAGCCAACAATCTCCCCTTTTTTGATTATAACAATCCAATTGAAAGATAAATTGACTTTGTTCTCAAATTTTTACATACTCCCCCATAGAATATGCATACTTCCCAATACTAGAGCATAGAAAAAGTGAGAAAAAAACTGAATACACTTTTTATGCTCATTCAATCATAATTATAACTTTTTATGCTTATGCAATCATAATTAAGGCATAGAATAATGCAATCTATCTCCCCCATTGGCATGATAAAAAATGTTAAGGCATTCACAAAGAGCTAATGCATCCAGAAACAAAAAGTGGTAGTTAAAACATTGTCTTTACATAAAGAGAAATGTCCCAAAATATCTAATAAAACTAAAACTACTCTCATGGAGATCCTATAAGAGGTGATCCATGCACATCCAAGACTGAAGAAGATATAGGCACAGTGGATGGAGAGTCGAGGACCTCGGTTCCTACATGAGATGGGATCAACACCGTACCGGGGGAGGATACAGGTACCGTGTCAGGATCAAGATCTGGTGTGACAGATGGCTCAATAGTCAGAGCAGGAAATGATTCAGCATTAGGAGCTGGAGAGGAGTGAACTGGAGCTCTAGGATGCATTGTCGCTGGCTCTTCACAGTCGTCTTCTTCTTCAAAGTATTCATCCCAAGCATCAATCTATTTCTTAAGACCATCAACCTTGTTGTGAAGAGACTCAATAGAGGATGCAAGGTTGGAGATGAGACTAGTGAGCATATCAAAGCGCTCCTTGGACAAGGAGGAAGAACGATGTTGTCCACGCGTGGTCCGATGCTCAGGAGGAATGTGAATCTCATCGGCAGTCAGGGGAGGATCACTTGAGGTGGAAGAGGTAGGAGGTCGGGGAGGCAAGGTTTTCTTGTAGAGCAAGACTCCATCACCATCTTGAGCTAATCCCATACGGCCAAGTGTGGAGTCAGAATAGATATCAAGATTCCTAACTTCGATAAGTGTCGTGGGAGGAGGAAACTCGACTCCTTGCTTTGAAAAAATTTCCATTAGTAGAAGGTTGAAGGGTAAAGACTTGGATGCCACATCCAAATCATCCATCATGCACCTCATTATTATGAAACCAACGTTGAAGCGATGCCGATGAAAGAACATGTAGAGAACATAAAGTTCCATGTGGCTTATGTGATCTCTATGCCCATCCTTAGGAAAAAGATTGTAGGTGGTGATATGGTGAACTAAACGTGCCGTGATGTTGAGATCACTTGCTTTCTGTTTGTACGGCCCATTTTTAGGATCCTTAGCAACCAATCTCAGAAAGTTCCTATAATTGGAGCACCGAACTAGAGAGGGTTACTTCCCTTGTTCATAGTATGGATCGGTGTGCTCGTTAATTTCACAATTTAGCAATGAATTTAACAATGAAACTGTGATCTTGATTGCTTTTCCAAACACAAGGCTCTTTATGGTAAGGGGATGAGTAGTAAAATGCAAATTAGCATAGAATATTCGAATTGCCTCCTCATGGTATTGTTTCTTAAAGCTAAACAAATTGTTTGTCAATCGCCGGAGGAGGAGGAGGAGAATTATCGGATTTTGACGTTGAAGAGCATTTGCGCTTGACTGGAGGTTGAGAGGAGGCAGCCATAGGGCGTGGAAAAGAAGGAAATCAAGAGGAATGAGCGCTGGGAACTAGACATAGGAGGTGGGAGACGCCAGAGAGATTTTCCTGCGGGAGAGAAATTCTAAATAATTAAACCATTCGCGGAATAGGGTTAAAACAACGAGAAAACTGGCGTCGGTCGACCGATCATGGATGGTGTCGACCGACCGGAAGTAGATTCGACGGACCGGTCGACATACTCTTGTTTATGTCGACCGCTTTATGTCAGATTAGAAGGACCGGTTGACATACAAATTGTTGTGTCGACCATTGTCACTGAAAACAGCAGACATAAAATGATGTATCTAAGCATCATCAAGTCGAATTATCCCTAATCGAATTCTAATCCCACAAAAGGTCTTCTCATCTAGAGGCTTAGTAAAAATGTCTGCCAATTGATCGAAAGAATTGATAAATTCCAAAACAACATCTCCTTTTTGGACATGATCTTTGATAAAATGATATCTAATTTCTATATGCTTAGTCCTAGAGTGTAAGATAGGATTTTTGGAGATGCTTATAGCACTAGTGTTGTCACATTTAATTGGAATCTTAGAGAATGAGAGGTTATAGTCTTCTAAAGTGTGCTTCATCCAAGAATTTATGTACAGTAACTACCGGCTGCTATATACTCGCTTTCGGTGGTTGACAGTGCCACAGAGTTTTGTTTCTTAGAGAACCATGATACTAAAGATTCACCTAAGAATTGACATGTACCACTAGTACTTTTCCTATCCACAAGGCTCCCGGCATAATCCGAATCAGAATATCCAATTAAGTCAAAGGAAGTACCCTTGGGATACCATAATCCTAGATCAAGTGTTCCACTTAAGTATTTGAAAATTCTTTTAACGGCATTCAAGTGAGACTCCTTAGGCGAGGCTTGGAATCTAGCACAAAGGAAAACGCTAAAAAGGATGTCGGGTCTGCTAGCGGTTAGATATAACAATAAACCGATCATTCCACGAAATCTCTTAATATCCACATCTTTTCCTCCTTCATCCTTATCCAATTTGGTTATGGTACTCATTGGTGTCCTGGAAGATTTGCAAGAGTCCATTCCAAATCTCTTGAGTAATTCCTTGATATATTTCTCTTGGCAAATAAATGTTCCATCTAATGATTGTCTAATTTGAAGTCCTAAGAAGAATTTAAGCTCCCCCATCATGCCATTTCAAATTCATCTTGCATGAGAGAGGCAAAATCTTCACATAGGTTTTTGTTGGAGGCTCCAAAAATAATATCGTTCACATAAATTTGGACAAGTAGCTGGTCATTACCAACTTGTTTAGTGAAGAGGGTTGAGTTAGTTTTTCCCATTTTGAACTCTCTAACCAAGAAAAAGTTCTTCAACCTATCGTACCAAGCTCGAGGAGCTTGCTTAAGACCATAGAGGGCTTTATGAAGTTTATAAACATGGTCTATCTTGTCAAAGGCCTCAAAACCTATAGGTTGTTCTACATAGACTTCTTCCATAATATATCCATTTAGAAAGGCACTCTTAATGTCCATTTGAAATAGAGTGAAGTCTTTCTGACAAGCATATGCAAGAATCATGCGAATTAACTCCATTCGGGCCACCGGTGCAAAGCTCTCCTAAAAATCTATACCTTCTTCTTAGTTATAACCTTTTGCAACTAATCTTGCTTTGTTTCTAATGACAATGCCATGTTCATCTAGTTTATTCTTGAATACCCATTTAGTTCCAATGATGGTGTGATCATTAGGTCTAGGAACTAATTCCCACACTTGGTTTCTCTCAAATTGATTAAGTTCCTCTTGCATGGCCATTATCCAATTTTTATCTTTTATGGCTTCATCAAACTTCTTAGGCTCTACTTTAGATAAGAATGCTACATTGGCACATAGATTCCTAAGAGAGGCTCTAGTTTTAACCCCTAATGAGGGATCACCAACCACATCTTCTAATGGGTGGCTTCTTGAATCTTTCCACTCTCTAGGAATGTCTCTTTTGGAATGGCTCACTGGCTATGATTCTAGAGAGATTGGAGGATTTCAGACGAAGTAACCTCAAGAGAGTCTTTCTCATTTTCTTCTAGAGTCAAAGAATCTAGTTCTTTTATGAGCTCATCACTTTTGTCCATATTACTTGATGAAGAAGGGGATTCATTAAATGAGACATGCATTGATTCTTCAACTACTAGAGTTCTCTTGTTGAACACCCTATAAGCTTTGCTAGACAATGAATATCCTAGAAGAATTCCAAAGTCGGTTTTTGAGTCAAATTTTCCTAGGTTGTCCTTGGTATTTAGGATATAACATTTGCATCCAAAGGGCCTAAATTATTTGACACTTGGCCGTAATTTTCTTAGGTCATTCTCATCATATTCACTACTTGGTTTTGGTATAATTATGCCATTCTCAATTTTAATTGGCACATATGGACCATTTTCAATTATGTTCCAACCATTGTAGGACAAGTTTTAACCTAAGTTGGGGGGAGGGGGTCAATTAGGTTAATTGAAATTTTTAATTGAGTTAAATTCCTTAAGTACAAAAGTTATGGAAGTTGATTATCGATTCAATTTAGGCAAGCACAATCAACAAAGTAAAAGGTTGAGGGATAGAAATTTTGACACTGATATGTTATCGCGGTTCGGCCAACAACTGCCTATGTCCGCACTTCAAGGTAGCTCCTTGAAGATCTTTCACTTGATTGAGCTTCTGGGTGTCAATCTAACCTTTACAACTTGACTCTTCTTTCTTAGAGGCGTCACCTTTTTTACTCTTCTTTTCTTAGAGGCGTCACCCATTTACAAGTTCACTGAATTCTATCATTACAAGAATTTACGGTTTCTAAACTGACTCTCTCAATCACAAGATGAATAATCAAAAGTGGATACAAGAGATGAGAGAGTAAAATTGCTTGAGAATGATTTTGGCAGCGTTTCGGCGTGTTTTTCTCTCAAGGAAAATCGACTTTTTTATTGTCTTCTCTTCAACTATTTATTACTTTGTAGCAGCTCAGGCTCGGGTGGTGAACATAAGTACGGAAGCGGTCAACCGAAATATAGTCGTTTAGACTCATTAGAAAGTAGACGTTGGAGCTTTGACTCTGTAGTGGTTCCTGAGTGGTCGACATAATCGTGGAGCGGTCGACATAAGTATAGTTGATTAGCCCTTGAAGGTGCTGCAGTCGACATAAGGTCCGTCTCTGGAACTTCTCATCGGTCGACATAAGTCTTGAGCGGTCGACATAAGTTTCGTCTCTAGAACTTCAGTGGTCGACATAAGAATTTAGAGGTCGACATAAATTCCATCTCTGGAGCTTCACCGGTTGACATAAGTCTGTATCGGTTGACATAGGTTACATCTCTGGAACTTTGCCTCTGGTTGACATAGATCTTGAGCGGTCGACATACATCTCTTGGGCGGTCGACATATATCTGTTCTCTGGAATTATTTCGGTCGATATATATGAATGGCGGTCGACATATATTTCTTCTCTTGAGTTATTGTGGTCGACATATTTGAATAGCGGTCGACATACATCTCTCCTCTAGAAATGTTGCGGTCGACACATGTGAACAGCGGTCGACATAACCTGAGAGAACTTATAAAATTCTGCAACACTCGATCAACTTGTTAGACATTAAGTGTACCCTTTGAGAAGGGTATCTCACATGGGAAATTAAGTATATAATTACATTAAAAACTCAATTTAATTTGGCTTTCATGCATTTACATAAACGATTATCATAAAAAATAATTGGTTACTTTAAAAGCCTTTAAAGCCAACAGCCTTTTAAATTAAGCATGGTTCATACCAAGCATGTTCACGAGCATGTGATATATCATGTTTTCTAGAAAGTTACGAAACATTTACATGCAGGAGATTTCATATGAAACTTAATATAAAAATGATTGTTTCGGGTAGAGCTTAAATAACAAACGAAAGAGAAAGATAAAAGATAGAAAGAGAAAGTTATGTAAATTCCATTTTAAAAGGATTTGAGTTGGCTGTCCCGCTAGGTAGACTCTAAATTTTGGTCTCTCAACCCTTAGAATTGAGTTGTTTGTCCCCTTATATGGACCGAAGTTTTCCTAAATCCTAAGCCACAAGCCCTACCCCTAAGCCATATGCAATAATACATAAGCCCTAGCCCTATGTCTTAAGACCAACGTCGTAAGCCTAAAGCCATAAGGCCAAAGCCATAGCCCTAACCCCTTACCCTATGCCCTAAGCCCTAACCCTATGCCTTAAGCACTAAGCCCTAATTTCATAGTGCTTTTAAACTGTTAGCCCAAAGCCGTAAGACCAATACCCTAAGCCATAAGACCTAAGCCCTATAGCATAAGTCATAAGTCGTAAGCCGTATGTTCTAAACCTTAAGCCCTAAGAATTATGCCCTAAGCCATAAGCCCTAAACTCTATGACTTGCGCCCAAAGCCCTAAGCCCTAAATCATAAGTCTTAAGACCTAAAACCTAAGCCCTAAGGCCAAATCATAAAGGCAAAGCCCAAAGCCCTAATCTCTAAGCGCTAAGGCCTAAAGCCTAAGACGTATGCCCTAAGGCCTATGCCCTAAGACGTAAGCCCTAAGCTCTAAGTTGTTGTCGTAAGCCCTAAGCCGTAAACCATGAGCCCCAAGTTGTAAGCACTTAACGCTTAGCTCGAAGTCCTAAGCTCAAACCTCTAAGCTCAAAGTCCAAAGCCCAAAGCCTTAAGCCTAAGCCTAAAGCCCAAAGCCCTAAGACCAAAGCCTGATCCCCAATCCATAAGCCCTAAGCCTAAGCTCTAATCCTTAAGCCTTATGCAATTGCCCTAACCTTTGACTCCTAAGTTGTAAGACCTAAACACTAAGCCCTAGGCCCTAAGCCTTAAGTTCTAAGCTCTAAACACTACGCCTTACAATAAAAGCCCAAAGCCAAAACCACAAAGAGTCGAGCCATTAGCCTTAAGCCTAAATCCACAAGCCCTAAGCCCTAAATCCAAAACCCTAAGTCCTAAGACCAAAGCCCTATTTCAAAAGGCCAAAGCTCAACGCATAATTCCCTAAGCTCTGTGCAGTAAGCCTAATGCCTTAAGGCCAAATTTATAGGTGCTAATATTTAAGCCCTACGCCCTATTCCCTAAGTCATAAGCCGTATGTCCTAAGAACTACGTCGTAAGCCTAAAGCCTTAAAGCCAAAGCCAAAGCCATAAGCCCTAACCCTTAAGCATAAAGCCTTATGCCCTAAGCCATAAGCCCTAAGCCTTAATTGCTAACCTTATAGACATATGCCAAAAGCCCTAATCCTTAAGCACTTAGCAAAAAGAACTAAACTCTATGCCTTGATCCTAAAACCCTAAGCCCTAAGCCCTTAGCCTAAAGTCCGACTCCTAGAGCTCTTGGCCCTAAGCCCTTAGAAATAAGCCTTAAGCCCAAAGCCAAAAAGCCTAAGCCCTAAGCTTTAATCCCAAAATTCCAAGCCCTAAGTGCTAAACCTTAAGCAATAAGCCCTACGCCCTATTCCCTAAGCCCAAAGTTGTCACACCCCGTAAAACATTACTTAAAAATGATCGCAGTAAAATTTTTCTTTCTTTAAAAATGTTGCTCTTGAATTTTTTTCGTGTAAACATAGCAGAAGACTTTAATTAGAAATTGTAGTAAACATGACATTTACTTGAAATAAGACATTGTTAATCAAAATATCCATCAAATACAATACCGCAAAGCTCATATAACATATAGTTTAATCAAAACGTGTAATATACATAATAAACATCTTTACACAACATCATTTAACAAAACTAAACTTTAAAAAAAAATCATTGTTCAAAGGTAAACACTCCAAAATACTTCAAATGTACATCTTGACATCCCTACCATTGGCATTTAACGATTCAAGCTTCCCGCACCGGATCCGCCTCCTCCACTGCATGATCGTTACATCAAACTGGGAGGGCTAAGTCCCTCACCTTCATTTTCATCACCTACATCACAAAGCATAACCTATGAGCCTAAAGCTCAGTAAGTAATCGAATGAGCATATATGCCTAACATGAACATGACGTTTCTTGAAAAACATGCACATTCATTTTGTTCCTTATCGTTATCTTGATTTAACTTGATATGTGTGGGCGTCACATCATATGAAGGTGAATAGACACCATATGGCCTCCATGAGGCAGCCAATCCCACCTTCTCTCATAACTTGATCTTGACTTTCCATACATTTATGCATTGGATGATGAATGTGTCTCATACCATCTTTATCATCTGTTGGGTAACATTTTAAAAATGTGCACGGGAAAACATTTTCGTATCTTTCATAAAACATGATGCATGTACATGATTCATACATATGCATGACATGATAACATAATTTAAATACAAGCAACATAATGCATCAAACATGTAACGACCCGATTCCCAGAACGCCGCCTGCTGCTTTCCTTACTTACTACCTTACTTTCTTTCTTACTTTACTTGCTCGGTGGCGACCCGAGATCTGATCTGTTACTTTGTTCTTACTTACTTACTTACATTACTTTTGTAGAAAACTCGTTACTTTAATTTCTGAAAACTATCTTTAGTTTATAAACAGTTTAAAGGAAAACCGTCGAATTAAAACATACATACACTCTTTGTAATCAACGATTTGAATTCCACCTTTTATCAAAAATACATAAGCATTTGATAACGTAAACTTGCAGCAAAAGTATATAGTTCAAAATACATCCATTTCAAAAGCTTTCTAATCCATCACTCCAAAATAATATATACATATTCAAAACATTCAAAACATGTTTATTTTACGAGTGTGTGTGTGTCATGCATCACTCCCCGTCGGTCTTTGCTCAATAAACTGTATCATCTGGACACTCCTCTGCTCTAACTCCTTGGTTAGTCACTTGCACAATTTCTTCCATTATATTCCCTACATTTTAAAGCCTATACTATGAGCCTAAAGCTCAGTAAGTAGCATAACTATATATTGCAATGCACAATTTCATTCACGTTTCTTAGGTTCATATCTTCTTTATCTTTGGAAATATTACAGGATCTCAAGAACACTCCCTCCACCTACTTCAACTTCTACTGATCTTGGGCTTGGGCCCACTTACTTACTACTTGGAGTGCTCAGGCCTGTAATAACCATTTACTTTACTGTTTCTTATATTCAAGTTTTTAATTCATCAGAGACGAAATATAATTGGCGTCCCATACCACCAATCATACCTCGTTTACCTCAAACTACATTGTTAAACAATGCATGAAAATGGTTCGTTCATATTTTGTAAAACTATGATGCATGACCATGTGACTATGAAAACATCACTTAAATCACATCACATAACATGAAAATAAGCATACATCACCAAACATGTCATTAAAACAAACATGCAACACACATCAAACATAATCCTAATCGTTGCAATGTAGTCCCACTTAAGGGCCAAATAATCTTAATGCTAACTTACCATAGCTGTTTTCTTGAATCAATCTACTTGAGCCTCTTTTTAATCCAATAAATGACCTAAATATATAAATCATATACGGATCAGAATTTGTATAAAGTCTTAACTTTCTTTCCAACTTCAAATGACTATAACTTCCTCCTTAATGATCCATTCCTGATGATTAAGGTGTCAAATTGTTCCTTAAGGAGTCTACTATAATTTCTTAGATGACACCAAATTCAGAAAACTAATGCATGTCGACTTATGTAGACAAAACATAGGGCATTCACTGTTTGAACCCCGATTGGGTCGACCCAAACTGTAAGGGGTCGACCCATGTCGACCAAACTGAGAGCTTGCCTTTTTAAATTTGAGAATCGGTCGACCCCTCATGTCGATAAAACAGAGAGCTTGCCCTTTTTAAATTTGAGAATCGGTCGACCTTAACTATAAGGGGTCCACTGCAGCTCTTCCCAGTTCTGTACGGTGACTTGCGACGTCAATAACTTTTTGTACATAGCTCTGAATTGAGTGATTCTAAAGGCTATAAATCACTCTAAGAGTTTTCCCTAACTCTTATGAAGGACATAAACTCTAATTTCCATTACTTATCGACCGAATCTCAAGAACTCTAACTTTGTTCATACTTAACTCTTTTCTTAGCTCTTAGCATGAAATCACTCGTTTTTATCTACCAATTCAAACAATACTATCATATTATCCTCACTGAATCTAAAAGAAACTCATAGGATAGAATAATTATCTTGAACCTCAGTTTCAACGAGAGCTTTAGAGTTTTCCACTTCCCTTCACTTTCTCACTCTTTTCTCTCACGATAACTCATTTCTTTCTCAACCTTACTCTTCTCTTGATCAACGTGAGAACTTCAGAGAGGATAGGGAAAAGAAATCATGATGGGATGGAAATGGCTGACCATGCCTTCTTATCTCTTAACTAAACAAAATCAATATTTCTTTTATATCCATCAATCAGGATTCTCCACGTTTTGGATGACTTTTCAACTCAGATAGGGAATGTGTCGACCGCTTGTCCAATTGTGTCGACCGAAAGATTTCCTGAGAGCGACTTGTGTCGACCGCTCGGTCCTGGGGTCGACCGGAAACATACTAAAGGACGATTTTGTGTCGACCCCTCTTCAATCATGGGTCGACCGAAAGCGTTCCGGATGGTCCTATTGTGTCGACCCCTCCTAAATCCTTGGGTCGATCGGTAAACAAAGTGTCGACCCCTCTTCGATCTTGGGGTCTACCGAAAGCATTATAATTGTGTCGACCCCTCTCTGATCATGGGGTCGACCGAAATCATTCATTGTGTCGACCCCTCTTCGATCCAGGGGTCGACCAAAACTTCCATTTGTGTCGACCCCTCTTGCTTGAAGGTAATTCTTTAGTGTATTTAACCCAACTTACTTCATTACTTTACTTAAACCTAGCAACCATCAAACAATGGACTTCAAACAAACACCAATGAAACCCAAACACTTGGGCTGGTGCACGGTGTGATACACCCCAGACATAGTATTCTTCTTCCAATTATTCATAATCGTAACCGACATTCATAAAGAGAAATCTTAAACACTTTCATTTTAAAAATCATAATTCTTAAAATAAACGAGGGTTGTTACATTCTACCCTCCTTAACAAAAATTTTGTCCTCAAAATTTAGACTTCAAACATCTATGGATACTTTTCCTTCATTTCTTGTTCTCTTTCTCAGGTGGCTTCTTCGACGTTATGATTTCGCCATAGAACTTTCACCAATGGAATTTGCTTGTTCCGCAACTCCTTCATCTTTGTATCCAGTATCCTTATTGGCTGCTCCTCATAACTCATAGTTGGCTCTACTTCTATCTGCTCTGCTTCGATCACTTGGGATGGATCACGAATGCATTTCCTTAACATTGACACATGAAACACATTGTGAACACCTGCCAAGTATTTTGGTAACTGCAGCATATAGGCCATGTTTCCCACTCTCTTCAAAATATTAAATGGTCCAATGAATCTCGGTGCCAATTTACCTTTCTGCCCAAACCTCATCATGCCTTTGAATGGCGAGACTTTCAAAAACACTTCATCTCCCTCCTTAAATTCTAGTGCTCTTCGTCACCTATCTGCATAGCTTTTATGACGATCTTGGGCAGCCTTCATTCTTTGTTGTATGGTTTTCACTTGTTCTACTATTTGTTGTATCATTTCGGGTCCATAGATTTTACTTTCTCCAACCTCATCCCAAAATGATGGAGATCTACACTTTCTTCCATACAATGCCTCAAATGTAGCCATACCAATAGTTGATTGATAACTGTTGTTATACGAAAATTCTACTAAGGGTAACAACATGCTCCATGATTTCTGAAAATCCATAACACACGCGCGCAACATATTCTCAAGGATTTGAATAGTCCTCTTAGTCTGGTCATCTGTTTGAGGATGAAATACCATGCTAAATGCCAACTCTGTTCCCATGGCTTTGTTCAAACTCCTCTAAAATCTCGAAGTAAACTTTGGATCTCTATCAGATACAATGGAAACCGGAATTCCATGTAATCTTATTATCTCCTGCAAATATAGTTCAGCATACTTTACCATGGAAAATTTTGTCCTTACCGGGATAAAATGAGCAGATTTTATCAAACGATCAATAATCACCCAAATGCTGTCATGACCTTTAATCGTTGTTGGCAATCCGACTACAAAATCCATAGAAACGTGGTCCCATTTCCATTCCGGAATAACCAACGACTTCAGCATTCCTGCGTGCCTCTGATGTTCTGCCTTTACCTGTTGGCATACAACACATGATTCAATATATTTTGCGATATCCTTTTTCATTCTCGGCCACCAAAAACTCTGTTTCAAATCCTGATACATCTTTGTATTTCCTGGGTGAACCGAAAATTTTGAAGAATGAGCTTCCTTCAATATTTCTTTCTTCAACTCTTCATTATGGGGAACATACCACCTATCACGAAACTTAAGTACACCTTCCTTTGAACATTGATATTCATGAGAATTTTGCATCTGTCCTGCTATAAACTGCTTATACCTTGAATCCCCCCTTTGAATTTCTCCAATACGATCCATTAGATTTGGTCTCATAGTTAAAGCAGCTAACTGCACTGTTAGATCTGATATAACTTCAATGTCCGCCCTTTGCAGCTCACTACGAATTTCTAACGAAATTCCCATCATCTCTGACTGCACTGCTACTGCCTTCCTGCTCAATGCGTCAGCAACCACATTAGCTTTTCCTAGATGATATTTAATTTCAAAATCCTAGTCTTTAACAAATTCCAGTCATCACCGCTGTCTTAAATTAAGCTCTTTTTGTGTGAAAAGATACTTGAGACTTTTATGGTCCGTAAATATCTCACAATGACGTCCATATAAGTAATGTCTCCAGATCTTTAGGGTGAAAACTACTGCTGCCAACTCTAGGTCATGGGTAGGATAGTTCTTCTCATAATCTTTCAATTGTCGTGATGCATAAGCAATTACCTTACTTTCTTGCATCAGCACACATCCTAATCCCATCAACGACGCATCACAAAATATGCTAAAATCTACATCTTCTATTGGAAGTATTAGCACTGGTGCTGAGGTTAACTTGTCCTTCAATAGTTGAAAACTCTTTTCACAATCCTTTGACCACCAGAACTTCATGTTTTTCCTTGTTAATCGCGTCAATGGCGTAGCAATCTTAGAAAATCCTTTAATAAATCTTCTATAGTACCTTGCTAGACCAAGGAAACTTTGCACTTCAGTTACATTCTTTGGTTATGGCCATTCACAAATGGCTTGCACCTTTACTGGATCAACGGATACACCTTCTTTAGAAATCACGTGACCCAGAAAATTCACCCGATCTAACCAAAATTCGCATTTAGAGAATTTGGCATATAACTGATGTTGCCTCAATATACTTAAGACCATACTTAAATGCTCCTTATGTTCCTCTTCCAACTTAGAATACACCAGAATATCATCGATGAACACGATGACAAATTTATCGAGATAATCATGGAATACTCTATTCATAAGGTCCATAAACGCCGTTGGAGCATTTTTCAAACCAAACGACATTACCAGGAACTCATAATGTCCATATATCTTCCTCCTTTACTCTTAACTGATAATATCGTGACCGCAAGTCAATCTTGGGAAATACCCGTGCACCCTGCAATTGATCAAACAAATCATCAATCCTAGGCAACAGATACTTATTCTTCATTGTCAATTTGTTTAATTCACGGTAGTCGATACACATCCTTAGAGTTCCGTCCTTCTTCTTTACAAACAAAACAGGGGCTCCCAAGGGAGAGAAACTATGGCGTATAAAACCCTTGCTCAACAACTCCTCTAACTGCCCCTTCAGCTCCTTCATTTCTGCTGGAGCCATTCGATACGGATTCTTGGATACCGGTTCAGGTCCGGGGTAAACGTCTACCACAAATTTGATTTCTCGATCAGGAGGTAGTCCGGGTAAATCATCCAAAAACATTTTTGAAAACTCCTGAACTACTGGAATCTCTTTGAACTTAAGATCAGGCTTCTTACGACAATCCACAATATTTGCAAGAAATCCCATACAGCCACCCATTAATAATCTCCAAGCCCGTACTGCCGATACAATCAGTAATTGTTTTTTATTCCCTGTCGCTTGAAAATAAAAGGCATCTGACGTAGGAGGTTGAAAACTGACTATTCTAGTTCTGCAATTTATAGTTGCAAAATGTCGAAACAGCCAGTCCATCCCTAAAATAATTTCATACGCATTCATCTCATTATAATAAACTCCACGTCCAACTTACGATCATTGATTTGTACCCCACAATCTATAATTACTCTATCTAATATTAGACGGTCACCTGAAGGTAGCATGACTTCATACAACTGTTCTGCCACCTCAGGTATCTGGTTCAACTTCTTATAAAACTCTTCAGACATGAATGAATGCGTAGCTCCTGAATCTATCAATGTAAAATCACTAATTCCATCAATTAATAATGTACCTGCCACCACGGCCAGATGGTTCGTTTCCTCGGCATCGATCATTGCAAAAACACGACCAGCTATCCTCTTTTGTTCTGGTTTGTTTGGAAGTGCCTTCGGACAATCACGCGCCATGTGTCCCATCTCCTTACATCTGAAACAGCGTCCAGATCCAACCATACACTCTCCTGCATGCTTTCGATTGCACTTGGGACACTCCAATATCGGCCCCAGACTTTTTACTTGCTTTCTTTTCACTTGCTCATCCGAACTTTCACTCGGCCTTTTCATCCCATGCGCTGGTTGCAATTGTTTACTCGGTTGTGGTTGGACTTCTCGAAAGAACCGTCTTTGGGATGTTCCCGGTTGTTCCTTCACCAACTTTGATTCTGCTTCCTCAAGGTCTAGAGCCTTGGAAACAACCTTCGAATATTGAGCATCCTCTGATCCCCAAGTCTTTATTCCTTTATAAATTTTTGGTTTCAATCCTTGGACAAACTGCTCAAATTTATCTTCATTGGTTGCCACCAGCTGTGGAGCAAACCTTGATAGGCCTTCAAACTTTCACACATATTCAACTACTGATCCCCACTGCTTTATTTGGATAAACTCCATTTTCTTTTTATTCTGATCGGTTCTACTAAAATATTTGCCATAGAAAATTTTCTTAAATTGAGCCCATGATAGTGCTTGAACATTGGTAGTAACCTCAACAGTATCCCACCAATTCCTTGCATCCATAGTCAGCAAGAAGGTTGCACAATTAACTTTTTCTCCTTCCTCAATCTTAGCATACTAAAATATTTTCTCCAAAGAACGAATCCACTCCTCAGCCATCACAGGGTCTATGGTCTGTCCATTAAATGACGGAGGATTTATTTTCCTGAATCTCTCACAGCTCAGCTCTCCAGCATTATGAATTCGTCCATTTCCTCCTTGCTCTTCTCGATTCATCATTCGCTCTAATTGTTGAAACCGGTGGTTAACCAACTCTGACAGTTGGTTAATAGTAGCCTCATTAGTTCTCTCCTCTAGATTATTTCTTCTTCCTCCCCTCATAGTCCTTCAATTACCAATCACATCGTTAGTACTCTAAAACAACTACCTCTAGACTTTAATCCTTCTATAACATTAAAGTATGCAAACGATAATAGTTATTGAGCTGTCTACAAAACCGACTTAACCTGGTACACTAACCCTTTCTTTCCCTTATTCACTCGTGTGTGTTTTGCTCTGATACCATAATTGTAACGACCTGATTCCCATGACGCCGCCTAATGCTTTCCTTACTTACTTACTAACTTACTTTCTTTACTTGCTCGGTGGCGACCCGAGAACCGATCCGTTACTTTGCTCTTACTTACATTACTTTTGTGAAAAACTCGTCATTTTAATTTCTGAAAACTATCTTTAGTTTATAAACATTTTAAAGGAAAACCGTCAAATTAAAACATACATACACTCTTTGTAATCAACGATTTGAATTCCACCTTTGATCAAAAATACAAAAGCATTTGATAACGTAAACTTGCAGCGGAAGTATATAGTTCAAAACACATTCATTTCAAAAGCTTTCTAATCCATCACTCCAAAATAATATATACATATTCAAAACATTCAAAACATGTTTATTTCACGAGTGTGTGTGTGTCATGCGTCACTCTCAGTCGGTCTTTGCTCAATAAACCGTATCATCTGGACACTCCTCTGCTCTAACTCCTTGGTCAGTCACTTGCACAATTTCTTCCATCACATTCCCTACATTTTAAAGCCTATACTATGACCCTAAAGCTCAGTAAGTAGCATAACTATAGAATGCAATGCATGAGTATGCTATGTTGTTAAAACAATGCACAATTTCATTCACGTTTCTTAGGTTCATATCTTCTTTATCTTTGGAAATATTACAGGATCTCACGAACACTCTCTCCACCTACTTCAACTTCTACTGATCTTGGGCCTGGGCCCACTTACTTACTACTTGGAGTGCTCAGGCCTGTAATAACCATTTACTTTACTGTTTCTTATATTCAAGTTCTTAATTCATCGGAGACGAAACATAATTGGCGTCCCATACCACCAATCATACCTCGTTTACCTCCAACTACGTTGTTAAACAATGCATGAAAATAGTTCGTTCATATTTTGTAAAACTATGATGCATGACCATGTGACTATGAAAACATCACTTAAATCACATCACATAACATGAAAATAAGCATACATCACCAAACATGTCATGAAAACAAACATGCAACACACATCAAACATAATCCTAATCTTTGCAATGTAGTCCCACTTAAGGGCCAAACAATCTTAATGCTAACTTACCTTAGCTGCTTTCTTGAATCAATCCACTTGAGCCCCTTTTTAATCCAATAAATGACCTAAATATATAAATCATATACGGATCAGAATTTGTATAAAGTCTTAACTTTCTATTCCAACTTAAAATGACTATAACTTCCTCATTAATGATTCATTCTTGATGATTAAGGTGTCAAATTGTTCCTTAAAGAGTCTACTATAACTTTCTAGAAGAAAAAAAATTCATAAAACTAACGTATGTCGACTTATGTGGACAAAACAGAGGGCATTCACTATTTAAACCCCAATTGGGTCGACCTAAACTGTAAGGGGTTGACCCATGTCGACAAAACAGAGAGCTTGCCCTTTTTAAATTTGAGAATCGGTCGACCTAAACTATAAGGGGTCGACCCATGTCGACAAAACAGAGAGCTTGCCCTTTTTAAATTTGAGAATCGATCGACCCAAACTATAAGGGGTCGACCCAGCTCTTTCCAATTCTGTACGGTGACTTGCGACGTCCATAACTTTTTCTACGTATCTTCGAATCGAGTGATTTCAACGGCTATGAATCACTCTAAGAGTTTCCCTAACTCTATAAAGGACATAAACTCTGATTCCTACTACTTATTGACCGAATCTCAAAAACTCTAACTTTGGTCATACTTAACTCTTTTCTTATCTCTTAGCATGAAATCACTCGTTTTTATCTACCAATTCAAACAATACTATCATATTATCCTCACTGAATCTAAAAGAAACTCAGAGGATAGAATAATTACCTTGAACCTTAGTTTTCACAAGAGCTTTAGAGTTTTCCACTTCCCTTCACTTTCCTTCACTTTCTCACTCTTTTCTCTCACGATAACTCCTTTCTTTCTCAACCTTACACTTCTGTTGATCAACGTGAGAACTTCAGAGAGGATAAGGAAAAGAAATCGTGATGGGATGGAAATGGCAGACCATGCCTTCTTATCTCTTAATTAAACAAAATCAATCTTTCTTTTATATCCATCAATCAGGATTCTCCACCTTTTGACTGACTTTTCAACTCAGATCGGGAATGTGTCAACCGCTTGTCCAATTGTGTCGACCAAAAGATTTCCTGAGAGTGAATTGTGTCGACCGCTCGGTCCTGGGGTCGACTGGAAACATACTAAAGGACTTTTTGTGTCGACCCCTCTTCGATCCTGGGGTCGACCGAAAGCGTTCCGGATGGTCCTATTGTGTCGACCCCTCTTCGATCCTGGGGTCGACCAAATGCATTATAATTATGTCGACCCCTCTCTGGTCCTGGGGTCGACAGAAATTATTCATTGTGTCGACCCCTCTTTGATCTTGGGGTCGACCAAAACTTCCATTTGTGTCGACCCCTCCTAAATCCTGGGGTCCACCGGATCTTACTTGAAGGTAATTCTTTAGTGTATTTAACCAAACTTACTTCATTACTTTACTTAAACCTAGCAACCATCAAACAATGGACTTCAAACAAACACCAATGAAACCCAAAGACTTGGGCTGGTGCACGGTGTGATACACCCCAGACATAGTATTCTTCTTCCAATTATTCATAATCGTAACCAACATTCATGAAGAAAAATCTTAAACACTTTCATTTAAAAAATCATAATTCTTAAAATAAATGAGGGTTGTTACAAAACATCTCCTAAGTCAACCATATTCCTAGTAAACTTGACTTAACTTAACTCTTGACTTATGATAATACATAAACATCAAACAATGTCAATCAAGCACCAATCAAACCCAAAGCACTTGGGTCAGTGTACGGTGCGATACACCCCAATAGAATATCATTAATAATATTATCAAAAAAAAAAACAACTCCTAAGACATTCTTACTTAATGGATATCTAAGTAATCAAACACATAATTCTTATGTCCTATCCTTAGTGATGTTGTCTCACAATGGGCCAAACACATGCAAGGATTACTTACTTGGATTCCTTAGCTTTCGCTTGGTATTTTGAATCCTTAATGATCCAATGAGCTTGCTTATATACCTTAACATTATAAAATATAACAATATAAGCAAAACTCGGAATACCCTGTTTCATCATAAACCTGTGGCATCTATAACTTTAACGACAAAACTCTGATCAAAATACTTAAGGTACCAATTTTAACCTTCAAGTGTTGGCTATACTTCATTAAAAGACACCATGACCAATTTCTAACTCAAAGATTTCGTAAAACTTGCATTCCAGAAACCGGGTAACATGACTTATAATTTGTATACCCATAAACTAACTTTACAATTTCATGCATTTTTAACCATATAACGGCGTTTCCATCACTTATAATCTAACCTAGAACAAAAGTAGGTGCTGCTGAATAACAAACTTTGTACCTCAAGGTTAAGTTTGTGGTTTTTCTTCCTCCTTGCACTTCTAACCCTTAAATACCAAAATTCTTATACTAAACACTAAAACGTCATACTTTGATTTCAAACCCTAATTTTTCTCACACGGATTTGGGGAGGATTTTAGATAGGAGAGAGAGCTGTGAGAGAGAGCTGTGAGAGAGAGCTGAGGGTCATGATGGCTGATAGCTGAAGACTCCAACAAATTTTATCTCTTTGGAGGGTGAAGAGTCATGTGGTTGAAGCATGAGGTGTGACCATCCAAGCTCACCACCTATTCAAGCATGAGGTGTTACCATCCTTTTTACGTGAAACTTCCCTATTGGTCCATCCTTAATTAATCAAGGATTCAATTTTCTAAAATTTCATTGAAAAGTTAATATTTCAGTAATAAGATGTCGACCTCTCATTCAAGGTGTCAACCCTTAATAAAACCCGAGGATTTCAAGGGATGACCTTTTAAAATTTTCATAACTTGCGTTCCACAACTCGGATTTCAAATAATTCAAAAACTGATCTTTTTTTATTACATCTTCTGTAACTTTGTCGAAGACTTCAAATTCAAATTGTGAGTTTAACATAATCAAATTTACAAAATACCAAACATCGCTCAAAATCCATAATTCTATAGTCTGGTTTTCCTACACCAACTTCAAATAAACATAACTCCCTCTCAAGAAGTCCAATAGAATTGATTTACCTATCAATCTTCTTATTTTGACGTTTACTACAACTTTGTAAAACAACATTTTTCCATTTATGCTATTCTAAGGAATGATATGATTGTAACACATAAACGACATAAAACTAAGCATTTAAAATTTTTCATACATCGTTAAAAAAAATATTTATCCTTTTGACACTCCAAAATAACATTTACATAAAACTATTTTATTCAAAACATAACAGTGTGTTCATGAGCCACTCCCCATTGGTCATCACTCAACAACTGTTTTCATCATAACACACTTCTGCTCTAAACTTTATCTTCTCCCAGCCCCTCTAGGTGCAATCATTTTTGGATCAACACTTGATGAAGGCGCCTTTGAACAATCTCTAGCCATGTGTTCGATCTCTTAACATCAAAAACATTGACCTGATTTTTCCATACACTCCCCGACATGCTTCCGATTGCATTTAGGGCACTCAACTATAGGTGTCTGACTCTTGATCTGCTTCCTTTTGCCTTGATAGGCTTGGTTATCACCCGACCTTTTTATTCCTTGATTTGGTTGCCATGGTTTGCTCGATTGTGGTAGAATCTCTCTGAAAAACTTCCTTGGTTGTGGTGGCAAAGGTTGTTGCTTTATCATCTTTGATTCTACATCCTCTACGTCAAGTGCCTTCGATATCACTTTTGAATAAAGAACATCCTCCGTTCCTGAAATTTTGACTCCTCGTTAAATTTCTGGTTTCAAGCTCTGGACAAACTGATTAACCTTATACTCGTTATTTGCCACCAAATGTGGAGCAAATCGTGCCAAAGCTTCAAACATCCGAATATATTCAGCTACAGATCCCAGTTGCTTCAGCTGAACAAACTCCATCATTTTTTTGTTGCGTACTGCGGAATTGAAATACTTCCCGTAGAAAAATCCTTTAAATCGGTCCCATGACATATTTTTAATGTCGGTGGAAATTTCCACTGTGTCCCACCGCACCTTGCATCTTTGATTAACATAAATGTTACACAATCGACCCACTCTTCATCTTCAATTTTTGCATATCGGAAAATATCCTCCAATGTGCGTATCCACTCCTCCACCGACACAAGATCAGTTGACTTACCATAAAATTGAGGTGGATTCAGCTTTCGAAATCTCTCACAACTAAGCTCTCAAGCATTATGATTTCGTCTATTTTTTGTGTTCCACACGGTTCATCATCCTTGCTAATTGTTGAAACTGGTGATTAACCAATTTCAATAATTGATGTATAGCAGCTTCATTACTGCTTTCCCCTTGCTAAATATTTCTCTTTCCACGCACAATGATCCATTAATGACAATACCCTTCATTAGTACCACAAGAAAATATTTATTTTCTTATCGTACAATTTAGATAACAAAAGCATATTCAAATGAAAACAAGTTATTGAGCGGTCTACAGAACCAACTTAACCCGGTGGACACATACTCTCTCTTACTCATGCTCTGATACCAACTCTGTAATGACCCGACTCGCGGATCGCTAATCGTTCTACTTACTTAATCATTTTAATTAGTGAAATAAAAAAATCATGAGTGAAATTGTAAAAAAATCACCTCATATATATTAAAATTCATAAGTATTTTGAAATGGTGTGAATTAAATAATCAAATTTACGTATTTAAATCATACAACGGAATTAAAACTAAACATTTAAAATTTTTCATACATCGTTAAACAAAATATTTATTCTTTTGACACTCCAAAAAACATTTACATAAAACTATTTTATTCAAAACATAACAGTGTGTGCATGAGCCACTCTCCATTGGTCGTCACTCAACAACTGTTTTCATCATAACGCACTTCTGCTCTAAACTTTATCTTCTCCCAGCCCCTCGTCTTTTATCAGGTCGCCTACATTGTAAGGCCTAAACTATGAGTTAAACGCTCAGTAAGTGGTATCACTATAATATGCATAGTTGTGAATGCAATGTTTTTTTTTAAAACATGCTAGACTTCATTAGGTATTTTCTTTCGAGTCTCTTATTATCTTTGAAATATTAGAGCATCTCAAGAACACTGCCCACCACCTAACTTCATCCTCTAATTACTAGGGCCCACTTACATTACTTCTTGGCAAGTGCTAAGGCCTGCAATAATCACTTACTTATGTTCTGACTGTTTCTCTTATTTATCATCAAAAGTACGTAAGCATAAGTATATTGGCCTCCCATACGACCACTTACACTCTGTTCTCCCTTGACAATGTTGTATTTTTAAAACCGTGCATGAAAACATTTTTATACTTTTTTCAAAATAATCATGGCGCATGTAAATTTGACCATGAACATGATAATCAAACTCTAATGCAAACAAAGTACACAAACAATCCTCAAATAAATTGAGGTTGGTGTATTGTGCATTACACCCCAAACAGTCTATTATTATGCATGAATCATAAAAATAAACTATCTTTGCAATGTAGTCCTACTTAAGGTCCATTCATTCTTAATACTAACTTACCTTAGGTTCTTTGCTTCAATGAACCGAATTGATCAACCACCTTTCTCCAATTGACAACTCTAATAAAGATTTATCAAATCAGATTTTAGATATTCAGCCCTGATTTTACATCCTAATGTAAAATAATAACTCACACGATACTGATCTAATGGACTCAAATTATGTGCCATAATCTCCGTTAGGTGTCAATTGCATTTCATTAGAAGACACGAAAATAAATTGATCATCCAAACATCATGCAAAACGCAGAACTACAAAACTGCTCCAAACATTCCAGAATTTAAATCTTTATCTTTACAGCCACTTACAAATTTCATAACTTCTTCTTTAAATATTCAATTACAGTACTTAAAGTGGCTATATCTTTATTAAGATGTCTATTACATTTCGTCAGAAGACATAAACTCCAATAAACCAACATAACATTCACGAGAGGTTTGATAGAGCCAACACCCTCCCTTGTTTCTTGGTTTTTCCTCTCGGGTTGGCCTTTGGCCGTGGCTGTTTATCCCTCTCCTTTCCTGACATGCCCGAGAGCCACCACCACCCGGAGGGCATGATAACCCGTGGCCGTGCAAGACAATTTGATAACTTGTTTGCTGATTTTGCAGGTGTGACATTTCCTTTAATGGACCTCTTAGATGATCCCTCACCCCATGACAAAAAGCTTCCCAAACATTGTTTGCATTTGGGAATTTGAAGAGGAGAAGTTGACAACCAACGCCCAAAGCTCTTCTTGCCGAGACAACCTATCCGAGCCTCGGCTATGTCCAACCCCAAAAGAAAGGAAAGCCGACTTCACTTTGTCCACCATGGGAGAGGACGCTGTTCAAGTGTGGTCCAAGAAGGATGCAAGTGATCATATCCATTTGTCAATGGACAAGTGATGGACCGAACCTTGCCAAAAGTCCTCTTCACTTTGAGCACGGATTGGAGCCCAATAAATCAAAGGATAGGTTTGTCCAACAATGGAGGTTTGCTAGTTTGCCACTTGGAGATTTTTTGCCTGTTTAGAGTACTTGTAAATTGTAATTATTCTAGTAGCTTGAAATGATGTATAGAGGTTGGTTCGGTTTAGATCAATTTGCTGGAAATTGGTTCGGATTGGACCAATTTATGCTCCATCATGTTGGAGCTTAAGGGAAATATTATTTCCCATGAAACTTAAGTTTGTAAAGTCTTTTAGACGTGGTTTAGTTCTATGGAGTGTTTGAGTTGGGAGGCAAGTTGAAGGTGGGGCCCTTTTCCCACCTACCTCCTACTTAGCCACTCATTAGTCCTAAATTTAGGTTTTTAATTGTTCTTGTCTTTTTTGTAAGTTCTAGGGGGTATGAACCCCTCCTCCCACGTCTAATGAAGGCATAAAAGAATTTGGTAAATTGCAGAAGCTTGAAGCTCTCTCAATCCTTCCTTTTTCTCACGGAAAGATTAGATTTTGGTGAGTAATATCCATAATCTTTCTTTGTCTTTGGCGTTGGTGTCTTGCTAGAGCCACTTAGCCTTGATTCCAACCTTCCTCCACACTTGTTTTGGGTCAAGGTAAGCTTGGAAATCACATAGCCATCCTTCCATTTGTTTGTTTAAGAATTAGTGTTATCCTTGTTTGTTGCTGCCGGTTGTATTTTTAACCTAATTCCAGATTGTGTCCCAAAAGTGCCCTCCGTGTAAAATTCTGTTTCCCGTGTGCTAATGTCTTAAAATTTGGGCTGGGAATTCCTCTTTCATGTCTTGAGATATTTGGTTTGTCATTGCGTTCCCTGTTTCTCCTATCTAAAAGTGGTGCATGCATTTTTCTTCCTTCCTTCTTCCGAACTCCTGAAATCTGGCAGTTTTGTCGACAAAAATTCAATCTCTAATAACTTTTAAACTACCCGCTTGATTCCCCCAAAACCCCTCACCATTTGATTCCCCTTCCATAGAGGAAGTTTTCTGCCAATTTTCTCTTTCCCAGCTTGTCTGTATTGGGAGTTGTGCAGAGGTTTTCTCTTCACCTACTGCACTGTCAAAACCCTTGTTGTCCACTTGTGCATCTAAAAGTGACCTCGTGCCATTTTATGTTCCTCACGTGCTATGATGTGCAACGGGAGCACATCGCCGATCTAGCGCCGAGAAGCACGGCCAATTTTGCTAATTTGTGTGCTCGTTTTGCAAGAAGTTTACCCTCGGAAACAATGTCCGAGGAAAATCACGAGCGGCCAAGGACTTTGCTCGGTTGGCGTCCGGGCATCCCCGGACATGACACGTCCAGTGCCCAGCCTCCAGCCCATGACGCGGCCGCGGCTCATGACCCTACGACCAATGGAGACACGGTCGTCGACCTTGCCAAAGTCCTCTAGGGCTTCGGCCCTGATGTGCCTTCCTTGGGGGTCGGCGCACCGTGGGTTGGGAGAATGCACGCACACGGAGCTCGGATGAACGTCGTGTACGGCAAACGGGAAATTGGGTCGTGCGAATTATGGAGTTGTGTCGCGGATGGGACAAGTCTAAGGATGGGAGAGCATGGGAGAAGTCTAAGGATGGGAGAGCATAAGGATGGGAGAGCATGGGAGAAGTCTAAGGATGGGACAAGGACAAGTCTAAGGATGGGAGAGCATGGGAGAAGTCCACGTTTTAATTCTTTTGAAGAAAGAAAACCCGGTTGTATAATATCTTGCATGGTTCACGTGAAAACCATGCAAGCTCCTTCTTTTTCTTTTTGTTGTAAACTAATTACGTGGCTGCAAGTGGGAGATCCTTAGGAAGCCTTAGGGAATGGTTTTAACCTTACCTTAGTGACCATCACTCTTGTTGGTGATGGAAGTCAAGGGTGGGCCCCAATTTGCCATACCTTGTTGTTGGTTTAGCACTTAGGGTTATGGTTGATAATCATTCACCTTTTGTAGCTCGTGGGAAGGAGGGTTTTTACCCTTCCTTTCTGAGCATTTTGAAGATAGAAAAGAATTTGGTAAATTGCAGAAGCTTGAAGCTCTCTCAATCCTCTCCTTTTTTCACGGCAAGGTTAGATTTTGGTGAGTAATATCCATAATCTTTCTTTGTCTTTGGTGTTGGTGTCTTGCTAGAGCCACTTAGCCTTTATTCCAACCTTCCTCCACACTTGTTTTGGGTCAAGGTAAGCTTGGAAATCACATAGCCTTCCTTCCATTTGTTGTTTTGGAATTGATGTTGTCATTGTTGGTTGCTGCCAGTTGTAATGTAAACTAATTCCAGTTTGTATCCCAAAAGTGTCCTCTGTATCAACTTCTGATTCCCGTGTGCTAAGGTCATCAAATTTGGGCTGTGAGTTCCTCTTTCATGTCTTGAAATATTTGGTTTGTCTTTGCGTTCCCTGTTTCTCCTATCTAAAAGTTATGCATGCGTTTTTCCTCCTTTCTTCTTCCGAACTACAGAAATCTGGCAGTTCTGTCCACCAATTTTCCATCCTTAATATATTTTAATCTACCTGTGCGTTTTCCCCCAAACCAATTGCATTTCCCTCCCCTTTTCTTGAAGTTGATTTCTACAAATTTTCACGTTTCCAGACTTCCTACATTGGGAGTTGTGCAGTCGTCTCTCCCACCTAATGCTCTGCCAATTGGTAATTTTGTCTGTTTGTGCTTCTAAATGTATCCCCGTGCCATTTCATGAACCACACGTGATTTCACTCTAAATCTTGACCAAACTTAGTTCCTTCCCTAAAGTCTAAGTCCCCAAAATTTCAGCCCAAAAGCCTGTACGCAATTGGAGTTCTAACTGCCACAATCCCTTGTTTCGGTTTTAGTCATTCTTCACATTGGCAGATTGCATTGCTTTCTCTTATCCCAACACTTCTGTATTCTTGGAGCGTGTCAGTAAATGTGGTGGCTGATGCTCTCTCAAGACGAATTGTGTTGCTCACCGAACTCAATTCTCGGATCTTGGGGTTTGAATGGATAAAGACTTCCTACAAAGAAGATCTCGACTTCAAGAAGTGGTATGAAAAGAGTGTGAACAAAGAAAATTGTGGTTATCACCTGGCAGATGGATATCTTTACAAAGGGGGGGCAGCTATGTATTCCCCAATGTAGCCTACGAGAATCTTTGGTAAAGGAAGCTCACGGTGGTGGCCTAGCCGGTCATTTTGGGGAGAAGAAGACCTTGGAGATAGTTAAAGAGCATTTCTTTTGGCCACATATGATCAAAGATGTGCACAAGTGGATAGAAAGATGCATCATTTGCAAGAAGGCTAAAAGCCGAGTGCTTCCCCAAGGGTTATACATACCATTGCCAGTTCCCTCTCAACCTTGGGTGGATGTTAGTGTAGACTTTGTTTTGGGGCTTTGATGTGCCACGGATTAGCACATCTAGAAGCGGAAGGCTCTATCACCATGGACTTGGTCTCGGGTTTCTAAGCCAATGCCGAGTCAATATGTTGTCTAACAAATGTGCTAATTTTGTAGGTGCCAACATGCAAAGGATGATCCAACCATCCTTGGTGATAATAGGACCGTTTTTCGTTTCGGCCCAAGATGACCTCCGGGGCTTGTGCGGCTGTTTCAAACTCCTTCCGGACCTGCTTTGGCCAAGCTTTCTTCTAAAAAATATGTGGCCAACATCCTAAGGTTTCCATAATTGGGTATATTATCAATTTTGGACAACGATTACCCGGTCAACCATTGCCATTACAGAGGCCTCCAGAACAGGTAGCGGCCCGGGAGCATCCAACCCATGGTGGCCGATCCATGGCCATGTTTGGCCCCAACGGAAAGGAAGGCCAAATTACATCATTTTCCACCATTGGAGCAGCAGCTAGCATCCCAAGGAAGTGCCCAACCCTTGGTCCAAGAAGGATGCAAATGATCAACACCGATTGGCCTTGGGCTATCCAACAATTGATGGACCGAACTTTGCCTAAAGCCGCATCCACCTTGAGCACGTATTAGAGCCCCACAAAGTTTGGCAAGTGAGGCCCAGCAATGAAGGTTTGTTTGTCCCTTTGGAAGATATTTAGTTTTTGGAAATACTTGTAATTTGTATCTAGTTTTGGACTTGGATTGTTGTTTGGAGGTTGGTTCGGTTTGGGCCAATTTCCTAGGTTTTTTTTTGTTTGTTTTGAACCAAGTCAAGGCCCATCTTGTTTGGAACTTAGGGGAAACCCTAATTTCCCACTTGGCCTTTCTTTTGGATGATGTTTGGACGTGGGCTAGTCATGGACTAGTGGAGTGTTTGGGAAGCTTAAGGTGGGACTCATTTTCCACCTAACTCCTACACTTTTCACTCATAATCCCTATTTAGACTAGGTCAATTTTTGGACTTTGTTGTAAGATTGGAGGGAGTATGAAACCCTCCCTTGACGTGTTGTAAACTTCAGAAAAGAATTGGATAAAATTTGAAGAAGCTTGAAGCTCTCAAAACCTCCCCCTTTTCTCTCGGCAATTTGGAGCTTTGGTGAGTAATATCCATAGTTCTATTTTGTTAAAGGTGTTGGTGTCTTGCTAGAGCCACTAAACCATATTCCAGCCTTCCTCCACTCTTGTTTGGATCAAGGTAAGCCTGGAAATCCCATAGCCCTCCTTCCATTCGTGTGTTTTTGGATGTTTGTTGCTATGTGTTGGTTGCTGCCAATTTAATCTCGCCCGAGTGCATCTTGTGTCCCAAAAGTTTCATCCATCTCATTTTCTGTTTCCCTTGTGCTAAAGTCCTCATTTTTGTCTGTGAGTTCCTCATACGTGTCTTGAGATACTTTTCCATTCACTTCATTCTCAGTTCCTTCCAATTAAATGATGTGCATGCTTGTTTCTCCTAAAATAGGCTAGTGTCTAATTTTGTCTTTTTTTGTAAGTTGGGAGGGTATGAAACTCTTCCCTTACGTATTTTATATGCATAAAATGTTTGTTAAAAAAAACTTGAAGCTTGAAGCTCCATTTTCTCTCTCGGCGGTTTGTCCAAATCGGTGAGTAATATCCGGTTTGAGCGATCTCCAAGGGCGGTGAAGTTGTGCTAGCAGCCTCCAGCCTTGCTCTGGCGTTCCTCCATCTTGCATGGACTCAGGTTAATTCTGGAATTCCCATAGCTTTCATCCATATCCGGCCATTTGGCCATTTATGTCAGTTTGTTGCAAATCTGTCCACCCGAGAACCCTCAAAGGTCCTCAAATTGTGTTCCGTGTCCATTTTCGTTTCACTCGTGCGATTCAGCCCAGTTTTTGACTGAGATCTTCCTATTTTCTTTGTGTGAAGTTTTCCCTCAAATTTCGTGTGCACAACTCTTCCCAATCGGGAGTTGTGCATTAACCAACCTACCCCATGTGCGTTTGGTCTGAAATTTGAAACTAGATTGAGTTTAATACTTGAACTCAATGTCCCCTAAGTTTCGGACTTAAAGCCCGCATGCAATTGAAGTTGTGACAGAGCCAACACCCTCCCATGTTTCTTGGTTTTTCCTCTCGGGTTTGCCTTTCGCCGTGGCTGTTTATCCCTCTCCTTTCCCGAACACCTCCACCACTCTTGGAGCGTGTCAGAAAACCATCACAAAATATCTGAATTTCCAAAACCCTAGAACCTGTCCAGATTCTCATTTTTTTTTTCCGAATAACTTTGCATAAGATTCAAAACAATACACAATTCCAAATCTTATTCTACTCCGAATTAAAATTACATCTTCTAGGGCTAAAGTAAATACCTTAGGATGTGTAGAATTTTGATAGAACCCTTTTCCTTTCTGGGTTTTTTCTCTTCTTCTTTACCGATTACTAGAGATAGTGCACAAAACACTCATTTGTTTTGCACAAGTGCTTCCAATTCTTCCAATTCACCCCTTGAGCTTTTTGAATGAGAGAAAACCAGAAGAGAAGAAGAGGATTTTGTGGTCTCTTTATCAGGTAAAGCTCTCTTTCATAATAAACAAAAGAGAGAGAAAGAAGGTGGTGGTGTGAAGCTTAAAAAGCATGAGTGTCAAGCATGAGGTATCAAGCATGAGGTATCAAGCATGAGGTGTCAAACATGAGGTGTCATTTTCTGTTAATTCCTAATTTATGTAACTTTTATCTTATTTTTCCAATCAAACTTCGACACTTCATAAGCAAATCCAAATCACCTTTCATAAATTCAAATCGATTAGCGATTTTGCATAACCATTAACATAATGCATCACATTAAACAAACTTTACACCTAATTATCCTATAAACTTATACATAAAATGAGGGTTGTTACATAATCCCTTAGCCATAAGACCTAGCCCTAAACTCTAAGTTCTATGAAGCCCAAACAATTAGCTCTCCCCCTAAGCGCTCTTAAATTGTATGCTCAAAGCCCTAAGCGCAAAGCCATAAGCCAATAGCCTTACGACATAAGCCCTAAGCCATAAGCCCTATGTTCTAAACTAGAAGCCCTATGCCCTAAGCTGTTAGCCCTAAGCTCTAAGCCCTACGTCCTAAGCCATAAACCCTAAACCCTAAGCCTTAAGACCTACAACCTAAGCTCTAAGGCCAAAGCCTAAAGCCCTAACCTCTAAGCTCTAAGCCTAAGGCCAAGGCCTAAAACGTAAGCCCTAAGCTCAATGTTGTAGCCGTAATCTGTAAGGGGTAAGCCAAAAGCTATAAGTCTAAGACCGTAACACTTAACTTTAAGCCAAGAAACTAAAGACCTTAGCCCTAAGCTCTAAGCTCTAACCCCAAAGCCCTAATCCCTAAGCCTAAAGCCTAAGCTCAAAGCCCTAAGCCCTAAGTGCTAATCCCTAAGCCTAAGATCCTAAGCACAAATATCTAAGCTCTTACCATAACCCTAAGCTGCAAGCAAAAAGCCCTAATCTGCAAGCATAAAGCCCTAAGTCCGAAGCGCAAATCCATAAGCCAAAATTCCTAATCCCTAAATCATAAGTTGTAAGACCTGAGCCCTAAGCGCTAAGCACTTAGCCATCAGCCCTTAGCCTTTCGTCCAAAGCCCAAATCCCTAAGCAGCAAGCTCAAATCCCAAAGACCTAAGATCTAGATCCTATGCCCAAAGCCCTAACCCTAACCCTAAGGCCTAAAGCCTAAGTCCTTACCCCTTGACCTAAGCCAAAATCCCTAACCCTTATGCCTAAAGCGCTAACCCTTATGCCCTACGCCAAAAACTCTAAGCCCTAAGCCTTAACCCCTAAGTCATAAGTTGTAAGCCCTAAGCCCTACGCGTCAAACCCTTAGCTCTAAGCCCTATGCCCATAGCCATAAGCCCAAAGTCTAAAGCCCTAAGCCGAAAGTTTTAAACCCTAAGCCCAAACCTAAAGCCCTAAGCCCAAACCTAAAGCCCTAAGACCAAAGCTTAGAGCCCTAAACCCTAAGCCTTAAGCTCTAAGCAGCAAGCGCTAAGCTCTAGGCACTAAGCCCTTAGGTCTAACCCATAATTCCCAAGTTGTAAGCACTAGGCCTTAACACCTAAGCCCTAAGCTCTAAGCAATAAGAAGTAACCTCTAGGCACTAAGCCCTAAAGTCTAACCCATAATTCCCTAAGCCCTAAGCCTTAAGACTTTAGACCTAAGCCCAAAGTCTTACGCCATAAGCCCTAAGCCTAAGCCCTAAGCCCTAAGTCACAAGTGCTTAGTTCTAAGGTGATATGATCTTAACTTATAAGGACTGATCAGTGATCGAATGTAGAATATCAAAAAAAGTAAAGATAGAAAATTGAAACTTGACCCAAAGTCGACGAACATTTAACCCTTAGCTTAGAAAGAGCTTAAGGCTCGTAATAATAAGGAGACTAAGAGCCTCAGATAGAAAGGATGCCACAAACGAAGGCATTTGTTTGATAAGTCAGAAATGACATTTCTCGACTTCGAATGAAAGACCGAACAACACGTTGAAAAGAAGTTCTCTCACAATATAATTCTCAAAACTCAAATTGATCTGAAATGGTAAATCTAGTAAATATTTTAGGTACTCATCGCTCACCTAATTTCTCTTCTCCCAACCTCACCTACTTTTCTACCAACTTTCTCACCTACTTTTCCACCAATTTTATTACCTACTTCTCACCTACTTTGGTTATGACATGCAACATAGATTCTAAATAATCTATTATAACACATAAGGTAAGTACATAATAGTCTAATCCATAATAATGTTATCTTGGTTTTTGTACACTTGAATGAATGCATGCATTTAAATTTAATGTTGTCTTGAACAATAATGCCGCCACAATTGAGAAGTTCTTGGATATATATGCTTAGTTTTCTTTGAACTTCTTTGCTCGAGCTCGTGTCACAAGTCCATCCAAAGCCCAAAGTCCTAAGCCTAGATCCCTAATGCTCAAGTAGTAAGCCATATGCCTTAAGTCCTTAGCCCTAGGCCTTAAATCATAAACCCAAAACCCTAAGCCCTAAGCTCTAAGCCCTAAATCATAAGCTCTAAGCCTTAAGTCATATTCGTTAAGCCCTAAGACTTAATCCCTAAGCTCAATGCATAAAGCCCAAGGCCCTGACACTTAAGTTTAATTCCCTAAGCTAGAAACCCTAATCCCAAAACACAAAGCCCAAAGCAAAAGGCAAAAACCCTAAGCCTTAAGCCCTAAGCCAAAAGCCCAGAGCCTAAAGTCCCAAACTTTAAGCACAAATACCAAAACCTTAATGCCCAAAGCCCTTAGGCCATGCCCTAAAACCAAATCCAAAATCCCAAATCCTAAAGCCCTAAGACTTAAGGTCAAAGCACTAAGCCCAAAAACATATGCCTTAAGACTTAAGCCCCAACCTCTAAGCCCAAAGTCTTAGCCTCAAAGCCCTATGCTCAAAGCCGAAAGCCTAGAGCCTAATACCCAAGCATTAAGCCCTTAGCCCTTAGCCCTGAGTCGTAAGCCTTAAGCCCTAAGCTACACATCCAATGGCCAAAGCTCTAAGCCTTAATCTCAAAGTAAAAATCCCAAGGCCTTGAGCCTTAAGCCTTAAGCCCTAAGCCCTAGGCCCTAAGCATTAACCCTTAAGCCCTAATCCCTAGGCCCTAATCCCTTAGCCCTAAGCATTAAGAACTAATCTCGTAGCCCAAAGTCCTATTACTTAAGCTCTAGCCCTAATCCCAAAGCACATAGTCCTAGTTCTAATCCCATAGCACAAAGGCCTAAGCCAAAAGCCCAAAGCCCTAATCCATTAGCCCAACTGTAACGTCCTTCCTATTGAGTAATATTCATAACATTAGAACAACAATCCATTATATCATAAACCAAATCATATTTTTCTACATCATTATATACTTGATTTCATCTTGACATATAAAGCATTAAACATATTAAAACAATTCCTATTGTTTTATAATGTAGACACAACTAAGGGAAAAACACACACAATACTACTTCTCTTGTGTATCCTTAGCAAGTCTTTCTAGTAGTAGGTATAATTGTGAATCATCTTGACCTCAATTAGCTAATATCATTCACAAATTTTAGGAATCAATGCCTTGTTTTGGGATAACTTCAAAATATCATAACTTGTTTTATACACCATAAGGTGCTATGATTTCAAAGCCCATATGTCACTCAAGGTGTCGAATTTGACTTGCTAAAAGATCTTTAGACTATTATTAGTTTTACAGAATTGACAGTGTGTCAACTTTGATGAAATATGCACAACCTCTACCAATTCCAAACTTCCATCATTCATAAACATACATATGCCCAAATCCATGTGCCCAAATTCCTAAACGCAAAGCCCTATGCCAAAATCCAAAGTGCAAAGCCCTAAGCCTTAAGACCTAAGCCTAAATCCTTAAAATTTTAGCCTTTAGCCCGAAGCTCAAAGGCTTGACCCCCAAACCATGAGCCCAAAGCTCTAAGCCCAAAGCCATATGCCGTAAGCCCTATGCCCTAACAGTTATGCTCTAAGCGCTAAGAGCTAAGCCTAAGCTCTAAGCCCTAAGAGTTAAGCCTAAGCTCTAAGCCCTAAGAGCTAAGCCTAAGCTCTAAGCCTTAAATCTTTTGCTCCAAGAACTAAGCCCTAATCACAAGACACAAGGGACAAAGCCCAAATAATAGTGCCCAACGCATTAAGCCCTAAGCCTTAAAGCCCTAATCTGTAAGCCAAAATCCCAAAACCCTAAGCACAAAGCCTAAGGCCAATGCCCTATAATAGCCAAAGCCCTAATCTCAGATCCCAAATCCCAAGTTGTAAACCTTAATCCCAAGTCACAAAGCTCAAAACGAAAAGCCTTATGCCTTAAGAATTAAGCCTTATGCCGAAAGCCCAAAATGATTAGCCAAAAGTGTTAGGCTCAAAGCCTTAAGCTTAAAGCACTAAGCCCAAAGACCTACAAGTTTAGACCTAAGCACAAATTGCTAAGCCCAAAGCCTTAAGCCTACAGCTCTAAGCTCAAAGCCCTAAGCCTAAAGCCCTAATGCCCAAATAGGAAGCCCTAAGCCTTAAGCCCTAAGCCTTAAGCCCTAAGCCTTAAGTCTTAGGCTGTAAGCCTTAAGTCTTAGGCTATAAGCCTAAAGCCCTAATGCCCATGCATTAAGCTCTAAACCCTAGGCCTTAAGCAATAAGCCATATGCCCTAAGTCCTAACCTTTAAGCCATAATGACATGCCTCAGGATGCCTTAGCCAAAGAGGAACCCGCGGGAGTGAGCACTCGAGAGTGTGTTCATGATGAGCAACAAGAAGCCCTTAACAAGAGCCTACCTTGCGATAACGCCACCTTGGGCTTGGCCACGGGTTTTCTAACCCAAGGCCAACCCAATTGGTTTCCTAATGTGTTTGTTCATTTTGTAGGTTGTTTTGGGATGAAGTGGCCGAGATTACTAGTGTGATTGATGCATTCCATGGCCCAACCATCCAAGATGAAGATGTTGATATTTTGGGCTTCGGTACAATCTGACCTCTGAGCCTTGGGCAGCGGTTTAAACAACGTTTCACACATTATTTGGCCAAACGTTCTTCATACGAAATGTAGCCAGCATCTCAAGGTTTCCATCAAGCTGCAGAGAATTAATTGTGGAGAAATATTTCCTGGTCAACCATCGCAATGACAGAGGCATCCAGAAGGGGTGGCTATCCGAGAACAGCCCACACACCTTCCATCATGCAACCAATAGCCACGGCCTAATGGAGTCCAATGAAGAGCTGAAGGATGGAGTCCAATTTGGAGCCTCTAAGGAGCGGCCTTACACGTGAAAAGATGAAGGAAAGCATTGGCCCAAAAAGGAAGATTGTCGGTTTTTATTTATTTTGGTTTTTGAAAACCGGTTGTACTCTTCCTTGCATGGTTTGCGTGAAAACCATGCAAGTATGTTTGTCTCTCTTTTGTTGTAAGTTAGTAAACGTGGCTGCAAGTGGAAAGGTCTTAGGAAGCCTTAGGGGATGGGTTTTACCTTCCCTTAGTGACCATCACTCTTGTTAGTGATGAAAGTCAAGGGTGGGCCCCATTTACCATACCTTGATGTTGGTTTAGCACTTAGGACTATAGGTGATAATCATGTGCCTTTTGTAGCTCGTGGGAAGGAGGGTTTTTACCCTTCCTTTCTCAGCATTTGCAGATAGAAAAGAATTGGATAAAACTTTGGAAGCTTGAAGCTCTCAAACCCCCTTTCCTTTCTCACGACATTTCATCCAAGGTGAGTAATATCCTTGTTTTGGTTTGTCTTGGTGTTGGTGATTTTGCTAGGATCACTTAGCCCTCATTCCAACCTTCCTCCTCACTTGATTAGGATCAAGGTAAGATTGGAAGTCATATAGCCCTCATCCCACCTTATTTGTTTTCGGGTCTTGTTGTTTTTTGGTGTGATTGTTGTCTTTGTTTCCTTACCCGAGTGGATTTGTGCATCAAAAGTCCACTCCGTGCAAACTTCTGTTTTTCCGTGTGCTAATGTCCTAAAATTTGGGCTGTGAGTTCCTCATTCACATCTAGAAATAATTTTTTTTACATGTCACTCCAAGATTTCTTCAATTCGAAGTTGTGCACGTTCCTTTCTCCACCTTTCTAGTGGATTAATCAATTCAAGCCCATTCTGTCGACCTGATTTCAAATTTTCATAACTTGTAATCCAGTCGTGAGTTTGCCTCCTAAAACCCACCATTCTCTTCCCCTTTCATTGAAGTTATTCTCTGTCAATTTTTGGCTTCCCAGATTACCTACATCGAAAGTTGTACAGAGATCTTTCCATACCTTCTGTACTGCCTAAAACAGTTTTGTCTGTTTGTGCACCAGAAATTCACCCCGTGCCATTTTAAGTTCTCCACTTGATATCACTCTGAAAATTTGGCCAAAGTTAGTAGGGGTGGGCAAACGGGTATTCGGTCCGGGTATCGATGCGAGATACCCGGCCCGAATGGGTATCGGGTAATATACAATACCCGATACCCGGCCCCGCCCCGGTAGGACGTACTGCTACCTGGGACCTTAAGGTTCCGGGTCGGGTTCGGGTAATTTCGGGTACCCTGAATTCCTGATCTCCTCTCCTCCCTCGAACTCGTAAAGACAAACAGCGCAGCTCTCCTGAGATTCCCCTTCACCGGCAGCCGTGTCGAGCTCGGAAAACTTGATGACCGGCAGCAATTCCCGGATCAGCAGCGCTGTCATGGACGGAGAATCGTGGGCTCAGCTCTGTATTTCCGGCCAAACGCCGTCTGTCTCGACGAAATCGGAGAGACCAAGAAAGTGGAAGAGAGATGAAATGTGGCTTCTGACGTAACCCAGTAGAGAAAGCAGATGGAGGAAGAGATTGGGGAAGAAGACCTCCATATATCCCACCGGAAAACCCATTTCAGATCCGGGAAACGGGTATTCGGACATTTCCACAGTACCCGATACCCGGACTTAATACCCGTTTACCCGAACCGAACACCTAAACTTCTACCCGTACCCGAACCATACCCGGCCAGGAGCTTAAGGTTTCGGGCCAAACCTTAAGGTCCGGCCCGTGTTGCCCACCCCTAAAAGTTAGCCCAATCCTTAAAGTTTAAGTCCTCCAAATCTTAGCCCAAGGGCCCGTATGCATTTGGAGCTCTAGTGTGTTCACTCCCCTGTTTCTGCCAGTCATTCTTGTTCTCTCGGCAGATTGCCTTGTCTTTCCATTTGTTCCCTTTTACCCCGACACCTCCTAACCCCGAGCGTGTCACATAAGCCCTATGCCCTAAGTCCTAACCCTTATGCCATAAGCCTTAAGACTTAATCCCTAAGCTCTAAGTCATAAGTCATATGGCCCAGCCCTAAGCTTTATTCCTAAAGCCTTAATCCCAAAGTAGAAAGCCCAAAGCATGAAGCCGAAAACCTTAAGCCTTAAGCCCAAAGCCGTTGGCCTTAAGCCCTAACCGAGAGCCCTAAACCCTTAAGCCCTAAACCCTAAGCCTTAAAACTTAAAACCTAAGCCCTAAGCAGTAAGTAGGAAGTATTAACCTTTAAATCGTAATCCTTAAGCCCTAAGCCCTTAGCCCTAAACACTAAGCACTAAGCTCTAAGTCCAAAGTCATATTCCCTAAGCCCTAGCCCTAACTCAGAAGCACAAAGCCATAAGTTCCTAATCCATTGGCTAAAGTCATTAATCCTAAGCCCTAAGCCTAAAGCTTTAAGCCCAAAGCCTTAAACCAAAAGTCTTAAGTACCAAGCACTAAGCCCCAAGCTTAAAGCCCAAATCCCAAAGTCGAAAGATTAAATGTCTAAGTCTTAATCCCAAAGCCTTAAGCCTTAAGCCCAAGCTTTGACTCCAAAGCACTAAGCACTAAGCTCAAAGTCCAAAGCCGTAAGCCCAAATTACTAATTTCTAAGACTAACGCCTTGACCCCAAAGCCTTGAGCTCAAAGCTCTAAGCCCAAATCCATAAGCTCTAAGTCAAAAGCCTGAAGCACTAAGCCTAGAGCCCTAAGCCCAAAGCCCTAAACCCTAAGCCCTAAGTCCTATGACGTAAGCCCTAAGCCATAACCTTAAGGCACAAACATAAAAGAAAAAAGACTCAATCTCAAAGCCTAAATCCTAAGCTCAAAGCCTAAGCATTATGCCCTAATCCCAAAGCCTTGACCCCTAAAGCCTTGAGCCCAAAGCTCTAAGCCCAAAGCCGTAAACCCTAAGTCCTAAGCCTTAAGCCCAAACCCCTAAACCCTATGCCCTAAACCCTAAGCCATATGCTCTAATCACAAGGCACAAAGCCCAAAGCACAACACCCAAAGCCTCAAGCCTTACGCCTTAAGCCTAAAGCCCTAGGCCCAAATCCCTAACTTCAAAGCCTAAGGCCTATGCCCTATGCACAAAGCCCAATGCCCAAATAAAAAATTTAAAAGCCCAAAGCTATAATCCCAAAGACAAAAGCCTTATGCCTTGAGACCTAAGCCCAACCCGCTAAGCCCAAAGGCTTAGGGGCCAAAGTGACATGCCATGGGATGCCTTGCATGGAGCCATACCTCAAGCAGCAATCACCCGAGCCTGAGCTAAGGACATTTCTAATCAATTTGCTCTTTTTGTAGGAAATGATGGGCGCAGAATAACTATGGAGGAACCAACCCCGAGAGACTTGGAGCAACCCAAACATCTCCTCACATGGGAAGTCTTGGAAAAGGAAGTCGAGATCGAGGCACCTTCGAGCTTGGAACACCATGGAAGAAAATGCAACACCAAAGCAAAGGATGAGAGAAACCTGGGTACAAGCCAAGTCTAGGCCGGGTATAGGTCGGGGCCCATGGAGCATGACGCCAACCCGATCGGCCTTCTCTCTCTAGCTTTATTTGATGCCTTTTTAATTTTACAGAAACAACTATTTAGGATTTTATGGGTTTGGTGTGGGTTTAATCTTTGCATGGGTTTTAGCTTTTGGTAATGCTTGGATGGCAGCCGATGGAAGGGGAACCGAATTCCTGGACCACTCCTCCTTGGTCTCCCCCAAATCGAGTATATGTTGGGTGGTCTTTGTTGGCTTTAAAAGTTTTGTTTAAAGCAATCAATTGTTTTTTTATGATAACTATGTAAGATGAGCATGAAAGATAAAATAGATAAAATAAACTACTTTACAATGCTTAAATTAGACTTAACCATTCATGAGAAATACCCTCTTTGAAGGGTACAATTAAAGTCTAACAATTTGTTTAAGTACTGCAGAAATTTCAAATATATATGCAGTTTGTGTCGACCCATAGGATATTTGTGTCGACCTCTTTTCAAAACAGAAGATTAGCCTTTCACAAATGTGTCGACCCTTAGTGTTTTATGTCGACCCTTAGCAAAACAAGGGCCGGATCTTTCCAATTGTGTCGATCCACCTATAAATCTTGTGTCGACCCAAAAAGGCGGTACAACGTGCAAATGTGTCGACCCATCCAAACCGTCTGTGTCGACCCTAGGAAAGTCATTGTGTCGACCTTAGCATATTTTATGTGTCGTCCCCGTCGACTCTAAAGTTCAAAATATGTCTCGATCCAACCCATTTGTGTCGACCCCATTATAATTGTGTCGACCGCAGCTTTTTCCAGAGACAAATCCTTTAGATTTGTGTCGACCCCAACCAACATCTATGTCGACCCCAGACTTACTAAGAGAAGGATTCTTCAAGTTTATGTCGACCGCACAAAAAGTAGTGTCGACCCTAAAGATTCCAGAGAAGAATTTGTGTTGACCCCAATAGCGAATGTGTCAACCCAATTTAGCAGAACAACATCAACGGTCAGAAAACTCTCAACGGCTATATTATTTTTGTGTCTACCGGCTAGTGCTTGTGTCGACCCCAACAGGATTTGTGTCGACCCAACTGGACAGATCAGCAGCAATCTATAAATAGATGAATCGATCTCATTTTGGATAGACGATTTTACCGAGAGAAAACTACGCCGAATTGCTGCCAAATTTTATTCTCGAACTTTTTACTCTCTCAAATCTTAGTACTAAATTTGTATATCTTTCTTGAGAGTGAGTCAGTCGGTTTTTATAACCGTACAAATTGTAAGTTGTTTTTCATTGAATGATCATTGTAAAAGAGGTGACGCTCCTTCAAGAAAAGAGTCAAAGGTTTGGTTGACACTTGTAAGTCAATCGGAGTAGGCAAGGTTGGCCGAACCGCGTTACCAAACCGGTGTCACTTTCTTACTCTAAACTCCTATTTATTTGTTTAAGAATTCTACACTAGAGTAAGAAAATAACAAAACAATTCGCATGAATTTGAGTTAGTAAACGAAAAGTTTAGTTAACCTAATTAACCCCTCACTTAGGTTAATCTCAATCCTATAGTCTTTTCCACCTTTCTTTTTGTGCCACACCAAATTGGGTAAGCCCTTGGATGCCATCTGATTAGTGTGCTTCTCTCTCCTATGAAGGAGATTAAAACCCCCTCATCACCGAGCATTGTACTCAGTTGAAATTTGAATACAAAAGTGCTTTGCATTTTCTCCTTGGCTGTGGTTTTTCTGGCAACCAAGACTCGGCTCTCCATGGGTAATATCTGGTGACATCCGAGAGGTTCTACCCTTCCTTAATATCACCCATTTCCTTAATATCACCCATTTACGGCCCGTTTCTACCCTTCTTTCTCACCCAAAGCCCATTTTCTTCCTCTTCCCATTCTTGAAGCTTGTCACAAAGGCTTAGGCCCAAAGCCCTAAGCTTAGAACCCTATTTCCCAAGAACTAAGCCATATGTCGTAAGTCGTAAGCCCTATGCCCTAAGCCCTAATTCTAAGTCCTAAGCCTTAAGCCATAAGCCCTATGCTCTAAGCCTTAAGTTTAATCCCTAAGCCCTAAACCCTAGGCTTACTGCTCAAAGCCCAAAGCTCCAAGCACAAAGACCTAAGCCTTATGTTTTATGCCCAAGCTCTAAACCCTAATCCCAAAGCAAAACACCCAAAGCGGCAAGCCAAAAGTCCTAAGCCCAAAGCCTTAAGCCCTAAGGCCAAAGCCCAAATTCCCAATGCCTTTAGGCCTATGCTCTAAGCCCAAACCCTAAATCCCAAATCCCAATGTCCTAAGCCTTAAGCTTAAAGCACTAAGCCCAAAGTCCTATGCATACATACCTAAGCCCTAACCCCTAAGCCTAAACCACTAAGCCGAAAGTATTAGGCTTAAAGTCATAAGCCTAGAGCCCAAATACTCAAGCAGTAAGCCCTAAGCCCTAGACCATATGCCTAGAGCTCTAATTCCAAAGGAGTAAGCCATGAGCCTTAAGTCGTAACCCCTATGATCTAAGCCTTAATTCCTAAGATTTGTGCCCTGAGCCCTAATTCCAATGGCCAAAGTCGTAAGCTTTAATCATAAAATACAAAGCTCAAATACTGAAGCCTAAGCCCAAACCTCTAAGCCTTAAGCCCTAGGCCCAAAGCCCTAAGGCGAAGCCCTAAACCCAAAGCCCAAAGCCATAAGCATTTAGCATTAAGCCCTAAGCCCTAAACCCTAAGCTTTAAACTTTAAGTCTTAAGTCCTAAGAACAGAGCATTAAACCCTGAGCCCAAAGTCTTATTCCCTAAGCCATATCCCTATTCCCAATGCACAAAGCCAAAAGTTAAAGCCCTAATCCATTGGCCAAAGCTCTTAGTTCAAAGCCCTAAGCCCAAATCTTATAGCCCAAAGCCTTAAGTTCAATTACCTAAGCACTAAGCACTAAGTCATAAGCTCTAAGCCCTCAACCCTATGACTTAAGTCCTAAAACCTATGACCTAGGCCCTAGGCCATAAGCTCATAGCACAAATCCTAAAGCAAAAGCCCAAACCTCTAGGTGCAAAGCCGTAAGCCTTAAGCCCAAAGACCAATGCCTTAAACCTTAAGCCCTAAGCCTAAATCTCTAAGCCCTAACCGCAAAGTCTTAAGCCTTAAGCACAAAGCCTTGACCCCAATGCCCTAAACCCAAAGCCTTAAGCCCTAAGCCTTCAATATTTTTCCCCAAGTACGAAGCCTTAATCATAAGGCAGAAACCCCAAAACACAATGCGCAAAGCACAATGACCAATGCATTAAGCCTTAAGCCTTAAGCCTTAAGCCTAAAGCCCTAAGCCTAAAGTCTTAAGCCTAAATCCGTAAGCCAAAAGCCTAAGGCTAATGCCCTAAGCATAAACCCCAAAGCCTAAACCCAAAACTCTAGGCCTTAAGCGAAAATAACTAAGCCTAATGCCAAAAGCTCTATGCCTTAAGACCTAAGACCTACGCCCTAGCCCCAAACCACTAAGCCCAAATCCCTAAGCCTAAAGCTATATTCCTAGAGCCTTGATGCCTAAAAATTAAGCCGTAAGCCCTACTCGTACCCCCTATGTAACAACCCTCGTCTATTTTAAGAATTATGATTTTAAAATGAAAGCGTTTAAGATTTTTTCTTTATGAATGTTGATTACGATTATGAATAATTGGAAGAAGAATACTCTATCTGGGGTGTATTACACCGTGCACCGGCCCAAGTGTTTGGGTTTGATTAGTGTTTATTTGAAATCCATTGCTTGATGTTGCTAGGTTTAAGTAAAGTAATGAAGTAAGTTGGGTTAAATATATTAAAGGATTACCTTCAACTAAGATCCGGTCGACCCCAAGATTTAGGAGGGGTCGACACAAATGGAAGTTTCGGTCGACCCCAGAAATTTGGAGGGGTCGACACAATTGTATGTTCGGTCGACCCCAAGATAAAAGAGGGGTCGACACAAAACAGTCCCTTAGTATAGTTTCGGTCGACCCCATGATTGAAGAGGGGTCGACATAATATATAGTTTCGGTCGACCCCAGGACTTAGAAAGGGTCGACACAAGTTGCCTTCTAGGAATACTTTCGGTCGACACAATGGAATTCCTGTCGACACATTCACGATTTGAGTTGAAAAGTCAGCCAAAACGTGGAGAATTCTGATGGATGGATGTGAGAGAAACCTTGATGTTGTTTAATTAAGAAAGTATAAGGCATGGTCAGCCAAAACATGTAAAGTTTTGATTGGTGGACGTTAGAGAAATATTGTTTTTGACTAATAAGGGGATAAGAATGTATGGGCTGCCATATCTTTCTCCCGTCCACGAACCCTCTTCCATTTCTCCCATTTTGTTGCTCTAAGCTCGAAGGAGAGTGAGATTTTTCAAAGAAGAGAGGTGTTGAGAAAGAAAAAGGGTGAGTTTAAGCATCCTTGAGTGAGTGGGTGAGTTAATTCAAGAGAGGAAGTAGAAAATCCCAAGTAAATTTGTGAAGGCTGAAGTTTGAGGTATTATTCTATCCTCTAAGTTTCTTTTAAGTTCAGTAGGGATAATAGGATGGTGTTGGTTGAATTGATGGATAAAAAATGAAGGATTTCATGTAGATTGTTAGAAAATCAGTCAAGTATGAACAAAGTTATAGTATTTGAGATTCAGTCGATATGTAGTACGAATCAGAGTTTATGTCATTCATAAGAGTTAAAGTAGACTCTTTGAGGGATTTATAGCCATTGGAATCACTTGATTCAAAGCTATGAAGAAAAATTTATGGATGTTGCAAGTCAGTGTACGAAAACTGGGGAGAGCTGCGGTCGACCCCTTGTAGTTTGGGTTGACCGATTCTCAAATGTAAAAATGCAGGCTCTTTGTTTTGTCAAATGGGTCGACCCCTTATAGTTTGGGTTGATCGATCCTCAAATTTAAAAGCACACGGTCTCTGTTTTGTCGACATGGGTCGACCCCTTACAGTTTGGGTCGACCCAATCACTGTTCAAACAGTGAATGCCCTCAATTTTGTCCAATTAAGTCGACATGCGTTAGTTTTCTGAATTTGGTGTCTTCTAAGAAGTTATAGTAGACTCCTTAAGGAACAATTTGACACCTTAATCCTTAGGGACCATTAACGAGGAAGTTATAGTCATCTGAAGTTGGAACAGAAAGTTAAGATTTTATGCGATTTCTGATCCATATACGATTTATATGTTTAGGTCATTTATTGGATTAAGAAGGGACTCAGAGGATTGATTCAAGGAAAGCAGCTACGGTAAGTTAGCATTAAGATTATTTGGCCCTTAAGTGGGACTACATTGCAAAGATTAGGATGATTGTTTGATGTGTGCTGCATGTTTGTTGCATGATATATTTGGTGATGTATGCTTAATTTCATGTTATGTAATGTGACTTAGGAGATGTTTTCATGTTCATATGGTCATGCATCATAGTTTTACAAAATGTCTACGAACTATTTTCATGCATGGTTTTACAACGTAGTTGGAGGTAAACGAGATATGATTGGTGGTATGGGACGCCAATTATGTTTCGTCTCCGATGAATTAAGAACTTGAATATCAGAACAGTAAAGTAAA
>QAOC01052035.1:141218-163665 GCA_003255005.1 Begonia fuchsioides | reverse complement strand
CTATCCTGCATATCTTCCAATCTACCCGTGATTTTTCCCTCAAACCACTTGCAATTTCTTCCCACTTAGTTGAAGTTAAGTTCTGCCAATTTCCACCCTCCCAGACTCCCTGAATTGGAAGTTGTGCAGAAGTCTCCCCAACACCCCTGCACTGTTTCTTTCAGCTTTGTCTGTTTGTGCACCTAACTTTGCCTCCGTGTATTTTATTGATCCACACGTGTTTTAAGCGGTAAATTTGGTCAAACTTAGCCCACTCTCAAAGGTTTAAGTCCTCCAATTTCTAGCTAAAGCCCCTGTATGCGTTTGGAGTTCTCCTTGCTCCAATCCCCTGTTGCTGCCTACCTTTCTTTCTCTCGGCTGTTTGTTGCCATCTCCTCTCTTCCCGACACCTCCGCATCTTGGAGCGTGTCATAAGTCCTATGGCCTAGCCCTTAGCCTTAAGTCTGAAGCTTAAAGCCGTAAGGCCAATCCCCTAAAATCAAAGTCGTCAGCCTTAAGCCCTAAGACCTTAACCCTAAGCCTAGAGACTTTAGACTTCAGCTCTAAGCTCTAAGCCCTTAGACTTAGGACTCAAGCCATAACCCCTAATCATTAAGCGGTAAGCCCTAAGAATTAGCCTTGAACCCTAATTCCTAATCCCTAAGCCTTAAGCTCAAAGCCTGAATCCATTGGCCAAAGCAACTAGCCAAAAGGCCAAAGTTTGAAGCTTTAAGCCCAAGCCTTAAGACCATAGCCCTAAACCCAAAGCACTAAGCACTAATCACTAAGCACTAAGCCCTATGACCTAAGACCTTAGCCTTATGCCATAAGCTCTAAGCACAAAACCCAAAGCACAAAGAGCAATTCTCTAAGCCTTAAGCCCTAAGCCAAAAGCCTTGACCCCAAAGTCTTGAGCGTAAAGCCTTGATCCCAAAGATTTAAGTCCTAAACCCTAAGCCTTAAGCCATAAGTACTAAGTTGTGAGCCCAATGACCTAAGCCCTAAGCCTTACGCCTTACGCCCTACGCCTAAAGCTTTAAACATCAACCCCAAAGTCTTAAGTCGTAATCCCTAAAGCCAACACTATAAGCCTATAGCAAAAAGCACAAATCCAAAACCCCTAAACCTTAGGCTTAAAGAACTAATCCAAAGCCCAATGCCTTATGCCTTAAGACCTACGCCCTAACCCTTAAGCCCAAATCGCTAAGCCCAAAGCCTTAGGGCCAAAGCCTTAAATCAAAAACCCTTATGCGTAAGCAATAAGCAATAAGCAATAAGCAATATGCTCGAAGACTAGAACCCTAATTCCCAAGCAGTAAGCCCTACGCCCTAACCCTAAGCCTTAGGTCTTAAGTCGTAAGCCATATGCCATAAGTCCTAAGCCTCAAGCCTTATGCCCTACACCATACACACTAAGCCCTAAGTCCTATGGCCCAAGCCCTAAGCCTTATTTCCAAAGCACAAAATTCAAAGCCTTAAGCAAAAAGCTCTAAGCCTTAAGAACAATCTCGTAAGCCTCAAGCCCTAAGGTTAATGACCTAAACCCAAAGCCTAAAGAACTAAGCCTTATTCCCTATTCCATAAGATCTACGCCCTTAGTCATTAGCAGTAAGCCCGAAGCATAAAGCCTTAAGCCATAAGCCATAAGAAGTAAAGCCAAAGTCTTATTCCCCAAGCCCTAGTCCAAATCTCTAAGAACAAAGCCCTAAGCCGAAAGTGGTCTTAATCCATTGGCCAAAGACCTTAGTCATAAGCCCTAAGCCCAAAGCTTTAAGCCCAAAGTCTTAAGTCTTAATCCCTAAGCTCTAAGCCCTAAGCCCTAAAACCTAAGCCCTAAGCCCCAATCAAAGCGATATGCCCTAAGCCTTAAGTCCTAGATCCTACACCCCAAGCCTTAGCACTAATCTAAAGGCACAAAACCCTAATCCCTACGCTTTGAGAGCCAATCCCTCAACAGAAATCCCTAAGCCATAGCCTTAAGCCCAATGCACAAAGCCCAAAGCCCAAAGCTATAAGTTTCAGTCTTATGCCCCAAACCCTAAACCCTAATCCTAAAGCACAAAGCACAGATCCCAAAATCATAATCCAAATGCCCTAATTTTAAATTCCTAAGCCCCAAGGCCTAAGACTGTCATAAGCCCTAAGCCCTAAGCACTAAGCCCAAAGCCTTAATTCACAAAGCTTTAAGTCCTATGCCCTAAGCTTTAAGCCTTAATCCTTAATCAAAAAGCATAAAGCCCAAAGCTTTGAGCCCAAAACTCTAAGCCCAATGCCGTAAGCCTAAAGCCCTAAGCCCTAAGGCACCAAGCCCTAAACTCTAAGCTCTATGCCCTAATAGTTATGCTCTAAGCCCTAAGACCTAAGCCTTAACTCCAATGCCCCAAGCCCTAAGCCAAAATCCCTTACCCCAAGCCTAAGGCCAATGCCCTAAGCACAAAGCTAAAACCCTAAATCCAAAACAACTATGCTATAAGCCATTATCCCTAAGCCTTAAGCACTAAGTCTTAACCCCTAGGTTTAAAGCCCTAAGGACGAAGCCTTATGCCCTAAAAGTTAAGCTCTAAGCCATAGGACCAAAGCCCTAAACTTAAAGCCCAAATCTCAAAGCCCAAATCTCAACCCCCAAAGCCCTAAGACCTAAGCCCAAAGCCTTAAGCCCACTGCCTTGAGCTAGTGCCTTGACCCCAAAGCTCCAATCGCAAAGCACAAATCCTTAAACTCTAAACCCAAAGCTCTAATTTGTCTGCCAAATCCCTTAGAAAAAGCCTTAAGCACATAACGTTAAGCAAGCCCTAAACTCAAAGACCTAAGGCTTAAGGCCTAAGCAGCACTAGGCCCTAAGCCATAAGTGCTATCACCTAAGCCCTAACCCATAAGCTTAAAGCACAAATCCCTAACCCCAAAGCCCTAAACCTTAAGCCCTAAACCTTAAGCCATAAGGCTAAAGCCCTTAGCTCTAACGCCAAAGCTCTATGCCCTAAGAGTTATGCTTAAAGGCCTAAAACCTAGGCCTTAAGCACTAAGCCCTAAGTCCTATGCCTGAAGCACTAAGCCCTAATCGCAAAGCACAAAGCCCAAAGAACAATGCACAAGCCGAAAGACCTAAACCATAATCATTAAGCCTTAAGCCTAAAGTCGTTGGCTCAAAGCCATAAGTGTAACAACCCTCGTTTATTTTAAGAATTATGATTTGAAAATGAAAGTGTTTAAGATTTTTCTTTATGAATGTTGGTTACGATTATGAATAATTAGAATGAGAATACTCTGTTTGGGGTGTATCACACCGTGCACCAGCCCAAGTGTTTGGGTTTGATTGGTGTTTGTTTGAAGTCCATCGTTTGAAGGTTGTTAGGTTTAAGTAAAAGTAATGAAGTAAGTCGGGTTAAATATATTAAAGGATTACCTTAAAAGTAAGTTTCGGTCGCCCCAGAATGTAGGAAGGGTTGTGATGTGCCCAGGAACCGCCATCAATCGGAGGGCGCGACCATCCGAAGCCGGGCAAGGCAATTATCTAACATGTTTGCTAATTTTGCAGGAGATTCATCGCCACTAAAGGGCCTCCTAGACATGCCCTCCTCTCTTGATAAAGAACTTCCCAAGCATTGCATACATTGGGAGATTGAAGATGTGAACTTAGAGTCCGAAGTTCATAGCCTATCTTACCGGGACGACCAAGCCGAGTCACGACCATCTTCGGCCCCAAGTGAAGTGGAGGTCAATTGCACAATATCCACTTTGGGAGAGGAAGCTATCCAAGAAGAGTCCTCCACTAAAGGTTTAAATAACCAAGGATGAATAACCATCAATGAGCCAACCATTGAAGACCGAGAAGTCCCTTGCCACTTGATCACTTGGAGAAGCGGAGACAAAGACCAATCAACAACTCACGTGGAACTCCAAGTTATTCATAAACAAGATGATCCATTCATGCAGCAAGGACAAGGACAAGTCTAAGGATGAGAGAGCATAGGAGAAGTCCTCGGTTTATTCATTTATTTTTTGAAAACCGGTAGTATAATATCTTGCATGGTTCACGTGAAAACCATGCAAGCTCCTTACTCTTTTTTTTCTTTTTGTTTTTTTTTTGTTGTAAGTTAATTACGTGGCTGCAAGTGGGAGATCCTTAGGAAGCCTTAGGGGATGGGTTTTACCTTCCCTTAATGACCATCACTCTTGCTGGTGATGAAAGTCAAGGGTGGGCCACATTTACCATACCTTGTTGTTGGTTTAGCACATAGGACTATAGGTGATAATCATATGCCTTTTGTAGCTCGTGGGAAGGAGGGTTTTTACCCTTCCTTTCTCAGCATTTACAGATTAGAAAAGTATTGGAAAATTTGCAGAAGCTTTGAAGCTCTCAAACCCTCTTTTCTCACGGCTTCTTGGGATTTTGGTGAGTAATATCCAATCTTCCTTGTTGTCTTTGGTGTTGGTGCCTTGCTAGAGTCACTTAGCCTTTATTCCAACCTTCCTCCTCACTTGCTTAGGATCAAGGTAAGCTTGGAAGTCATATAGCCTTCATCCCGTTTATGTATTTTGGTTCTTGGTTGTTTTTCTTATTGGTTGCTGCCATTTTAATTTACCCGAGAATCTGTTTGAGTCCCCAAAGTGTCTCCCGTGATATTTTCTGTTTCCCTCGTGCTAAAATCCTCAAAATCTGGCTGTGAGTTCTTATTTCACGTCTTGAAGTATTGGCTATTCATCTCACTCCCAGGTCTGCCCAATTAAAAGTTGTGCATGCATTTATCCTTTGTCCTTCACCTGAGTACTTGAATTTTGACAGTTCTGTCGACCAATTTTCAATCCCTTGTATCTTTTATTCTACCCTTGCGTTTTCCCTCTAACCAAGTGTAATTCATTCCTCTTTCGTTGAAATTGGTTTCTGCCAAATTTCACCTTCTCAGGTCAACGGCATTGCGAGTTGTGCAGACGTCTCTCCCACCTAATGCTCTGCCAATTGGTAATTTTGTCTGTTTGTGCCTCTAAATGTGTCCCCGTGCCATTTTATGATCAACACGTGTTTTCACTCTAAATCTTGACCAAACTCAGTTCCTTCCCTAAAATCTAAGTCCCCAAAATTTCAGCCCAAAAGCCTGTATGCAATTGGAGTTCTAACTGCCACAATCCTCTATTTATGTTTTAGTTCTTCTTCTCATTGGCAGATTGCATTGCTTTCTCCTATCCCGACACTTCCGCATTTGTGGAGAGTGTCTGGTTGACACAATTAGGAGTTTCGGTCGACCCCAGGATTGAAGAGGGGTCAACACAATGAACAGTTTTGGTCGACCACAGGATTGAAGAGGGGTCGACACAATTGTGTACTTTAGGTTGACCCCAGGATTTAAGAGGGGTCGACACAACTGAATACCTTAGGATTTAGGAGGGGTCGACACAATAAGACCTCTGGAATGCTATCGGTTGACCCCAAAATTGAAGAGGGGTCGACATAACTGGAACTTTCGGTCGACCCAAGGACCGAGCGGTCGACACAAGTCGTTCTCGGGAAACACTTGCGGTCGACACAACAGACGAACGGTCGACACAAATGACTCTCGGGAATAGATTGGGCCGACACAATTGGACGAGTGGTCGATACAATCATACATGCTGTTGAAAATTCAGCCAAAACGTGAGGCAATCCGATCGGTGGACGTAAAGGAAAGGTTAATTTTCGTTTAATTAAGGAGATAAGAATGCATCGTCTGCCATTCCCCTACCAGCATTGTTCCTTCTCCATATTTTACTTTAAGTTATCACGTCTTGATAAGGGAGAGGGAGATTGAGAAAGAAAAGAAGTTCTGTGAGAGAAAGTAAAGAGAAAAGAGAAAGAAAACAAGTTAATTATCTGCAAGGTTAGGGTTTTTGAGATTCGGTCACATTGTAGCACGAATTTGAGTTTATGTCCTTCATAATAGTTAAAGTACGCTCTTATTGTAATTCATAGCCATTGGAATTACTCAATTCTGAGCTATGTAGACAAAGTTATGGTCATCACAAGTCAGTGTACGAAAACTGGAGAGAGTTTGGGTCGACCCCTTATAGTTTGGGTCGACCAATCCTCAAATTTAGAAAGGAAAGCTCTCTATTTTGTCGACATGGGTCGACCCCTTACAGTTTGGGTCGACCTTGTAATACCCCACTTTTCTGGGTAACCTAAGCCTATAGGAATATAGCACGTTTTGACAAGGGTACAATATGCATTAAGAGATGATGGATGTTGAGGTGGAGTTACTCTTTTGGAAATAGTAATTTCGATGATTTGGAAATTTATAGTTAGTAACAACTACATGGTTGAAAATCGATAACTGAGTAGTTTCAGTTTTCCTATTTTATCATGCTACAGGTGACCTTAAATGACAAAGAAATTTTCTACGAAATTATAGAAGACATCAAAAGGAGAAGATTGATAGGTTGAACAATTCAATTGGAGTTGTGGTGCAAAAGTTATACACGTTAGAAGTTAACAAATGAAAACTGGACTAAGGAAATATAAACTTTTGAGCGATGTTTGGTGTTTTGTATAATTGATACTTTTAATCTCTGAATTTGACGTTTATTTCTTCTAAAAAGTTAAACTAAACTTGATAATAAAAAGAATGGTGTTTGAATCGTAGAAATCTAAGTTGTATAACAAAAGTTATGAAAGTTTTAGCTGCCGGTCGACCAATGAGTACTTTAGGTCGACCCCAGGATTTCGGAGGGGTCGACACAAACGTGTACTTTAGGTCGACCCCAGGATTTAAAAGGGGTCGACAGAAGTCACTCTTTGGAACTTTTGGTTGACCCAGGACCGAGCGGTCGACACAAGTCATTCTCGGGAAACACATTGGGTCGACACAATTGAACTTTGGGTCGACACATTCATACATACCGTTGAAAAGTCAGCCAAAACGTGGGGAAATCCGATCGGTGAACGTAAATGAAAGGTTGATATTGTTTAATTAAGAGATAAAAAGGCATGGTCTGCCATCTCCCTACCAACACGACCTCTTCTCCTTATCTATTTACTCAGAGTTCTCTCGTCTGATAAGGGAGAGGGAGATTGAGAAAGAAAAGAAGTTCCGTGAGAGAAAAGAGTGAGAAAGGGAAGGGAGGAGGAAAACTCTGAAACTTTCACAGAAGCTGAAGCTCAAGGTAATATGTTATATCCTCTAAGTTTCTTTTAGGATTCAGTAAGGTTAATATGAATGTATTGGTTGAGCTGGTGGATAAATATGGAGGATTTTAGGTTAATTGTTGTGAAATCGGTTAATCATGTATAAAGCTAGATTTTTTGAGATTTGGTTAAGGTTTAGCACGAATTAGAGTCTATGTCCTTCATAAAAGTTAAATTAGACTCTTAGAGTGATCTATAGCCATTAAAATCACTTGATTCGGAGCTATGTAGAAAAAGTTACGAATTTCGCAAGTCAGTGTACGGAAACTAGGGAGAGTTTGGGTCGACCCCTGACAGTTTGGGTTGACCGAAACTCGATTTTAAAAAGGCAACGCTTCTGTTTTGTCGACATGGGTCGACCCCTAAAAGTTTATGTCGACCCAATCACTATTCAAACAGTGAATACCCTCTGTTTTGGCCACATAAGTCGACATACGTTAGTTTTCTGAATTTGGTGTCTTCTAAGAAGTTGTAGTAGACTCTTTAAGGAATAATTTGACACCCGTAGCATCACAAATGGATTATTATCAAAGAAGTTATGGTTGTTTGAAGTTAATGAATTTTGTTACTGGCGTTTTAGGTTTTCAAGTGCAACAACATATTGATCAAGTTTTTCAATAAAGCTAAGGACCTAAGGTAAGTTAATGTTGCATGTGATTGGCCCTAAGAGGACTACATTACAAAGATTAGGATTTATGATTTTGAAACATGCTGGATTGTTTTTGGGGTGTATTGCACAATACACCGACCTCAATTTATTTGAGGATATTTTTGTGTGCCTTGTTTGATGATTGATTGATTTTTGGTGTTAGAATAAAGACGCATGTTTTGAATGCCTGCAATGTTTGAATTGTATATATTATTGCATGTTATCGTGTTCATGCATTTTAATTGTTCATGCATCATGATTTTAAGAAAAATACGAAAATGATTTGCATGCATGATTTTCATAAGAATATGCAATGGGTCATTGAGGGAGGAGCTCGAGTTAGACTGCCTCGAGGGAGGCCAAATGGTGTCTACTCTCTCCCGTGGTACCTTCAACGATCAAATAATAAAAGAAATGAAATGAATGAAATGTACGTAAATAGTTATATGTGGGGCGGGGTTGAGTTTGGCTGTCCCGAGAAGTTGGACCAAATGGTGCCTACTCTCCCCTAGACAGTATTACCCACATTAGCTGGACTGTTAAGTGGAAGTAAAGAAATGAAATGAACGATACCAAAATTGCATTGTTTTCATAAAGCAGCATATGCATGAAGGTCTCATAATTTTTTTTATTATTATGGATTAACTTACTGAGGGTTAGGCTCATCAGATAAGCTTTGTAATGTAGGGATAAATGCTTGAGGTGGTGAAGTACGTCTATTGCGGAAGTTTGCGGCTGTTAGTGCAATTTTGACCGGTGGGCGACCCATGTAAATGGAAATGTTTTGTTTGAAAACTAATGTATAATATTATGTTTAAGTTTATAACTGTTTTCTAATAACTTGGTTTTTATTGTTAAAGTATAAGTATGTTTTGGATTACCTATTACGGATATAATTGATTTTGATGAAGTTAAATAAAAGTCTTCCGCTGTATTTTAAATGAAGGATTTCAAATTGATACGTTTTAACGTAAATTGTTTAAAGTAGGTACATGTGTAAAAAAAAAATTTAATTAACCAAAAAAGAAAAACTGGGCATTACAGACCCAATTGGGGTTCAAACAGTGAATGCCCTCTGTTTTGTCCACATAAGTCGACATGCGTTAGTTTTCTGAATTTGGTGTCTTCTAAGAAGTTATAGTAGACTCCTTAAGAAACAATTTGACACCTTAATAATTAGGAATGGATCATTAACGAGGAATTTATAGTCATTTGAAGTTGGGATAAAAGTAATGACTTTATGCAATAAAATAGATCATGCTACATGAATTCTCATCCTTAAATGATTTGTATGTTTAGGTTCTCAATTGGATTAAAAAGAGGCTCAAGTGGATTTCAAAATAACTATCGAATGTAAGTTTGCATTAAGATGGTTTGGCCCTTAAGTGAGACTACATTACAAAGATTAGGATTATGTTTGATGTGTGTTGCATGTTTGTTTTCATGATATGTTTTGAGATGTATGCTTATTTTCATGTTATGTGATGTGATTTAAGTGATGATTTCATAGTCACATGGTCATGCATCATAGTTTTATAAAATGTCTACGAACTATTTTCATGCATGGTTTACAACGTAGTTGGAGGTAAACGAGATATGATTGGTGGTATGAGACGCTGATTATGTTTCATCTCTGATGAATTAAGAACTTGAATATCAAAGTTGAGAGATACTTATTTTGGAGTACTAACGATATGATTAGTGATTGAATGACTATGAGGAGAAGAAGAAGAAACATTCTAGAGGAGGGAACTAATGAGACTGCTATTAACCAGCTGTTAGAGTTGGTTAATTGCCAGTTTTAACAATTAGAGCGAATGATGAATCGAGAAGAGCAAGGAGGAAATGGACAAAATCATAATGCTGGAGAGCTGAGCTGTGAGAGATTTAGGAAAATGAATCCTCCACCGTTTGATGGACAGTCCACAGATCTTGTGTTGGCTGAAGAGTGGATTACATGTATCCTATAAAATATAAGCAGTAACAATTGGAGACTGAGGGCAATAATTTTGTTGATGGTGAAAGTTCATATCACAAGAATTTTTATCGAAATGAACTTGATAATTCTAGACTTATTAGAGATAGTAACATGGGAGAGTCATATTTGCCATATTAGAATGTTTCCTATACCTCATACTATGGAAAAACTAAAATCCAGGTACCTACTACACGAAATGTGGATATGGAGCTTTATGAGTATACAAGGATTGAGTATCCAGGTCGAGTAGCTTTTGAAAAACTAAATTTTGTGAAAACTCATGTAGATAAGGAGCACTCGGTGATTGATTGAAGTGAAGCGTTGCATCATCGGGTGACTGGATCTGATTATAATAGAGACATAAGAAACTCAAATGGAATCACTGATTTAGGGAGACGCTCTTCTAACTTAGCAAGATACAGAGGTTTGGATTCATATCAAGCCAAAGACAGGAATTGCATCTTGCCATGACTTTTGAGGAGAAGTGACGAATATAAGCCAAGGCCGGTAGATTCTGATGAAAGAAATAGGAGTGCCAATTATCATCAACGAGGTATAAGAAATCTCTGATGAGAAATTCTTAGAATCGATAATACCTCAATCAAGTAAAGAATGACAACCACTGAGAAGAACGAAAAGGATCAAGTGAAAATAAACTCAAAGGAGGTAAAGCAAAAAGTAAGTTTAAGGTTCTTCTCAAGCCAAGTTGTGCCATAGATTTAAGGGAGGCATTTTGGAAAATGTGCTATTGGCACATGACAATGTATTAAGTGCAAAGAGAATAGGGCATCTAGTGAGAAACTATCCCTAAATGAAAAGTAACACCCAAGAACAAATTCAAGGATGGGAAATTAAGTAAGCTAACGATAAGGGATAAGTGTAGGTCATTAGAGGTTGCCAACATGTTCGATCAAAATGGACGATATTTCAAGATGAAATTCATAAAGAATATAAACATTATGAGTTTTTGGAAGATATCTATTGGATTAACAAATGCACCAGTAATTTTATGGACGTAACAAGTTGAATGTTTCAAACATTTTGGACAATTATGTGGAGATGCACATCTAAAAGATAGTAAGATTAGTTGAAATGTCAGTCTCCATTATTTTAGAAAGACCATGAGAAAAGTTTAGGAATATGAACAGCGGTTCATCCCCGAACTCGTAGACAAATCAAAAGGGCAACCTAAATTTAGAAGACACAGTTAAAGCATGAGTGTTAAAGTTTCAAAGTGTCGTAGAGCAAGTTGTTGCCCTTAGCAAAGTTTACATACACTCATTACTACTAAGCTATAGTTAGTATAACCTTTATAAGGTGAAGTATGATGAGGAGTGTAGATTACCCCATATTAGATAACACTAGAGAAGCATTAGGGATCAATATGTTACAATAGGAAAAGGATTTGAGTGTCACAAGACCAGGATTAGGGCTATGCTAGCTTATATAGGACTCAAGTCTGGTTGAGGAAACATGGTATTCTTCAAAATTTCATCAGTTAAAAGAGTAAGTGTTTTGGTACGAAGGAGGAAGAATCATCCCAAAAGCTATTGGACCTATCCTGATTATAACGGAGATTGAAAAAGCAGCATACAAATTCGGAATTTCCATTAACTGTGCAGGGATTATACAAAGTAGTTCTCACATCGATGTCGAAAAAGTTCATATGGATCCCAATTAAGTGAAGAAAATGAAAATGGTATAGGAAGTTTCAGGTTTGAATGTAAAAGTTGAAGGTTTGAGACTGAACAAAGGTTAAATTGGAGTACGAAAATCAAGGTGTTGCGTAATAAGCAAACTCCATTGGTGAAAGTTCTATGGCGAAATCATAACGAGTAAGAAGCTACCTGGGAAAGAGAAAAAGACATGAAGGAAAAATATCCAGAAATGTTCGAGGTCTAAATTTTGAGGAAAATTTTTTTATTAAGGAGGGTAGAATGTAACAACCCTCGTTTATTTTAAGAATTATGATATTAAAATGAAAGTGTTTAATATTTTTCTTTATGAATGTTGGTTACGATTATGAATAATTAGAATGAGAATACTCTGTTTGGGGTGTATCACACCGTGCACCGCCCCAAGTGTTTGGGTATGATTGGTGTTTGTTTGAAGTCCATTGTTTGAAGGTTGCTAGGTTTAAGTAAAAGTGATGAAGTAAGTTGGGTTAAATATACTAAATGATTACCTTAAAAGTAAGTTTCGGTCGACCCTGAAGGTAGGAAGGGTCGACACAATTGGGAGTTTCGGTCGATCCCAGGATCGAAGAGGGGTCGACACAATGAACAGTTTCGGTCGACCACAGGATTGAAGAGGGGTCGACACAATTGTGTACTTTAGGTCCACCCCAGGATTTAAGAGGGGTCGACACAACTGAATATCTTAGGTCGACCCAAGGATTTAGGAGGGGTGGACACAATAGGACCTCCGAAATGCTTTCGGTCGACCCCAGAATCGAAGAGGGGTCGACACAACTGGAACTTTCGGTCGACCCCAGGACCGAGCGGTCGACATAAGTTGTTCTTGGGAAACACTTGTGGTCGACACAATAGATGAACGGTCAACACAAATGACTCTTGGGAATAGATTGGGTCGACACAATTGGACGAGCGGTCGACACATTCATACATGCCGTTGAAAAGTCAGCCAAAACGTGAGGAAATCCGATCGGTGGACGTAAAGGAAAGGTTGATTTTTTGTTTAATTAAGGAGATAAGAAACCATCGTCTCCCATTCCCCTACCAACATGGTTTCTTCTCCCTATTTTACTTTAAGTTATCACGTCTTGATAAGGGAGAGGGAGATTGAGAAAGAAAAGAAGTTCTGTGAGAGAAAGTAGAGAGAAAAGAGAGATATCTCAAAGGAGAGGAGGAAAACTCTGAAGTTTTCGTGAAGCTGAGGTTCAACGTAACATTTTCTATCCTCTGAAATACTTCTAAGATCAGTAAGGATAATATGATAGTAGTATTTGAATTGATGGATAAAAAAGAAGGATTTCATGTAGGTTGTTAGAAAACAAGTTGATTATGTGCAAGGTTATGGTTTTTGAGATTCAGTCACATTTTAGCATGAACTTGAGTTTATGTCCTTCTTAATAGTTAAAGTACGCTCTTAGAGTAATTCATAGCCATTAGAATCACTCAATTCAGAGCTATGTAGACAAAGTTATGGGCATCGCAAGTCTGTGTACGGAAACTGGGGAGAGTTTGGGTCGACCCCTTATAGTTTGGGTCGACCGATCCTCAAATTTAGAAATGAAAGCTCTCTATTTTGTCAACATGGGTCGATCCCTTACAGTTTGGGTCGACCCAATCAGGGTTCAAACAGTGAATGCCCTCTGTTTTGTCCACATAAGTCGGCATGCGTTAGTTTTCTGAATTTGGTATCTTCTAAGAAGTTATAGTAGACTCCTTAAGGAACAATTTGACACCTTAATCATCAGGAATGGATCATTAACGAGGAATTTATAGTCATTTGAAGTTGGGATAAAAGTTATGACTTTATGCAATAAAACAGATCATGCAACATGAATTCTCATCCTTAAATGATCTGTATGTTTAGGTTTTCAATTGGATTAAAAAGAGGCTCAAGTGGATTGATTCAAAATAGCTATCGAAGGTAAGTTTGCATTACGATGGTTTGGCCCTTAAGTGGGACTACATTACAAAGATTAGGATTATGTTTGATGTGTGTTGCATGTTTGTTTTCATGATATGTTTTGAGATGTATGCTTATTTTCATGTTATGTGATGTGATTTAAGTGATGATTTCATAGTCACATGGTCATGCATCATAGTTTTATAAAATGTCTACAAACTATTTTCATGCATGGTTTACAACGTAGTTGGAGGTAAACGAGATATGATTGGTGGTATGGGACGCTGATTATGTTTCATCTCCGATGAATTGAGAACTTGAATATCAAAACATGTAAACGACCGGTGGAACCACGAGGTGCAGAGCTCGGTCTCAAGGACTAGGTGGAACCACGAGGTGCGGAGCTGGATCGATAAGCAAGAATAAAGATGTAAATGACCGGTGGAACCACGAGGTGGAGAGCTCGGTCTCGTGGACTGGGTGGAACCACGAGGTTGGGAGCCGGATCGATAAGTAAGAATAATACAATAAAGAACGAAATGAAAATGTGCATTGTTTTAACGACATAGCATACTCATGCATTGCATTTTATAGTTATGCTTCTTACTGAGCTTTAGGCTCATAGTTTAGGCTTTGTAATGTATGGAATGTAATGGAGGAAAGGTTGCAAGTGACTGATCAAGGAGTTAGAGCAGAAGAATAATCAAATGATACAGTTTATTGAGCGATGATCGACGGGGAGTGATGTATGACACACACAGTTAAGATATAGAAATGTTTTGAATATTTTGAATATGTAATTATAATGTATACCCTTATTTTGGTGTGATAGATTACAAAGCTTTTGAAATGAATGTATTTTAAACTATAGTCTTCCGCTGCAAGTTAAATAGAAAATGTTTTATGCAATTTTTATCAAGGTGGAATTGGAATTGTTATTTATAAAGAGAGTATGTTTTTTTTAAAGTAAGCTGTTTTTCTGACATAATATCTTTTATAAGATAAAAGACAATTTTAGTTTCTTTTATAAACTAAAGAAAAAGGTATTCCACCTAAGTAAGTAAGAACCCAGTAATGGATCGGTTCTCGGGTCGCCGAAGAATGTAAGTAAGTAAGAAAAGCAAGTAAGCGGTGACTCGGGAATCAGGATGTTACAATAAGCCTAAAGCCCAAAGCCCTAAACCCTAAGTTCTAAGCTTTTAGCCTAAAGCCTTAAGCCCTAAGAGATAAGATCTAAGCCAAAAGCCTTGAGCCCAAAGCACTATGCTTTAAGCCTAAAGTTTGAAGCTTAAAACTTTAAGCCCAAAGCATAAAGCAAAAGCCCTATGCTCAAAGCCAAAATCCTTAAGCCCTTAGCTCAAAGCCCTAATCCTTAAGCCCTAAGCACTAATACCTAAGCCATAAGCACTAAGCACAAAGCCCAAAACTCTAAGCTCTCATCCCAAAGCCCTAATCCTTAAGCCCTAAGCACTTAATCTAAGCCATAAGCGCTAATCCCAGAACCCAAAGCCTTAAAGCAAAAATCGGAAGCCCAAAGTCCTAAGCTTAGGACATAAATCCAAATCCCTAGGCCCAAATCTACAAGCCAAAATCCATAAGCTCTAAGCTCTACACTCTATGGTCTGAGCCCAAAGCACAAAGTCCTAAGCCCAAAGTGCTAAGCCTGAATTCGACAATTAAAAATACCCAAGGCCAAAGTCCTAAGCACTAAGACCTAACCCGTGAGCCCTAAACCTTAGTCCTTGAGCCTTAAACCCTAATGGCAAAGCCCAAAACCAAAAGACCAAAGCGCTAAATCCAAAGCCCAAATCCCAAAGCCTTAAGCATTAGGCACAAAGCATTAAGCCCTAAGCCTAAAGTCCTATGCCTTAAAACCTAAGCCCTAACCCATACGTCCAAACCGCTAAACCAAAGCCTTAGTCCCAAAGCCTAACAATAAAGCCTTAAGCCCAAAGCCCAAAGCCCAAAGTCTTAAGCCCTAAGCCCAAAGACCTAAGCCAAAATCCAAAGCCCAAAACTCTAAGCCCAATGCCATAAGCGCAAAGCCCAAAGCCTTAAGCCTAAACCCAAAGCTCTTATCCCAAAGCACCCTAAGATCAAAGCCCAAAGCCTTGAGCCCAAAGCACTAAGCCCTTAGTCTCAATCCCTAAGATTAAAACACAAAGCCATAAGCTTAATCTTTAAGCCCTAAGCCATAACTTTAAGCCCTAAGACCTAAGACCTAAGACCTTATCCTTAAGCCCTAGGCCCTAAGCCCTAGACTCAAAAGCGTAAGCCCTAAGAACAAAGCCCTAAGTCAAAAGCCCGATGCCCAAGCACTAAGTCCTAAGTCCTAATCCCAAAGCTCTAAGCTCAAAGTCATAAGCTCTAAGCCAAAATTCTTAAGCCCTAAGACCTAAGCCCAAAGCTCTATGCACTAATCTTTAAGCGCTAAGCCCCAAGCATTAAGCCCTAAGCCCTATCCCCAAAGTCCTAAGCATTAAGCCCTAATTCTAGAGCCCTAAGGCCAAAGCCCAAAGCCAAAAGCCCAAATTCAGAAGTCCTAAGTCTAATTCCCTAAGCCCAAATCACTGACCTCTAAGCCCTAAGCACTAACCCCAAAGCCCAAAGCTCAAAGCTCAAAGCCCAAAGCTCAAAGCTGAAAGCCTAAAGCTCAAAGCCTAAAGCCCAAAGCTCAAAGCCAAAAGCCCTAAGCTCAAAGCCTTAAGCCCTTAACCGTAAACCAAAGCCCAAAGCCCTAATCCTTAAGCCAATGCCCAAATCCTTAAGCCTTATGCCAAGGCCCAAACCCCTAAGCCCTAAACCTTAAGCCCTAAGTCCTAAACCTTAAGCCCTATGATGCAAACCCTAAGCCCTAGGCCCTTAGCTATTAGGCGTAAGCACTAATCCCTAACCTTTAGCCCTAAGCCAAAAGCTCAAAGCCCTAAGCCCTAAGCCCTAAGCACTAACCAATACGGCCTAAGCCCTTAGCCAGAAGCATTAATCCCCAAAGCGATAAGCTCAAAGCCTTTTTCCCTAAGCACTAAGCCCTAAGTTGTAAGTCATAAGCCATAAGCCCTATGCCTTAAAAAATAAGTCATTAGTCCAAAGCCTAAAGCCCAAAGCCCAAAGCCCAAAGCCCAAAGCCAAAGCCCAAAGCCTTAAGCCTTAAGCCCTAAGCCCTAAGCCCAAAGCCTTAAAGCTCTAAGCCTCATGCCATAAGTCGTAAGCTCTAAGCACTAATCCCTAAGCACTAAGCCTTAATGACATGATATGGAGGGCCCAAAAATTCTCTTTCCATGAATGTTTATCTAATGTGCTTTCTAATTTTGTAGCTCCCTATATCATTGTCGACCGTGCAATACCTATGTCGACCAATATGAACCTCCAAAGATGGAACTAATGTCTACTGCTAATTACTTATGTCGACCGTTGAAGTTCCAGAGACTAAACTTATGTTGACCGCTATACAATTATGTCGACCGATGAAAATTCTAGAAATGAACCTCATGTCGACCACTGCACCTTCAAGGAATAATCAACTATACCTATGTCAACCGCTCCATGATTATGTTGACCACTCGGGATCTACTACAGAGTTAAAGCTCCAACGGCTACTTCCTTATGAGTTTAAACGGCTATATTGTGGTCGACCGGTCCCGTACTTATGTGGACCGCCTGAGCCTGAGCTGTATAAATAGTTAAAGAGAAGCCCATTAAAGAATCATTTTTCTTGTGAGAAAAACAGGCCGAAACGCTGCCAAAATTATTCTCAAGTCATTTTACTCTCTCATCTCTTGTATTCACTTTTGATTATTGATCTTGTCATTAAGAGAGTCGGTTTAGAAGTCGTAAATCCTTGTAACGATAGAATTGAGTAAACTTGTAAAAAGGGTGACGCCTCTAAGAAAGAAGAGTCAAGTTGTAAAGGTTAGATTGACACCTGAAAGCTCAATCAAGTGAAGGATCTTCAAGGAGCTACCTTGAAGTGCAGACGTAGGCAGTTGTTGGCCGAACCACGATAACATATCGGTGTCAAATTCTCTCTCTCTACTTTTACTTTGTTGATTGTGCTGGAATAAACTGAATTTGATAAACAATCCTTTTAGTTTTGTAGTTAAGAAATTTAACTTACGAAAAAATTTCTATTAACCTAATTCAACCCCCCCCCCCCCCCCCAACTTAGGTTAAAAACCGGTCCTACAGTATATTGAATTAGAGAAAGAGATTCATCAAAGGAATGACAAGGTTTTGGATTTGAGGACAAATCCTTATCAACCCAGGGAGAATGACATGATATGGAGGGCCCAAAAATTTTCTTGCCATGAATGTTTATCTATTGTGCTTTCTAATTTTGTAGCTCCCTATATCATTAAAGAATTCAACCTTATTCAGCTCCAATTCTTTCCTTTGAAGTCAAAGCATAGAGGTCGGATGGAAGAAGGAGTCAGCCTCCATGCTAGTGGTCCAAGCAACAAAGTATGGGGACCACAATTTGATCCGGCACAACAAGACCTCCGTAACTTGCTCCGAAAATTCGACAACTAGCCCGCACTATGATGAAAATAACGTCTTCATATGAAATGAAGCCAATTCTTCAAGGTTTTCAAAGAGTAGTAGAACATTCAAATTGGATACTGTTTGCTCTGTCCGATAATACAACCACGGAGATCCAAAGAAGAACCTTACCCGGGAAGAACAATTTCCCCTTTTGAAGTCCACAAGCATCAAGACATTGGTCCAAGCCCAGCTCCAAGGGAGAAGGACGTCTCTATCTTGTTTTTGAATGTTTCTAACTTTTTTTTAAGCTTTTAAAAACTCTCTTTTAGGATTAGGGTTTTTGCATGTGTTTTAACTTTTGCATGGGCTTTTGGGACCCACCGGCCTTATTAGGGGGGGTATAAATTCATCTTGTTAACTAGGTTTACATCATTAGTTGCGTTTTGAAATAGAAAGAGTATTTTTGCCTCTCCTCTCCTTGGTCGGTTCTCCCTCCAAGACTCGGTGTTTTCCGGTGAGTCATATTTGGCAATTTCCGAGAGTTTCTTCAAGGTTTTTGCTCCCATTCTTAGCTAGGGTGAGTTATGTCGTGCTACACGACTTCAGCCAAAGCACTAAGGCTTAAGCCCTAATGCCAAAGCCCTAAGGCCAAATCCCAAAGGCCAATTTGTTAAAGTTATAGCCCTAAGCCCAACACCCTATGCCCTAAGCCATAAGCCCAAAGGCCTATAGCCTAGGCCCTAAGCCCTAGCTGCAACCTAAGCCCATAGCCCAAAGCAATAAGACCTAAGCCCAAAGCCCTTAGCCAAAAGCCCTAAGCTGTAATCCTTAAGCCCTAACCACTATGCCCAAAGCCCTAAGTCCTACACCTTAAGCCATAACTCTAATCTCAAAGCACAAATCCCTAATCAGTAAGCCCTAAGTGCCAATCCTTCGGCCTAAATCCCTAAGCCAAAAGCCATACGTCCAAAGCTCTAAACTCTAAGTTCTAAGCCCTAAGTCCTATCCTTTAACCCCCTAAGCCCTAAGCTCAATGCACAAACCTCAAGTCACAAAACCCAAAACTCTAAGCCCAAAGCACTAAGTCCTAAGCCTTAAGTCTTATGCCCTAAGCCCAAAACCCTAATCCCAAAGCACAAAGTACAAAGCCATAGGCCAAAATCCATAAGCCTTAAGCCCTAAGACCAAAGTCTATGCCAAAAGCCCAAAGCTCAAATCCCAAATCCCAAAGCTCTAAGGTTTAAGCTCAAAGCACTAACATCAAAGACCAAAGCCCTATGCCATAAGAACTTAGCCCTAACCCCTATGCCAGAACTGTTAAACCCAAAGCCTTAAGTCCAACGCCCTAAGTCTAAAGCCCTAATGCAAAAGCACAAAGCCATAAGCACTAAGCGCTAGGCTTTAAGCCGTAATCCATATACCCTAAACCATAAGTCACAAGCCTTTAGCCCTAAGCCATAAGGTCCTAGGCCCTAATCTTATACCACAAGTTTTAAGCCTTAATCCCAAAGTAAAAATCTGAAAGCCGTAAGTTGAAAGCCCTAAGCCTTAAGCCTTAAGCCTTAAGCCTTAAGCCCTAAGTCTTAAGCCTTATGTCCAAAGCCTTAAGCCCTACGCCCTATGCCCTAAACCCTAAGCCCTAAGCCCTAAGCCCTAAGCCCTAAGCCATAAGCCATAACCCCTAAGCCCTAAGACATAAGCCCTAATGCCCTAAGCCCTAAGTCCTAAGCTCAAAGTCCTAAACCCTAATTCCTAAGCACGAAGCCCTAATCCCTAAGCACTATGCTTTATCACCTAAACCCTAAGTTAGAAGCTAAAAGCACAAATTCTTAAGTAGAAAGGCCAAATGCCTAATCCTAAGCCATATGCCATAAACCTTGACCCCAAAGTCCTCAGCCAAAAGTCCTAAGACCAAAGCTTTAATCCTTAGCCATAGACTAAAGACCTAAGCTCGAAGCCCTAAACCTAAGACCTATGCCATGAGACTTAATTCCTAAGCTCTAACCCTTAAGCCTTAAGCACAAAGCCCAAAGCCCAAAGCCCAAAGGCCAATGCTCAAAGCGCAAAGAGCAAAGCCTAGAGCCCAAAGTCATTGGCCAAAAGCTCTAAGCCCAAAGACCTAATCCTTAAGTGTTGCTACAAAAATGTAATCGCTAAAATGCAAGTGCACGTGTCGCAAGGTAGTAATAAAAATATTGATTCCACGAAGACAAGTCAAATATCTAAATTAAAGAATAAATTACAAAGTATTAGAAACAATAAAGAATAGCATTAAAGGTTTGATTTTTATATCTATCTTGTACTCCTAGATTAAGCGATTAATTAAAGTATCTAACTAATATCCTAAATTAAGTAGAAAAGTAAAGTTGGTGGTCGAATTGAGAATTTGTAAGAATCTCGACTAGGACTTTCCGTAAATTGATTTACTTGAACTGCCCTCGGCAGGTACTGCAGCATTAGTCACAACATCAGTTTAGTTCTGGTCTGAACACTAATAAACCGGGGCTGGTGTTGCCTCTATGGTTGGGTTTAAGAACAAGTTTGATTTGACCGCACTAGGTTGGAATGAACATGATGAAAATACTCCTAGCTAAACCGTGTCACTCGATTTAACCACCTAATTATTTTAATGCACGTCTTAGGAACACGCAAGGGTGTATTGTCGTGTTGCCCTAAATAATATCAATGCAAAGCAATAATTATGTAAATAGTGCTTAGCAATCGCCAAGATTTTACCACTTGAGCTATCTTCTATTAAGCAAGATTTGGATTAAAAAATTACCCTATATCCTTTATCACAAAGTTGACTAATGCTTAATAAATTATGCTCTAAACCGTCAACTAAAAGGGCATTTTCAATAATAGGGGAAGAGGGATTACCGATATTGCCAATACCAATTATCTTCCCTTTTTGATTTCCTTCAAAAGTGACATTCCCCTTCTTTTGCTTGATGGAAGTAAGCCTTGAAGGGTCTCCCGTCATATGCCTCAAACATCCACTATCGAGGTACCAATGATTCTCTGCATGGGAGACTTCCACCTACACAAGGAGAATTAAGTGTTCTTTTTAGGTACCCAAACAATTTTGGGTCCTAAAGGGTTAGCATTGGTTCCTTTGGGAACCCATTTTTGAACAAACCTTTGATTTTTGTCTCTTAATTTTGAAGGACATACAAAGGAGGTACGACCTATTTTATTACATACATGGCAAGTTTTGGTTTTTCAAAGAAGTTTTCATACTTCTTTTTCTTCTTGAAGAATTCATAACCTATGCCTGCTTTATCAAGGGTTATTCTTTGTTTACTAAGAAGCATGTTTAAATTTTTGCTTCCATTAGTAAACTTCAGAACTATGCCATTCAAATCATTATTTTCCCTCTTTAATCTACTCATTTCATTTTCCAAGGGATTAACTTTACTCTCATGCTCTTTTGTTAACATGGCATGTTCCTTTGTCAATCGCTTATACTTAGATTTCAAGATATTGAAATCGTTAAGCAAGTCATTGAAAGCATAAAAAAATTCATTATCCTCATCTGAATTTTCTAAATCACTAAAGGAGTTAAGTACCTTGTCCTCCTTGGCCATGAAGCACATGTTAGCTATCTCCTCATCTTCGGATGAGGAGCTTGACGAATCACTGTTATCCCAAGTTGCTTTCATGGCTTTCTTCTTGTAAGCCTTGGGATGTCTCTTTGCTTGTGGACAGTCAGATTTGAAATGTCCTGGCTTTCCACACTCGTAGCATTGAAGCTCTTTCTCCTTTTCCTTAGGATGCTTCTCTTTTCTTGGGAACTCCTTTCCTTTCATCCTTTTTCTTTGAAGGAACCTCTTGAATTTTCTTGTAATTAGGGAGACATCTTCATCATCCTCTTCATCGCTCTTGGACTTGTCTTGATTACTAGATGATGCCTTAAGAGCGATGTCTTTTCTCTTAGTTGGTTCCTTCTCCTTAATTGCCTCCTTCTCATTGGCTTTCATCGTGATCTCATGAGTCATTAGAGATCCGATGAGTTCCTCAACTTTCGAAGTCTTGAGGTCTTTAGCCTCTTGGATGGCGGTTACTTTTGGTTGCCATGCTCTTGGAAGAACTCGAAGAATTTTCCTAACACATTCTTCGTCTGTATAAACTTTACCAAGCACTTTCAACCCATTAGTAATGAACATGGAACTAACCAATTCATCACTTTGCATAGAAAACAATTCATATTCATGCACAAGCATACTTAATTTGTTTTCTTTTACTTGGTTAGTCCCTTCATGGGTTACCTCGAGTAATCGCCAAATTTCTTGGGCATTATCACAACCTTGTACTCTATTGAATTCATCACCATTTAAGGCACAATACAAGGTGTTCATTGCTTTGGCATTTAGCTTAATTTCCTTAAGTCATTCTCATCATATTCATTACTCGGTTTGGGTATATTAATGCCATGCTCAGTTTTGATTGGCATGTATGGACCATTTTCAATTATATTCCATACGCTATAGTCCATAGCTTGGACAAAGATTATCATCCTAGTTTTCCAATATACATAGTTATTTCCATCAAAGAGTGGAGGTCTAGTAATAGATTGACCCTCTGTGTGTGAGTTGTTCATATTAAAAGTCAT
>QAOC01052035.1:8800-141077 GCA_003255005.1 Begonia fuchsioides | reverse complement strand
GGGGGGGTGAATTAGGTTAATAAAAAATTTTCATAAGTTCAAGGATTTAACAATTATCTCTTCTTGATTTAGTTATCAATTCAATATCAACAATTATAAAAGTTGAGAGAGAGAGATATTAACACCTATTTGTTCTCCCAGTTCTTCCAACACCACCCTACGTCTGTGCTTCAAGGTTTCTCCTTGAAGCTCCTTCACTTGATTGATCTTATGGGTCTCAATCAAACCTCTACAAGTTGACTCTTCTTTATCATAGGTGTCACCCCTTTACACGAATTTCTCAACAAGAATAATTAAGAAGTTTGCGGTTTCTAAACCGACTCTCTCGATCACAAGAATGATGATCAAAGATGAATACAAGGATGAGAGAGTAAGAGAGATATTTGAAAATAAATTTGGCAGAGTTTGGGCGTGTTTTTCTCTCTAAAAAATTGGCTCTGAAATTTGCTTGACAAAAAATCGCTGCTCAAGATGAGGTTGCTTCATCCTTTTATAATTTGCTACCGAATTTGGTCGACACACGCAGTTGGGGTCGACACAGTTGGAGATTTTTTGACACTTCAAATCTTTCTGTTCTTGGAGAGGTCGACATAACTGAAGTTGGGTCGACACTTTTGTCTTGAACGGATGAGTGACTTAGCTTTGAGGGGTCGACACATGGAATATGGTAAGGTCAACACAATGTCTTTTCTAGGGTCGACACAGACAGTTTGGATGGGTCGACACAATTTGCACGCTGCACTGCCTTTTTTTTGGGTCAACACAATTTGTATAGATGGGTCGACATAATTTGAACGTAAAGGTCGACACAAGTAATTTAGTTGGGTCAACACTTTTTGTACGTTGGGCTGATTTTCTGGTCGACACAAGGAATGAAAGACTCCGCCTCTGTTTTGAACAGGGGTTGACAGAATACACTGTGGGTCGACACAAAGTATGTATGGTTAAGCTTTTGAATTTTACAAGGGTCGACACAAGATATTATGGGTCGACACAAAACACTGCATATACTTGAAATTTCTGCAGCACTTAAACAAATTGTTAGACTTTAATTGTACCCTTCTAAGAGGGTATTTCTCACGAATGGTTAAGTTTAATTTAAACATTGTAAAGTAGTTTATTTTATCTTTCATGCTTATCTTACATAGTTATCATAAAAAACAATTGATTCTTTAAAAACACTTTTAAAGCCAACACCCTAAGCCTTAGGCCCTATACCCTAAGTGTAACGACCCGATTCCCGAGCCGCCGCTCACTGCTTTTCTTACTTACTCACTTTACTTTCTTACTTGCTAGCGACCCGAGAACCGGTCCGTTACTAGGTTCTTACTTACGTTGGTGGAAAACTTGTTACTTTAGTTTCTAAAACTATCTTGAGTTTATAAAATAGTTTACAAGGAAAACCATCGAATTAAAAACATACATACACTCTTTGTAAATAACAATTTGAATTCCACATTTTATCAAAAATACATAAGCATTTAATAATTTAAACTGCAGCGGAAGAAAATAGTTCAACTAAGAAATATTCATTTTCAAGAGTTTTGTAATCCATCACTCCAAAATAATATATACATTTTAATTACATCTTCAAAACATTCAAAACATTTTGTAATACTTTGTGTGCGTCATGCATCACTCCCTATCTGTCACCACTCAAGAACACTGCCCTCCACCTACTTCAATTTCTACTAGGCCCACTTACTACTTGGAGTGCTCATGTCTATAATAACCATTTACTTTACTGTTCTGATATTCAAGTTCTTAATTCATTGGAGACGAAACATAATTAGCGTCTCATACCACTAATCATATCTCGTTTACCTCCAACTACGTTGTAAAACAATGCATGAAATCATTTCGTTGACATTTTGCAAAAATATGATGCATGACTATGTGACTATGAAACATTACTACATTACATCAAACATAATATGAAAGTAAACATGCAACACACATCAAACATACATCCTAATCTTTGCAATGCAGTCCCACTTAAGGGCCAAACAATCTTAATACTAACTTACCTTCGTAGCTAGATTGAGTTGATCCACTTGAGTCTCCTTTTTAATCCAATCGATGACCTAAACCTATAGATCATTTAAGGATGAGAAATCGGGTAACATGACTTGTTTTATGGCATAAAGTCACAACTTACTATTCCAACTTTAAACAACTATAACTTCCTCTATATTGATCCACTCGTGATGCTACGGGTGTCAAATTATTCCTTAAAGAGTCTACTATAACTTAGAAGACACTAAATTCACAAAACTAACGTTAGCATAAAGTGTCGATCAATGTTGACATAATAGTGAGCATGCATCTCTAGAAACCAAGGACCGGTCGACCCAACCTATAAGGGGTCGACCCATGCTGACAAAACAGAGAGCATGCATTTTGAAATTGGGAACCGGTCGATCGTTACCGGTCGACATAACTTACAAAACGGATGACCTTACTTACAAAACGATCGTCTGAATTCCTCTCTCAATTTTTATCTACTAACTTCCAACATCCATAACTTTTTCTAAAAAGCTCCAAATTGAGTGATTCAAATGGCTATAGATCACTCTAAAAGTATAATTTAACTCTTATGAAGGACATAAACTCAAATTCGTGATACAATTTGACTGAATCTCAAAAATCCTAACCTTGCACACAATCAACTGATTTTCTAACAATCTACATGAAATCCTTCATTTTTATCCATCAATTCAACCAATACCACCATATTATCCTTACTGAACCTAAAAGAAACTCAGAGGATAGAAAAATTACCTTGAACTTCAGTGGTAACTCACTTTCTTACTCTTTTCTCTCACACTATCTCTTTTCTTTCTCAATCTCACTCTCTCTTTGATCAAGACGTGAGAACTGAAAGTAAAATAGGGAGAAGGAGTCGTGCTGGTAGGGAAATGGCAGACCATGCCTTCTTATCTCCTTAATTAAACAAAAATCAATGTTTCTCTCACGTCCATCCATCAAGATTCTCCACGTTTTGGATTCTCCACGACCGCTCGTCCATGGTGTCGACCGAATCTATTCTCGAGAATTATTTGTGTTGACCCCTCCTCGATTCTGGGGTCGACCGAAAGTATACAATTGTGTCGACCCCTCCTCGATCCTGGGGTCAACCGTTAGTACTTCAGATGGTTATATTGTGTCGACCCCTCCTTGATCCTGGGGTCGACCAGTAAACAAGGTGTCAACTGCTAATCCACAGCGGTCGACCGGTAATCAAAGTGTCGACCGCTAACTCATAGCGGTCGACCGAAAATCAATTATTTCCTTCATCACCTTTAACCTACTAATTCACCAATATCCAAAATACCTTAACACTCTAATATTTAAGCAATATTCATAAAAATAATCTTAAACACTTTCATCTTAAAGTCACAAGTTCTTAAAATAAATGAGGGTTGTTACACTAAGCACTAAGCACTAAGCCCAACGCCCAAAAGAACTAAGCCCAAAGCCCAAAGCAAAAGCACTAAGCCCTAGTCCCTGAGCCTTAACTCTAAAGCCCTAAGCCCAAAACCCTATTTCTCAAGCCCTAGATCTAATCCCAAAGCACAAAACCCTAAGCCCTAAGCCTAAAGCCACATTCCATTGGCAAAAGCCCTTATCTTAAAGTACAAAGCCCAAAGCTTTAAGCTTAAAGCACTAAGCCTAAATCTCTAAGCCCTAAGCCCTAAGGACTAATAATTAAGGCCTATGACCTAATCCCTAAGATATATGCTCAAAGCACAATTCCCAAAGCAAAAAGCCTAATCCTTGATCCCAAAGCCCAAAAGTTAAGCCCTATCGCCTAAGAGTTACGCTTTAAGCCATATGACCTAAGCCTTAAGTCCTATGCCCAAAGCACTAATCCCTAAACTTTAAGCCTTAAGCCAAAGCCAAAAATCCAAAACACTAAGGCCAGTATCATAAGCCTAAAGCCTGAAGTCCAAATCCCAAATCTCAAAGTTATTGGTCTAAAGCCCTAAGCTTAAAGCCTTGAGCCCTAAGCTTAAAGCCCTAAGCTTAAAGCCTTGAGCCCTAAGCTCAAAGTCCCAAGCCCTAGGCCCTCAGCATTATGCCCTGAGCCCTAAGCCCTAAGCTCAGAGCACAAAGGCCAAAACACAAAGCCAAAGTCGTAAACCCAAAGCCAAAAGCCTTAATCCCAAACCCTTAAGCCCTAAGCTCAAAGCCCTAAGCGTAACACCTAAGTTTAAAGCCCAAAGCCCAAAGCCCAATGCTCTAAGCCCAAAGATCTAACAAAAAGGTCTAAGCACAAAGACCTATGCCCAAAGCCTTGAGCCCAAAGTTCTAAGCCCAAAACCTTAAGGCCTAAGCTCTAAGCTTTAAACAGTAAGCCCTAAGCCATAAGCCTTAAGCCTTACACCCTAAGAGTTATGCTTTAAGCTCTAAGACCTACGACCTAAGTCCTTAGCCCTAAGTCTTATGCTCAAAGGAATAAGCTCTAATCGCAAAGCACAAAGCATAAATCATAACACCAGAAGCACTAAGCTAAAATCCATAACCATTAATCTTTAAGCCATAAGCCCTTAGATATAATCCTCATGGCCTAAGCTTTAAATCCTAATTCTTAAGATCTAGGCCCTAAGCCCATACCCGTAAGCCCAAAGCACTAAGCCCTAAGCACTAAACCCTAAGCACTAAGTGATGAGCCGTAAGCCTAAGCCCTATGCTTGATGCCCTAAAACCTAAGCCATACGCTCTATGCCCTAAGCCAAAGCCCAAAGCCTTAAGCCCTAAGCCCAAGGTGCTAAGCCTAAAGTCGTCAGACCAAAGGAGAAAGTCCTATACCTTCAACCCTAAGTCTTAAGTCTTAACGCCCAAGCCCTAAAGCCAAAGTCCTAAGGCCAATGCCCTAAACCCAAAGCCCTAATCAAATCTCAAAGCCCTAAGCTGTAATCGTTATCTCAAAGCCTTAAGATGTAAGCCCTAATTTTTAAGCCCTAGGCCCTAAGCCAAAAGTCTTATACCTTAAACCATAACCCTAATCCAAAAGCATAGAGCCCTAAGCCCTAAGCCTAAAGCCATAATTCATCCACAAAAACCCTTAGCCCAAAGTCCTAATCCAAATAATTTAATCCATAAGGCCTAAGATTTAAGCCCTAGGCCATAAGCCATAAGCCCTAACCCTAAACCCAAAACCCTAACCCATAAGCTCAAAGCGCTTAGATCAAAGCATAAAGGCCAAAGCTCTCAGCCCAAATTCCTATTTCCAAAGCACTAGCCTAAATCCCAAAGCACAAAGCCCTAAACCATAAGCCCACAGCCCAAATCCATCGGCCGAAGTTTTTAGGCCAAAGCCCTAATGATGTGAAATTTTTTTGAAAAAATTGAAGTACCAATCGAAAAAAGCTCGAGGAGAATCATAATAAGTAGCCAAGCTTGCAAATTAACTAACCTGTTTGCTCATTTTGTTGGTAAATTCTTCGAGAATATTGAAGAGAAAAAAGCTTTCTTAGAGGACAAAGAATTGTCAAATCATTTGATAACTTCAAAACAAGATATCACCTTCTTCGAGAATATTGCAGTAATATGGTTGGTATCTCTCATTTGACCTCACCTTCTTCCAATTAGAGAAAAGCTGGCAAAATCTCCTTCTCCCTTTTGTTTCCAATCGCCCCCTTTCATATCACATTTTTTGCAGCCGCCAAGTGATAAGAATTCTACTTTTTATCACCTTCACCCCATCCAATGAGATCTTAACAAAATTCCTGCAAGCCCACTATTCTTTTCATATTATCTTTTTGTATCCACACAGTGATAAGACTTCACCTTTTTATAACCGTCACCTCATTCAATGAGATCTCAACAAAGTCTCAACAAGACTTTCACCTTTCTTATCACCTCCACCTCCTCAAATCACGTGGCCATGAAGCCTGCAAGCATTTAATGGAAAGAAACCATTTAATAGCATTCACATTATTTTTTTTTATCTAAAGTCTACTTTGCAAGAAACTTTTTGTTAACCTATGTTAGCTAGCCCTAAGAAAAAATGTGTTGTATGTAATTTACTGGCTATATAAGCCCTCCTTAGCTTATTTTGTAGAGGTATAATATTCAGATCATTTGCTTCCTTGAGTTTGTTAAAGAATCCTCCAAAAACCTTTTATTCTAATCAGTGAGTAATATCTGTGTGAGTGTGAGACTTGTATCATCTCGTTGATAGTTGTCAAACTAGTAACTTGTTGCAATCTTCCCCACTTTCTGCAGGAGGGATTCAAGAGTAAGATTGTAGATTTGTTTGCTTTTCTGTCATTTCTCAATTGTCTGTGTTGTGTTGTCCAGTAACGTGGCACGTCACCTAAGCACAAAGCTTTGAGACAAAAGCCCTATGCTTCAAGCCCTAAGCCCCAAGGCCTAAAACCCTAAGCTATAAGGCCTATGACCTAAGCCCTACCAATAAACTCAAAGCACAAAGCTCAAATCACTAAGTCCAAAGACCTAAGCCCAAATCCCTAAGCCCAAAGTGCTAAGCCCAAAGTCCTAAACCATAACTTTAAAGCCCTAAACCCTAAGCACGAATCCCAAAGCCCAAAGTTAAAGCCCTGAGGACCAATCCCTAATCCCTAAGCCCTAATCCCAAAGGACTCAATCCTAAGCCGTAAGGCCTAAGCCTTTAGACCAAAGGCCTAAGCCCTAAGGTCTGAGCCTTTAGCCCTAGCCCTAAGTCCTATGACCTAACCCCTAACCCATAAGCTCAAACCAGAAAGACCAAAGCCCAAAGCCCCTAGCCCGAATCCCTATTCTCAAAGCACTAGCTCTAATGTAAAGGGTCGAAGTTTGAATAATAGAAGGGTTTCCTCTTATTCTTCAGCCACCATTGTGTTGGTGCGCTGCCAACGAGCATCCTAAGCCCTAAGCCCTTAGCTCTAACCTCGAAGCACAAAACCTTAAACCCTAAGCCCTCAGTCTTTGCCCCAAGCCCTCCCTAATCTAAAAGCACAAAGCCCAAAGCCATAAGCACTAAACCCTAAGCCCTAAGTCTTGACATATAAGCCATAAGCCTGAAGGCTTGTGCCTTAAGTCATATGCCTTAATTCCTAAGCCTAAAGGCAAAAGCTCAAAACGCTAAGCCCTAAGCCTAAAAACTTAAGCCCTAAGCCGTAAAACTTAATCCCAATGCCCTAAGCCAAACACTTCATTCAAATCTGCACTAAAGATTGAAGAAAATTGACAATTTGCAAGGCTTTGGCCATCAAAGGTAATGGAGATAAAGAATGACAGCCAAGACATTGCACGGCAAAGAGCTCAGGAGGTAAAGTGTTACAACTGCCTTGGCCTTGGGCATAAAGCTTCACAATGCCCTAATAAAAGAGTTATGTTGATTCGTGAAGACACTCAAGAAATTTTTAGTGAAGATTAAGAAGTAAAGGTGTCGAGTGAGGAAGAGAAACTAATTGAGAAAGTTTGGCAAGCACAAGAGGGGCCCCTCTTGATAATATGAAGAGTTTTGACCACTCAAGCTATAGACGAGTACAAGCAGCGAGAAAATATTTTTTATACCAGTTGTTTGTTGATGGAAAAAGTATGCTCTATCATTATTGATAGAGGGATTTGTACCAATATAGTTTTAAAAGAAATGGTGGAGAAGCTGAAGTTGGAAACCACTAAACACCCTAACAATATTTTCTTAAGTGGTTGAATGATAAGGAAGACGTTAAGGTGACTAAACAAGCTGTTATTGAATTTGCTATTGGTGGATATAAGGGACATGTACTTTGTGATGTAGTGCCTATGAGTGCATGCTATTTGCTTTGAAATTTTTTTTCATGATGGCTACACAAATTTTTGTTCATTCAAGCATAAAAGGAGAATGGTCAAGCTCCCACCCTTAAGCCCAGAGCAAGTGGCAGTAGATGAGAGTTATAGAAGGGAGAAGACAGCCATTAAAAATCTATTTATGTCAAAGAAAGAATTGAAGAAATTTGTTTTGAGTGGTGAACCACTAATCCTACTAATATTTAAGGAAAGGGAGGAAGAACTTACAACTTGTCCAAAGGGGATTTGAGAACTAATAGGAAACTTTGAAGATGTATTACTGACTGGACTAACTCTCATTAGAGGGATTGAGTACCACGTTGACTTTCAGTCAGGGGCTATCTTGCAAAATAGTCCTGCTTATAGGATGAATTCTGATGATACTAAAGAGTCAAACAATCAAGTGGAAGAACTATTGAAGAAGGGTCATGTTCGAGAATCTCTTGGCCCATGTTCAGTGCCTTCTTTGTTGGTGCCTAAGAAGGATGGCACAATGAGAATGTGCATAGATATTCGAGCAATTAATCAGATAACCATCAAGTACCTCTACCCAATTTCGAGGTTGGAAGACATGTTGGATGAGCTTAGCAGTTCTATAATCTTTTCCAAGGTTAATTTAAGAGTGGCTACCATCAAATTTAAGTGAGTAAAGGGGATGAATGGAAATTTTCTTCAGACCAAGTATGGGCTTTATGAGTGGTTAGTCTTGCCATTTGAATTATCAAATGCCACGAGTATGTGTATGAGATTGATGCACCATGTTTTGATAGACTTTTTGGGAAATTTTATAGTGGTGTACTTTGATGATATCTGGGTATACATTAGAGACTTGTCATTCCATGTGGAACACCTTCGGATCTTATTTGAAACACTAAGGGAAGTAAAGCTATATTGAAATTTGAAGGGTGCATTCGGCATAGATAGAGTTTGCTTCCTTGGATGCATTATCTTCAAGGATTGTATTCATGTCGATGAATCCAAGGTATAAGCCATCCTAGAATGGCCCGAGCCAAAGAACATCTCAAAGGTAAGGAGCTTGCATTAGCTAGCCTCATTCTATAGGCCTTTTATTAAGGATTTTCGTGCTTTTATCCCATACATCTTGATCAAATTGTTCAATTACAGTTTTCATGGATAGATTCTCAAAAATAGCTCATTTATAGCATGTGCTAAAACTGATGAGACAATTTTTTATCTTGTATATCTCGGTCAAATGATTCAAAGAAGTGGTACGCTTGCTTCCAAAGACCATTGTTTCAGATAGGGATACAAAATTTCTTAGCACCTTTTGGAAGACATAATGGAAGAAGCTCGGAACCAAATTATTGTTTAGCACCTCGATTCACCCACAAACTGATAGCCAAACCGAGGTGGTGAATAGAACCTTGGGAATGCTCTTAAGAGGGATTGTTAGCAAAAAGCTTACATTTTGGGATATACAAGATTCATTTGTAGAATTTGCTTGTAATTGGAGTTTGCACAATTCCACCCAAAAGACTCTGTTTGAGGTACTAATATGACTTCAATCCTCACACCCCAGTGGACGTCCTCCCTCTTCCCATCAAGGATATTAAGAATCCTAATGTAGTTGAGAAGGCTAAATTGGTGAAAGACATGCATGAGGAAATGAGAAAGAACTTAGAGAGAGAGAATGAATCATATGCCAAACAAGCTAATCAAGGTAGAAAGGAGGTAGTATTTAATACAGGAGATCTTGTGTAACTACATTTTAGAAAGGAGAGGTTTCCCAACCTCATGAAATCGAAACTACTACCTAGTGCTGTGGACCCTTCAAAGTGTTGGAACGGGTTAACAATATGCTTATAAATTGGAGTTACCCAGAAAGTATGGAGTTTCAGCAACTTTTAATGTCCAAGATATGACCCCCTATGTTCATGAAGAAGGAAGCGGTAAGGAGGAACCCTCATTGGATTTGAGGACGAATCCTAAACTACCCGAAGAGATAAACTGCCATGTTTGGCACAAATTGAAGTACTAATCAAAGAAAGCTCGAGGAGAATCGCCACAAGGAGTCTTTTCTTTTTATTGTGAGCCTTTCTTTCCTTTAATTTCTATACTTTCTCATCATTTGGGCTCCTGACAAGGAACGAGAGACCACGAACTTGAGTCCACCTTGGGAATAGCCAACTCGATTCCAAGGGTTGAGAGACTACAAACTTGAGTCCACCTAGCTAGACAGCCAACTCAAACCCTTTTCCAATGACATTTGTATAATTTTCTCTGTCTTTTTTTTCATTCTCTTTCATTGGTCATTCGACGTCAACTCGAAACAACCATTTTCAGATTATGTTTTATATGAAATCTCATGCATGTAAGCAGTTTGTAACTTTCTAAAAAACGTATGCATGAGATGCTCGTGGACATGCTCGATATAAACGTATCAAGCAGTTTAACAATATTCATAACATTAAAAAAATAATTCATCATATTATAAACCAAATCATGCTTTTCTACATCATTTTATACGTGCGTTTCATCTTGACATATAAAGCATAAAACAACATTTTAAAACAATTTCCTATTGTTCTATGATGTAGACCCAATTAAGGGCAAAACTACTTACCTTGTTTATCCTTAGCAATTTTTTCTAGTAGTAGGTTTAATTTTGAATCACATTCACCTCATTTACCTAAGATCATTTACAATTTTTGCAATCAATGTAATGTTTTGTGATAGCGTCAAAATATCAATACATTTTGAAATTCTATGATTCCAAAGCCCATATGTGACTCAATGTGTTTAATTTCATGTTCTAGAAGATACAGGACATTGGATTAGTCTAGCATTAGTTTCAGACACAAAATCTGAAATTGCTCAGAATTCACAATTTTGTGGCAACTTTGATGAAATATGCACAACCTCTACCAATTCCAAATTTTCATCAATCATAAAAGGAATATATGCTATTACAACATAATTAGTTATCCAATAACAGAACCATGGAGAAAAACTTCTTTTTTTGTGTACCATTCGTAACTTATTTTCAAAATCATTGATAATTTCATAATTCTCATTTATCTTTAATGTAATCATGTGAATAACCATAATTAATCTAGACCACGTAATTTAAGGTCATACCTCTTGATTCAGAGCTCAATAGATTCCTCTTGATGAGAGGTACACTTTTTCTCAAAAGATTGGAAGTCAATTTCAACTCCTTCCATCTCGATCTCCACTTTCTCTCTCTAAAACTTTTTTCTGTCAAGTTCTCTCCTCTTTTCACTCACTCTCTCTCTTGAGCACGAAAAGATTGATGATCAGTCATTCTTCAATATTTCTAGATGGTTCATGGGGTGAATACCCTTTTGCCAAATTTATCCGTTCAATTTTAACATTTTACCATTACAAGCTCATTTAATTGCCAAATACCTTAATCATTATCATTTTAAACATACTTAGTTGACCTAATTAATTTACATTAGTACCAAGCTCATCCTTGAGATTAAATTAACTAATCATGATTAGTAAACTATAATCACCCATTAATTATCACTAATTATGCCTTAATTATGATTAGGCATTAATATTATAGTGACATGTGTCATATTCTAATTTGCATCTCTTTCCTAATCTAAATTCAAAATATGTCACCTCAAAAAAATTTTAATTATATAATTTGACAGCTTAAAACACTTAATATGTACTTTGGTACTGCATGTGTATTGTCTTGGCTGTTCTTTTTCATAACCACTACATTTGATGGCCAATTTCTTTCAAATTGTCCATTTCTTCAATCTTCCGTGCTCGCTTGAATGGAGTTTTGGCTTAAGAGTGAATCGGGCAAGGACTTCCTTTCCCTTTCTTTTCATTTGCTTGTCTACTTTCGAGGATTCAACTTCAGTTTCCATTGATTCAAAAGCTTGTGATTCCATAATTTTTCCAATCTCGTTCTTAAACTCTTTTACAAATTGTGCAAGCACCAACTCTTTGAGTTCTTACAATCCAACTCTTTGTCCGAGCTCAAGTCATTGACCTCATCACAGCTTAATGACTATTTTGATATCTACAAAGTAATTTAGTAGTATTGGGGATAGTATTGATCGGGAAAATTATCTTTATTTGCTGCTAGTATTCTTGTATTCTCTGAATAAATCATTTCTAAATAGATTTCCTTGTATCAAATAGTAAAGAATATTAATTAATCCCCAGCTTCCCTTTTCTGATCCTCCCACCATATCTGCTTGAGCGGACTCAGCAAGAGAAGAGAGAGAGAGAGAGAGAGAGAGATTGGTGTTGGTCACATAAAAACCCTCTCTCCCCCTATGATGCACCAAGCAGAGGGTGTCGACAAAGCAAAGATATCACCGGAGATAGAGATAGAGAGAGTCTGCAGGTCTACTCATTTTTGCAACGGCCAAAGAAGGTCATCAAGAAACAAAGAACAGCTTCAAAAGTTTCCCCTAGTTGCAATTTACAAAAGATAGTAAAAAGATAGAAAGAAAGATGAACCATATTCATTTCTTACATGCAATATGGGCTGTTTTTTGTCTACAGTTTCTTTTACATTCAGATAAAAGTCCAATGCAGATCTCAAACAGACCTTCTCGCAAAGTTGCAGAAGACCGCACAACAAATTTTTTGCCACGCCCCTTCTTGCCCGACCGTGAAACTGAATATTCATAACCAACTTGTTAGAACTATTTACTCAAGACCTTAAAAGAAATCAGAATTTGGAAAACCGAGTTTCTTGAGAGGAGAAAGAATAAAATTTGAAAGAGAGAATAACTTGTGGACTATTGTCTTCTTTTCATTTCATTGAGCCACTATTTATAATATAAAGTGAAATAAATAACATTAATAACAAAATTAAATCAATTAGTAACTCTTATACTATTTATTTCTAAAAAGTCCCAAATAATATTTTGACATTTTGTTACTAAAACAAACATAACTTTTTTCCAAAATACTCAGAATGACCTGAAACTTCAACCAATGGAACCTACACATCTGGAGCATAGATATTCATAGGTCACACGTTATGTTTCATGATTGTTTCCCATTCCAAAAGTCAGTTGAAATATACCATAAAAATTAATAGGTTTTTAGTTTAATACTCAACAAATTCATCCATTAAACTCAAACTTTTCTGATCGTCTTCTCCACCATTGCCTTGAATTTTTTCAACACCTCAAATTCCTTGGAATTTTCCAACTCGAGAGGTCCCCTTGCACGATATTTGACTTTCTTTTGAAAATGTGTCGTTCTTTGCTTGCCAAGTACACAAACAGACATGATATGGAGGGCCCGAAAATTCTCTTGCCATGAATATTTATCTAATGTGTTTTTTAATTTTGTAGCTCCCTATATCATTGAAGAATTCAACCTTGTTCAGCTCCAAATCTTTCCTTTGAAGTCAAAGAATGGAGACAATACTTGGTTCCGGCACAACGCCGTTTTGACAGCCCTCCAGGCCTCCACGCAAGTTGATGTTATCATGAGAAAGGTGGCCAACTTCTCAAGGTTTTCAGAGAGTGGTAGAAAATTAAATTTGGACACCCTTTACTATGTCCACCGAAGTGATAACAGAGAGGTCAGTGCAAGAAAAATGCTCAGGAAACTACTTACCAGTTTGAAGAAATTGGGCCAACCGAGCCACCCGGTACCTAAACCTTGCAAGGCACATCCAAGTTCATTTTAAATACAAAATTTACTCATGGTTTAGGTTTATTTCATTGCTGAATAATTCTCACTTGGGTGTGACGTGGGTATTGCTGGGTATGACATGGGTTTTGTGGGTTTCTAGTGGGTTTTTGCATGGGTTTCATGGGTCTCATGCAAGGGGGAGCACTTTTGATTTCTTCCCTCTCTCTCCCACGTAAAGTGGTCCCATTTTACTTGAAGATTTCGTGGGTTAGCTTAAGGATATCTAGAATTAATTTTCATTTAAATTTTAGAGTCATGCATATGCCATTTTTGTTTGAGGTTTGGTGACTCAACCAATTGGCATATTTTCTCTTCTTTTTGGGAGGTGTTATAAACCCTCTCTTGGCTCTTTTGTAAGCAGCTTTCGTTAATAGAAACATTGATTTTTCTTGAATTCTCCTGAATTCTCCTCAGCTCCTCAAATCTCCTCCGGCACCGGTGAGTTATATCTTGCCAACCGAGAAGGGTTTTTCCTTGGTTGTTTGCTTCTCTTCCGACCTAGAGAAGTTAGGCCATGCTGCAACGCTCCGGACACTCCTCGTAGTCATTAGGGTGAGTTTGCAATTCATTAGCTCTTCATCCATATCGTTTTCCCCTCCATTTTTCCAACCATTCCTCCAATCTCCAGTTTTCTAGCAGATTTGAGTCACCTCCACTTCCTTCATCATATCTACCCCATCCGTGATCCAAATCCTCTCAAATTTGGAGTTTATCTTCTTCATTCACCCATAAGAAAATCCTCCAAATTTCAGTCCCTGCTGCCATTTCTCCAATCCAAAGCCACCTCCACAAAATAGCCTCCAAACCCTCCTTCTAGGCTTCCCTCCTTTCCGAGAACCTCCTCCCTTATTTTCTTCCTTCTTCCTATTTTCCTGACATGGAATGGAGGGGGGTTTAGGTTTGGGAAGAGGGAGGATAGTCGGTTAGGGTTTGTGAGAGAAGAATATCTGGTATTCAAGAATCGAGACCGGATTTTGGGAGAGGATAACTCAACGATGAGATCGAGTTTATGGCTGAAATTTGGAGGGAAGTGGCAAGAAAGGGTTAAGTAATACACCTCAAAATTTGAAGGCGGTCACTTGGACGGATCGGTCGGAAATGAATGGATCAGTAACCGGGCTTGGCGGTGGCCGGAAGTGAGGTCCGGCGGAAAGAAATGGATTTATCAAACAAAAATAACAACGGAATGAAGAGCTTATGACCTTCAAGCTCACCCTACGCCCTTGAAGAAGGCTGGAGACTTTGAAGCAAGAAGAAATCTTGAAGAGAACCCTGGCCAGAGAACTTCCGGCTGCCGACTGAAAGTGGAAAATGCCCGAGAAGGTAGAGCTAAAAAGCTACTTAAATTCAAATTCCAAATTGAGCATTACAATCATGCAATGCGGGAGGTTTTATCAGCTATGAAGAGAGGAAAAAGGGAGGGAAAACTAAGGGCCAAGGTCATGCAAAAAGCATGCTGTAAAATGAATAAAAGGAGGGAAAATTAGGACCAATGAGAATTCAAGAACGTGCAAGCCACATTTTCTTGAATCCCTTCAGCCAATTTTCCTTTCTTTCTTTGCCCTAAATACCCTTCTTCCAGCTAATTAAACCCTCATGCAAAACCCCATGAACGGCATGCAAAAATCCAAGTTAAAACCCTAGCTGAGAAAACCCTCTCGGGTTCTCTAAATATTCACGGGAAATTCAAGTAAAAATTATCCTAAAAATGCAATAAAATTCCTTCAATCCTTAGAAAGGTTGATGAGTTGAGTCGTGGGATGATTGTGCACGATTGCATGTGACTCCAACTCGCCATGCAAAGTAAACTTCAATCGGGTTCGGGTGCGGGCTCGAGTCCCGCGGTCTCAGTTTTAGGTTGCAAATTCACCTCTTCACCACGCCAAGTTATCACGTGTTTTGGCCTTGTTTGATCCTCCAAATTTGGCTTAGAAATGTATAATTCTTCAATTAATTTTCCTGCAACATTAACAAACATATTAGAAAAATCTCAAGCTCGGGCTCGGGTGATTGCTCCATTTGGCATGCCAATCTGTGGCATGTCATTTCCCCTAATGGAATCGTGTCACAAACTTCATAAAACTTCTTTTTTAAATCAATGTGGGATAGCTCATTAATGATTTCGTTCGTTTCTACCTCTTTTAGCCCAGCATAATGCAGATGTCCATTGATGATTTCCTTCGTTGCTATCTCTTGAATATCTTTCAAGTTGAGTTTAAATATCCGATTTTTCATCATCTCCACATGCAAGAGTAATCGGCCATGTTTATCCTTAAAATGCAACATTCGGTCTTTCATGAAAACCGAACACCCTTTCTCCAATAATTGTCCCATGCTAAGAATATTGCTCTTCAATTTTGGTACATAGTAAACATCTCTTATAGTACCTTCTTTTCCATCTTTTTGGGAAAAACATATTTTTCTCCGTCCTTTGACTTGGACCTTCGATGCATCTCCGAAAGACACATGTCCTTCATTTATCTCTTGCATATCAACAAAGATATGTTTGTGCTCACACATATGGTTGCTAGCATCAGTTTCGAGGTACCACACCATATTGCTATTTGGAGTAGAGCCTTCATGGGCCATCATGAGAACGTCATCATCTTTTTTGTCATCTTTTGTGACTAGATTTGTGTTTTCTTCCACCTTCTTTTCGCAGTAGCAAATATTTGCGTAGTATCCATATTTGCCGCAGTTGTAAGATTCGACATTTGGAAGATTTGATCGACCACCTCTTCCATGAGCGTGGCCTCGCCCACGCCAATTTTGTTCGCTTGTTTATTCTCTCTCTTCATAGTTATTTCTACGACCATGACCTCTTCTGCGATTAGAATTGTGACTTCCATGACCACGTCCTCTTCCTTTGTTGTGTTGTGCATATAACGTCTCATCCTCCTTGCGGATCATTTTTGTTTGTAAGGCCTCCTCCAAGACCTCTTCTTTGTTTTTCTTCTTCTGTTGTTCATGCGCTTCAAGAGAGCCCGTGAGTTCATCAACGGACATTTCTTCCAAGTTCTTTGACTCCTCGATTGCACATACAAAATTCTCAAAATTATTTTTCAATGATCAGAGAATCTTCTCCACAACTCTTTAATCTGTGAGAGTTTCTCCATTTTGTTGGAGTTGATTCGTTACTGTTTACACACGAGTAACGTAAACAGATACATCTTCTGAGTCCTTCATAGGTCACCAAATGACCTGCAACTAAACATCTGGGGCATAGAAATCTATAGGTCACACGTTAAATTTGATGATTGTTTGCCCTTCCAAAAGTCAGTTGAAATCTACCATAAAAAACTGATGAGTTTTTATTATCTTTATTCATTGAGTTTAATACTCAACAGACCTAGCCCGACAAGCATCCCAAAATCTGAATTCATGGATTCTAGCGTTCATTTTTTAAGTTGCAGGTTATAGTAAAAATGGTATTGTTGAAGTCACGATAACAATTCCAAGAGGATACATCATAGGATAAACTTCAATGGTATCGACAATTTTCTTGAAGTTCTTGACCAAGAAAACAATAGAGGGTAACTCTTAAAAAATTCTTTGTATTAGGGCTTCAAGTTTGAACCTTTTTTGTTAACCCATTTGTTGAATATCCACCAAATATAATTCTAATTTCATTTTTTGTTATATATAACATAATGTAGCTACTGGGACCTTGTTTGGAACACAACATGAACTAAGAAACTAATGGAGTGTTTGATAGGTATGTGATGGACAAGAACATTTGTCAATTTTGATTGGAAACATTAAACTATCGGATGATCATTTGTATTCACTGTAAATAGGTCCAATCAGCACGATCATTCGTCAGGTATGTGTTTTGTGAACCCTTTAATTACTGAATGACATACGGAGTTTAATTGGACCTATTTTTCTCTGGATTTCTTATCATTTCTATATGTTAATGCTTTTTCCATCAAGAAGACGTATACAGGTGAATGGGTTTGAATGGACAGTTTTAATAGAAATAGTCAGAAAATCAAACAAACCCACAAGTTTAAACCAGACCAATTCTGACGAATATCAGTTATTGATATTATAATCATAGTTTGTAATGGGTTTGTATAAGAGGGCTTTTAGTTACGTGACTTTAAAGACATTGTTGATTATAGGAAAGAGTTGAATGACAATAATGATGTGTTAGGTTTGTGCTGCTTAAAGGCTCCTCATGCTTCTACACTTATGCCATTTACGAACACTTGAAGGAATGGCCTGCTGTTGACATTGATAATACCAAGGTTGTGGAGTTAAAGGAGTCGTAAGATGTATCTAGCTACGTACTCGTGTGCAAACGGTAGAAAATCAACTCCAACAGTGGAGAAACTCTCGGGGATGCAAGAGTTGTGGAGAAAGTTATCCGATCATTGGCAAATGATTTTGAGAATGTCGTATGTGTAATCGAGTAGTCAAAAAATTTGGAAGAAATTTTCGTCGATAAACTCGTGGGCTCTCTTGAAGTGCATGAACAACGAAAGAAGAAAAGCAAACAATAGGTCTTGGAGGAGACCTTACAAAAAAGATGATCCTCAAAGAGGATAATGCATTGTATGTGCAATACAACCGAGAAAGATGATGTGGTTGTGGTGATCACGATTTTGATTGCATGAGAGGTCATGGTCGTAGAAATAACTATGAAGAGAGAGGACAAACGAGCCAACAAAACTGGTATGGATGAGGCCGTGCTCATGAAAAAGGTGGAAGAAAATGTGAATTTAGTCGCAGAAGATGAGAACAAAGATGATGGCATTCTCATGATGGCCCATGAAGGCTCCACTCCAAATAGCGATATGGTGTGGTACCCCAAGACAAACGCTAGCAATCATATGTGTGGACACAAGTATTTCTTTGTTGATATGCAAGAGATAAGTGAAGGACACGAGTCTTCTAGAGATGCATCGAAAGTCCAAGTCAAAAGCCAAGCAAAAATATGTTTTTTGCCAAAAAGATGGAAAAGAAGGTATCATGGAGGATATCTACTATGCACTAGAATTGAAGAGTAATATGCTTAGCATGGGGCAATTATTGGAGAAAGGGTGTTTGGTTTTCATGAAAAATCGAATGGTGCACTTAAAAGATAAACATAGTTGATTACTAGCGCATATAGAGATAGCAAAAAATTGGATGTTCAAACTAAACTTAAAGAATATACAAGAAAGGTACTTGCAAGTTAATATGGAAGACAAAGCAAGCTTATGACACTTATGGTATGGACATCTACATTACGGTGGGCTAAAAGAGTTAGGAGCGAAAGAAATTGTCCATGAACTACCCTACATTAATATGCTTATGTGACATCCAGTTTTTCCCTTGCTTAAATTTTTTTTTAAACACATGTACAACTTAACTTATCAATTTGAAATCCTTAAAACAAAATACAGCGGAAGACTTTTATTTAACTTCATCAAAATCGATTCTATTCATAATAAGTAACCAAAACATGCTTGTCGGGCTAGGTCAAAGCTTATCTAATGAGACGTACTTCTACAAACTTCCGCAATGGACGTACTTCTGCACCTCAAGCATCTATCCACAATAAGTAGAATCCACAGTATCTATTTCATCACCTACATTACTAAGCTTATCTAATGAGCCTAACGCTCAGTAAGTTAATCCATAATAATAAAACATTTATGAAACCTTTATGCATATGCTGCTTTATAAAAACAATGCAATTTTGGTATCGTTCATTTCATTTCTTTTCTTTCACTTAACAGTCCAGTTAATGTGGGTAATACCGTCTAGGGGAGAGTAGGCACCATTTGGTCCAACCTCTTGGGACAGCCAAACTCAACCCCGCCCAACATGTAACTATTTACGTACATTTCGTTCATTTCATTTCTTTCATTATTTGATCGTTGAAGGTACCACGGGAGAGAGTAGACACCATTTGGCCTCCCTCGAGGCAGTCTAACTCGAGCTCCTCCCTCAACGACCTGTTGCATATTATCATGAAAATCATGCATGCAAATCATTTTCGTATTTTTCTTAAAACCATGATGCATGAACAATTAAAATGCATGAACATGTTAACATGCAATAAAATATATAATTCAAACATTGCAAGCATTCTAAACATGTATCTTTATTCTAACACCAAAAATCAATCAATCATCAAACAAGGCACACAAACATATCCTCAAATAAATTGAGGTCGGTGTATTGTGCATTACACCCCAAACAATCCAGAATATTGCAAAATCATAAAATCCTAATTTTTGTAATGTAGTCCCCTTTAGGGCCAATCACATGCAACATTAACTTACCTTAAATCCTTAGCCTTATTGAAAAACTTGATCAATATGTTGCTGCACTTGAAAACCTAAAACACAAGTAACATAATTCATTAATTTTAAAGTATCGCTTTGGTATAACATGATCTTCAATCGATTGTAACTTTAGCTAGACTAATCCAAATAATAAAATTCAGGTGTCTGAATCTTTCTTGAGATGTCTACTCCAATTCATCAGAAGACATCAAAGTAATTTGAAGCATCTAAACATACGTTATATGCCTAATTCAAAAACTGTCCAGAATACATTATTTTCGAGTAACTGTTGCATAACAGAAACTTCAACCGGTCATAACTTAAGTTATACTTCTTGGATTGAGGCGATTCACGTGTCATTCTTCTCCTTAAAATGTCTATTTCAAATCATCAGAAGAGTTTTAAGTCATTTGAAAACTTGAACTTCCAGTAAAATTACAAACCCTAAAACTGCCTGATTTTCTCAAATTTTTTTGCATAATCTTGATATAAACATCACCAACATGCTTAATTAACCATTCCGAATCAATTCATCAATTTAAACAGGCTCATAGGGTTAGAATTGATAGCTCAGAATAGGGAAGATCGAAACCGAAACCCTTGAGTTGTTTGTTTACTCTTCTTTTCTCCTATTTCCTTCTAGAGTGAACTAAACTTGCTTTAAACATAAAAACTCTTCACCAAAACTTTAATCCAACAAAAGAACCTCACTTAATCTTCCAAAACCAAAGAGAATCAGGAAGAGAGCTGAAGAATTCGTGGGTTTCTCAGCTTTTCAAGGGAGTTCTTAGGGTAAAATTACCTTATTATCCAATTTGTCCATGTTAAAATTCATATTTGCCCTTACTTTTGCTTATATTTGTAAAAATACCTTAATTATCATCTTTTAATCATACATACTTAAATTAATTAATCTAGATTAGTACTAATATAATCTTCAAGATTAACTTAATTAATCATGATTAGTAAACCTTAATTACCTCTTAATCATTCACTAATTACACCTTAATCATGATTAGGCACTAATCTAATGGTGACATGTGGCACTTTCTTATTGTTTCACTACTTTAATATATAAAATCATAATTTACATTTAATAATATTCTATGATTAATATTTATTCAAATTATATGATTGATTAAGGAGGAAATGTAAGGTGGATGTGTCATATCTTTTAACTATGGTTAGCTTTACTAATTAATTTAGATTAGTAATAACTTAAGTTTCAAGGCTATTAATACATAAACATATATATTAAGATGTTAGGGTCTTGTTCCTTCAAAAATTTTGGTTATTACAGCTTACTTCTCTCACAATGAACGAGATTCTTTGCCAATTCAATAGCCGATTTATTATGGACACATTTTTGGTTGCCTCATGTTGATGTAGATCTAACTTTTGTAGTAAATTTCTTCACCATATTATATGTCACACACACCAAGATGCTGCCACATATCTGCCTCACATGTTGACAACGTTAAGATTGACTGCTTCTTAGATAACCATGTGAATGTTGTATTCCCCGTATAGGATACGTATCCCACTACACTTTTTCGATCATCTATATCTCTGCACCAATCACTATCATAGTATTCTATCAGCTTGAATTCATTTGTCTTTGAATAAAGTAGCCCGAGTGATTCAGTTCCTTGAATATATCAAAGAATTATTTTAATAGCTTTAAAGTGTGATTATGTTGGATCCTCCATGTATCGACTCACGATACCGACTTATGAACGATGTTCGACCTTGTGCATGTGAGATACCGTAGACCCCCTACAAAACTATGGTATTCACGTGAATTTATGTGATATCCTCCTTCAAATTTAGAGAGTTTCGTACCTGTCACCATTGGTGTTGCTACCAGCTTGCATTCTTCTATCTTGTTCTTCTTTAGAATATCCTTTGCATATGCTTCTTGTGACACGAATATTCCAAAATCTCCTTGTTCTCAAGACCAAGGAAGTACTTCATCAATCCTAGATTTGTCATTTCAAACTTTTGAGTCAAACGACTTTAAAATCCTCAATCATCTTTGCATCGCTTCCCATGAAAATAAGGCCATCAACATAAAGAACAATAATAAGAAAATTATCTCGCTCTTTATCCACGTACAGTGCATGTTTATAAGGACATTTCATGAATTTGTTCTCTTTGAAGTAAGTGTGGATTCTAGTATTCCATGCTTGAGGTGCTTGCTTTAACTCGTAGAGTGTCTTCCTTAGCTTTAACACTTTGCTCTCATTTCTATGTTTTATGTACCCAGGTGGTTGTTCTACATAGACTTCCTCTTTCAAGACTCCATTTAGAATTATAGATTTTACGTTCATATCATAGATTGGTCACACAAGTTTCACAACTAGAGATAAAAGAAGTCAAATGTCTTCGTTCTCGTAACCGGAGCTAAGACTTTGTCATAATTGGTTCTTGCCTTTTGCCTGTAACCTTTTGCAACTAGGCATACCTTGTACCTTTCAATCTTACCTTTTGGCATTTATTTTCTTTTTGTACACCCATTTTACACCTATGAGCTTATGTCCTTTTAGCAACTCCACTAAATCACACATTTCGTTTCTCTCGATTGACTGTATCTCTTCATCCATACCAATGTTCTCCGAGTCTGCTAATAAGTGAACCAAGTGCACTTCATCAGTTTAAGTGTCAACATCCTAGGTTGTCTCGACGTTTATTCTTCGTCATGTTCTTGAGAAGTTATTTGGGTGATTAGTGCTGCAGCATTCAATGATTCTCCTTGTGTTCTGTCTTTTTAATTCTTTCAATCTCACGTGCTTTCTTCATTCACATGTACGTCGTGACTCACAATTACCTTTTTTGAATTGGATCAAACAATTTGAAAGTCTTTGTGTTCTCAGCATAGCCAATGAACACATATTTCTTACTCTTATCATCGAGCTTTGTTCTTCTTTGATCTGGTATATGCACGTAGGTCATACTAGCCAAGAGTAATTGCCCATGTTTATCCTTAAAAAGCAACATCCAGTCTTTCATGAAAACCGAACACCCTTTCTCCAATAATTGTCTCATGCTAAGAATATTGCTCTTCAATTTTGTTACAAGGTCAACATCTCTTATAGTACCTTCTTTTCCATCTTTTTGGGGAAAACATATTTTTCCTCGTCCAGTGACTTGGACCTTCGATGCATCTCCATAAGACACATGTACTTCTTTTATCACTTGATATCAACAAAGAAATATTTGTGTCCATGCATATGATTGCCAACACCGGTGTTAAGGTACCACATCATGTTGTTTTTGAAGTGGTGCCTTCATGGGCCATCATGAGAACGCTCTTACTTTTTTATCGTTTTTTGTGACTAGATTCGCATTTTCTTTCACCTTCTTTTCAGAGTAGCTATCATTTGCATAGTGTCCATATTTGCTGGAATGGTAACATTCGACATTTGGACGATTTGATTGACTTCCTCTTCCATAATCGTGGCCTCATCCATGCCAATTTTGTTGGCTCCTTTGTCCTCTCTCTTCATAGTTATTTCTACGACTACGACCTCTTCTGCGATCATAACCATGACCTGCACGGGCAAGTCCTCTTCCTCGGTTGTGTTCTCCATACAACGCCTTATCTTACTTGAGGATCATATTTGTTTGTAAGGTCTCCTCCAAGACCTTTTATTTGTTTTTCTTCTTTCATTGTTCATACTTCAAGAGAGCCCACAAGTTCATCGACGGACATTTCTTCTAAATTCTTGGACTCCTCAACTGCACATGTAACAACCCTCATTTTTATTGTAAAATTTGTGACCTTAAGATTTAAGTGTTAAAGATTCTTTTTATTGGATGAATGTTGGTTAAATTAGAGGTTGAATGTGATAAAAAGAATAATGTTCAAGGGGTAAATGAGATAAAGTTATTTGGAAAGGTTGGAGAATTAGAGACACGTGAATTGGTTACGATTATAAATAATTAGAATAAGAATACTCTGTTTGGGGTGTATCACACCGTGCACCGGCCCAAGTGTTTGGGTTTGATTGGTGTTTATTTGAAGTCCATTGTTTGATGGTTGCTAGGTTTAAGTAAAGTAATGAAGTAAGTTGGGTTAAATATACTAAAGGACTACCTTCATGTAAGAACCGGTCGACCCCATAATTTAGGAGGGGTCGAAACAATTAGAACTTTCGGTCGACCCCAGGATCAAAGAGGGGTCGACACAATGAATACTTTAGGTCAACCCCAGGAACGAGAAGGGGTCGACACAATAGAAACCTCCGGAAGACTTTCGGTAGACCCCAGGATAAGGGAGGGGTCGACACAATTATAATGCTTTCGGTCAACCCCAGGATCGAAGAGGAGTTGACATTTTGTATTTTTGGTCGACCGCTATGGATTAGTGGTCGACACTTTATTTACCGGTCGACCCCAGAATTTTGGAGGGGTCGACAAATAGACAATCCGAAATGCTTTCGGTCGACCCCAGGATTTAGGAGGGGTCGACACAATTGAATACCTTAGGTCAACCCCAGGATTTAAGAGGGGTCAACACAAGTTACTATTGGGAACACTTTCGGTCGACCCCATGACCGAGCAGTCGACACAAATGACTCTCGGGAACTTCCTTCGGTCGACACAATGGATGAACGGTCGACACATTCTCACCTACCCAAGTTGAAAAGTCAGCAACAACCTGGAGGAAGCCGATCAGTGGACGTAAAGGAAAGGTTGATTTTTGTTTAATTAAGGAGATAAGAAGGCATGGTCTGCCATCCCCCTACCAGCATGGTTCCTTCTCCCTATTTTACTTTAACTTCTCACGTCTTGATAAGGGAGAGGGAGATTGAAAAAGAAAAGAAGTTCCGCGAGAGAAAAGAGTGAGAAAGTGAAGGGAAGTGGAAAACTCTGAAGCTTTCACGAAAACTGAAGTTCAAGGTAATATTTTCTATCCTCTTAAGTTCTTCTAAGTTCAGTAAGGATAATATGATAGTATTGTTTGAATTGGTGGATAAAAACAAGTGATTTCATGCTAAGAGATAAGAAAAGAGTTAAGTATGAACAAAGTTAGAGTTTTGGAGATTCGGTCAATAAGTAGTAGGAATTAGAGTTTATGACCTTCATAAGAGTTAGAGTAAACTCTTAGAGTGATTTATAGCCGTTGGAATCACTCAATTCGAAGCTATGTGTAAAAATGCAGGAAGAGCCACGGTTGACCCCTTATAGGTTGGGTCCACCGATTCTCAAATTTAAAAATGCAGGCTCTCTATTTTGTCAAATGGGTCGACCCCTTACAGGTTGGGTCGACCGAATCGGGGTTCAAACAGTGAATGCCCTCTGTTTTATCGACATAAGTCGACATGCTTTAGTTTTCTGAATTTGGTGTCTTCTAAGAAGTTATAGTAGACTCCTTGAGGAAAAATTTTACACCTTAATCATCATGAATGGATCATTAACAAGGAAGTTATAGTCATCTGATCCATATATGATTTATATATTTAGGTCATTTATTGGATTAAAAAGAGACTCAAGTGGATTGATTCAACCTAGCTGCTAAGGTAAGTTTGCATTACGATGGTTTGGCCCTTAAGTGGGACTACATTGCAAAGATTAGGATTATGTTTGATGTGTGTGGCATGTTTGTTTTCATGACATGTTTGGTGATGTATGCTTATTTTCATGTTATGTCATGTGATTTAAGTGATGTTTTCATAGTCACATGGTCATGCATCATAGTTTTACAAAATGTCTACGAACTATTTTCATGCATGGTTTTACAACGTAGTTGGAGATAAACGAGGTATAATTAGTGGTATGAGAAGCTAATTATATTTCGTCTCTGATGAATTAAGAACTTGAATATAAGAAACAGTAAAGTAAATGGTTATTAAGGCCTAACCACTCCAAGTAGTAAGTGGGCCCAAAATCAATAGAAGTTGAAGTAGGTGGAGGGAGTGTTCTTTAGATCCTGTAATATTTCCAAAGATAAAGAAGATATGAAACCTAAGAAACGTGAATGAAATTATGCATTGTTTTAACAACATCGCATACTCATGCATTGCATTTTATAGTTATGCTTCTTATTGAGCTTTAGGCTCATAGTTTAGGCTCATAGTTTAGGCTTTGCAATGTAGGAAATGTAATGGAGGAAATGGTGCAAGTGACTGATCAAGGAGTTAGAGCAGAGGAGTGTCCAAATTATACAATTTATTGAGTAATGACCGACGGGGAGTGATGCATGACACACACAGAATTATATTGTAAAATGTTTTGAATGTTTTGAAGATGTAATTAAAATGCATACCCTTATTTTGGTGTGATGGATTGCTAATGTTTTGAAAATGAATGTATTTTAAGTTGAAGTAATTGTCTTCCGCTGCAGTTTTAAATTATTAAATGCTTATGTATTTTATTTAAAGGTGGAATTCAAATGTATGTTTTTTTATTATTCGACGGTTTTCCTTGTAAACTATTTTATAAACTAAAGATAGTTTTTTTTTTAGAAAATTAAAGTAACAAGTTTTACAAGTATTCCACTTTTGAAAGTAATGTAAGTAAGTAAGAAACCATGTAACAGACCGGTTCTCGGGTCGGCACCGAGCAAGTAAAGTAAGAAAGAAAGTAAGTGAGTAAGTAAGTAAGGAAAGCAGCAGGCGGCATCCTGGGAATCAGGTCGTTACAACACATATGACATTCTAAAAATTATTTGCCAATGATCGGAGAATTTTCTCCACAACTCTTACATCAATGAGAGTTTCTCTATTTTGTTTGAGTTGATTCATTACTATTTGCACACGAGTACTATAGCTAGATACATCTTTAGAGTTCTTCATCTTTCGAGTCTTTCATCTTCATTGCCTTCAACTCGCCTCGTAGAGTCTGAGGACGCACTTGTTGATATTGATGGGCACCTTTGAACACTTTTTACAAAGTATCACATGCTTCCTTCGAAGTTTATGAGCTAGGAACCTTCACAAAACCCAACTCATCAACCGCTTGAAATAAGAGATAGAGAGCAACTTTATTTTTTATTTGCATTGCTTTCAATGCTTTGAATTGGTTCATCATGGAGGAACCAATATTTTCTTGATCTTCGTAGCTGTTTTTGACTACTTCTCACGCATCTTGTGCTCCTAGTAAAGCACGCATTTTGATACTCTAATTGTCGAAGTTCATCCTGGTGAGTCGTGACAGCGGCATTTGTCACAACTTTAAGCCCTCATAGTTTGACATAGCTCTGTTACCAATTTCAAAGAAATAGAAATTTGGAAAACCGAGTTTCTAGAAAGGAGAAAGAACAACATATGAAAGATAGAATAACTTGTGGACTCTTTTTTTTTCATTTCATTTAGCCACTATTTATAGTACAAAGTAACATAAATAACATTAAAAATGAAAGCAAATCAAATAGTAACTCTTATAATATTTATTTCTAAAAACTCTCATATAATTTTTTTGACCTTTTGTTATTAAAACAACCATAACTTCTTCAACAATGCTCGGAATGACCTGAAACTTGAATCAATAGAAATTAAACATCTGGGACATAGAAATCCATAAGTCACACATTAAATTTTGTGATCGTTTGATCTTCTAAAATTTAGTTAAAATCTATCATAAAAACTCACGATTTTTATAATCATTTATTTATTGAGTTTAATACTCAACAGTTGCAGCTTTAAGTTTGAAGTCAAGTACCGACTTTTAGGCAATAATTTAGATATTAGAACAAAATATCGTTTAACCTTTAAGCCTGTCTTTTTCGAGTGCAGAGAGACAGAGAACAACGCATATGGCAGATTAACTTCCAACTTGGCGAGGATTCGTCAATGGAAGCTTTGTATTATGCTTGGCACTTGTTACTGTTAATACTTCTGATTTGCAGGTACGGAAAACTACGAAAAACCTTGTTCATTTTGTAGTTTTTATCGACTTCAAAAGACTGTGGCTTGAACAATTTCAGGTAAGAGCGAACGATGAGAATGAAGAAACTCCATTGTTTTCAACTGGAGTTACAGGGAAAGACAATGTGATTGCTAGACATGGAATCCACGGGCTTTACAGGCTATTTTCTCCAGAAATTTCTGGGACCAGGCTTGTGGTAGGGAATAATACTATTTTTCTTACGTAGTCTTCTTCCAACGCAAGCCGTTTCAAAGGTATTATGTATGATTACATTCGTTTAGAAAGCCCTTGATATGCCCGAGCGCCACCATCCGCCGGAGGGACCTCTTAGATGCTCCCTCAACTCATGACAAAGAGTTTCCCAAACATTGCTTGCATTGGGAATTTGAAGAGAAGGAATTGACAACCGAAGTCCATAATGTTCCTTGCCGGAACAACCTACCCGAGCCTCGGCCTTGTCCCACTCCGAAGGAAGGGAATACCGACTACACTATGGCCAACATGGGAGGGAAAGCTATACAATTGTGGACCAAGGAGGAAGTTGTTCAAGGGTGGCCCAAAGAGGATACAATTGAACAAAACCGATTAGTTTTGAGCACTCCTTCAGGTAGTGGACCGAGCCATGCCTAAAACCTTTCCACACTTTGAGCTCGGGTTGGAGGCCAACAAACCCGAGAAGAGATTAGAGTCCAACAAATCCAAGGCAAGGGTGGATCAGCATTGGGGGTGTGCTTGTTCACTTCTAGGAGATATTTTGCTTTGCTTGAATTACTTGTACCTTTTGTAAAATAGTTGCATGGTTTTTCGTAGAAACCATGCAAGAAACTTGTCATCCATTTTATTTTTGTGCTAAATTACGTGGAAGCAAGTGGGAAAGATTAGGGAACATTAAGGAATGGGGGTACACCATACCTTAGAGTTCCATCTCTCCTTGAAGTGTAGAAGTCAAAGGAGGGGCCCACTTGCCATGCTTTTAGGTTTGCTAAGTACTTTGAAACGTAGGTAGTAATTATTTTCTCCATGTAGCTCGTGGGAAGAAGGGTTTTATTCCTTTCTTCTCGGCATTTTGAAGGATAGAAAAGTATTGGAAAATTTGCAGAAGCTTTGAAGCTCTCAAACCCTCTTTTCTCACGGCTTCTTGGGATTTTGGTGAGTAATATCCAATCTTCCTTGTTGTCTTTGGTGTTGGTGCCTTGCTAGAGTCACTTAGCCTTTATTCCAACCTTCCTCCTCACTTGCTTAGGATCAAGGTAAGCTTGGAAGTCATATAACCTTCATCCCGTTTATGTATTTTGGTTCTTGGTTGTTTTCTTATTGGTTGCTGCCATTTTAATTTACTCGAGAATCTGTTTGAGTCCCAAAAGTGTCTCCCGTGCTATTTTCTGTTTCCCTCGTGCTAAAATCCTCAAAATCTGGCTGTGAGTTCTTATTCCACGTCTTGAAGTATTGGATATTCATCTCACTCCCAGGTCTGCCCAATTAAAAGTTGTGCATGCATCTATCCTCTGTCCTTCACCTGAGTACCTGAATTTTGACAGTTCTGTCGACCAATTTTCAATCCCTCGTATCTTTTATTCTACCTGTGCTTTTTCCATCTAACCAAGTGCAATTCATTCCTCTTTCGTTGAAATTGGTTTCTGCCAAATTTCACCTTCTCAGGTCACCGGCATTGGGAGTTGTGCAGACGTCTCTCCCACCTAATGCTCTGCCAATTGGTAATTTTGTCTGTTTGTGCCTCTAAATTTGTCCCCGTGCCATTTTATGATCCCCACGTGCTTTCACTCTAAAGCTTGACCAAACTCAGTTCCTTCCCTAAAGTCTAAGCCCCCAAAATTTCAGCCCAAAAGCCTGTATGCAATTGGAGTTCTAATTGCCACAATCCCTTGTTTCTGTTTTAGTCCTTCTTCTCATTGGCAGATTGCATTGCTTTCTCCTATCCCGACACTTCCGCATTCATGGAGTGTGTCAGCCCTCCTAGTCTCCCCAATTCTTCTTCACATCAACCAACAATCGAGTGATGGATCAATTTCCTTCTTTTTTTTTATGTAGGTACGTTAAGTTTAATCAATATTTTGTTGCATTCGCTCTGACTGAGATGATTGTCAATGGGGACATGACAAAAAGTAGATTTATTTATTATGTACATAACACGTATGATAAAATAATTAACAAAATCCACTTTGTAGAGTATACACACAATCGAGAGAGAGAGAGAGACATAGAGAGCTATATTCCTGCCTTGTCAAGCTCTTGTTTCGTATCTTCCGCAGCATCGGTAGCTACAACTTGGATCTTGGAAGCTTGCAAATCAGCTTCCGAAGCTTCCTTCTCGTTCTTTGCGGTTATCTTCCTTCCCTGCAATCATTATTTCACGATGAACTTTATGTCTTATTCATGCATATTCCTTTTTGTTTCAGAAATTTGTAGAAAACTAAACCGATTCATATAAAAAATAATAATAAATGACCATAATAATTGAGCGTATCGAGTCATTGTGTGATTTTCTTTGGCTACAAATCAACTCTAGCAATTTCCGATGAATTTCCACTGGAAACCGGCTTAATCGCATACCTGACTGACGAAGAAGGCTTTTATATATGCAAGACCCTCTTGGAGAGAGGCAGCAAAAGAGAGGCAAGCTTTCTTGATCCCACCAATATTGGCAGACTTTTCTCGAACTATCTCCGTGCTCCTCCCGGCTGCTCCATCGGCCAACGGCGGTTTACACGGCGCTCTTATGTCTTCATTTTCCGTCTGCTCCTAGGGGGATCGGCACAAGTCGTTCAAATAATACATGATTAAACGCCACACTCATTGCTCTTGGTGTTTCTTTTCTGGAACTCTCGCCCTCTTCCACCACGTTTGCTTCGATTCATCTTTACGCGGCCGTCTTTCCTAACACGTCACCATTTAACAATATAGTAGCTTTATTTTATTTAATTCATTTAAACATATTCTAATGGTACGAATTTATCATGTAAAACAAAAATTGTGAACCCCTATTAGATTAATGATAAAATAGAATCATTGATTTCGAAATATTATTCAATTGATGATGAAGAAAGAGAATTGTTTGTTCATTTTTCTACCTAAGGACAAAGAAGGAATTATCAAATTCTACAAGTCATGTTAAGTGTTCATTTATCAAAGAATGACTCTCGGTTTTACTAGGATTATCAAGTAATTGAATAGCCCAAAACAATTGTCTTATGATGCTTAGTTGGCATTCATAAAAAACCTACAATGAATTATGAATTTAATGCATCATGTTTAGCAAAAACTAAATATTCCTTGCTCTTTATCATAGAATCAAGTACAAATCTAACTTATGGTTACTAGTTTTTAGTTCTCATCTAATCAAAAACAATTTATTTTTTTACCATATATCCCTTTAGGCGTAGTTTATGGTAGGTTCTTTAGGAATGACCCTATTTGGTCAAACATCTAGGTGCAAATTCCTATGCTCCTTTCCTTACATGTATTTATGAACAATACTTGTTAGATTAAAACATTAATCGATCTAACATACTTAATGAATAACAAATAAAGTATTTAAATCAAGTGCATAAAAGAATCAAGTTACTTTTAGCCATTAACGATTAAATCGGGGGAGATGGTTTCCCTCTTGAAGATCTCTACCAATTCTTTCTATCTGTTAACAATGATGTAATTTCTCTATAAGATAGGTAGAAATAGATTGATCCTAAACAACAAATCCACCTTCTATTTATAGGCTTTTTCATCAAAAGACTATGAATATGAAAATGTGAATTATAATGAGATTTTCTGGCAATTCATGGACCAACTTAATATAATTTTAATGTACATAATTAATTTTCAAAGTTTTTAGAAATCTTTCATGTACAAGACCATAATGTGCTTTGCATTTTAAATTCCAAAGGGTGCAAAAATTAATCAAAAAATATTACACTAATTAATTAGATAAATGTGCACTAATGAACTAATAAAAATAAATTGTAAAAATTCTCTCACTTGGCTTACTTTAGTAAAAAATTAATACATGAATCATATCGATGAATTATCTTGAACTAATTTATGAATGATCGAATATACATCACATTGTATTGTACTTCTTCTTTATTACCCATAAAATTTATGAATAAACCATATGTTTATTAAGGATCTAATATTTTAGTATATTTCTCAAACTGAATGTGTACACAAAACGATATAAATATGAGAAATATCATAAGAAGAGTTATAAATATTCGTTCCAACAATAAAAAAAATACAAAGAGGAACTAAGTCTCATATTAAGTACATCGTCCTTAAATTTCAACGGTTGCATGCCTTTAGTTAAAGGATCAGCAATCATTAATTTAGTGCTAATGTGTTCGATGTAGGGGTCGGCAAACTGACCCAACCCATTAGCTCAGACCATAACTGACATATTTGGTATGGTTCTAATCCAAATTTTATGAAAAGAAATGTTACAAGGTGGGTCATGGAATTACACTTTAACATGATTAATTATTGTCGATTTCTTCTAATATCTTACTTAAAATATTGGTGACATATTCATTTGGTTTAAAGAACAATTTTAATTTTGTTGTATTTCACCTTCTATTTTAGATGTTTTGATATTATTAAATTTTAATTTACTTAATTTATTGTGTCATGGAAAAACCAAGACCTGCTCGGACCAGACCATAATTCATGGTCGGGTCTTGGTTCGTTCTTATTTTGTTATGGTCCTGCTCCTGGTCTAAAATTTTGAAGATTGAGTTTTATTGGTACGAGCCCATTTACTCCAAAAATTAGATCAGCTCAGACCACGTCTACCCCTAGTTCGATGACTACTGTGACATCCTTAACACATTCTTGTATGATTAAGTACTTAATACCGATATGCTTATCTCGACTTCAACTTTTGTTGTAGCCATAAAAATTGCAGTTGAATTGTCGTGATATATCTTCAGTGGCCTATCAATAAAATCCACGATTCTTCACCCTGAAATAAAATTCTCCAGCCATACACCATGTGAAATAACCTCAAAACATGATAGGAACTTGGCCTGCATAGTAGATGTGGCAGTCGAGGCTTGTTTTGCACTCCACCAAGAAACGGCTCCACCAGCAAACATAAAAATGTATCTTGATGTTTATTTTAGAGAATCAACACAACTAGCAAAGTTTGAATCAGAGTAGCCAACAATCACAACCAAGCTATTATTCCATCTATAGGTAAGCATGTAGTCTTTGGTTCCTTGAAGGTACAGAAACACTTTCTTTGCAGTAGTTCCTTGGTCTTTAGCAGGATTATTCTGATATCGTCATAACATCCAAACAACAAATGCAAGGTGAGGTCTTGTACAGATCTGAGCATACATCAAACTCCCAACAACCAAAGCATATGAAATGTTCTTTATTTTCTCTATCTCAAAATTATTCTTCGGGCATTGGTTTTTATGAAACCTATCACCCTTTACAATAGGAGTTATACTAGGTGAACAATCTTTCATATGATATCTGTCTAAAACTTTATTGATACAAGGTTCCTAAGACAATCCCAAAAAATTTCGAGATCTGTCTCAATGAATCTTAATACCAATGACATATGAATCATCACTCATGTCTTTCATATCAAAGTTTTTAGATAGAAGTTGTTTCACCTTATGCAATAAATTTTTATCATTAGATTCAAGTAAAATATCATCAACATATAGGACCAAGAAACAAATTTTGCTCCCACTAACCTTTTGGTATATACATTGATCCATAATATTTTCTACGAATCCAAATGTAGAGATAACATTATAAAACTTTGAATATCATTGAAAGAAAGCTTGTTTCAATCCATATATGACTTTCTTAAGCTGTCCTAGAGAAGAATCTTTCATGTTGTTTCATGTAAACCTCTTCTTCTAGTTTTCTGTTGAGTATTTTCACATCCATTTATTACAACTGAAAATCAAAATGTGCAACCAAAACCAAAATAATGCGAAGGAAATCTTTCTTAGATGTAGGAGAAAAAACCTCATTTTAATAGATTCCTTCCTTTTGTGTGAATCTTTTAGCAACGATTCTCACTTTATATCTTTTAAGGTTACCAGTTGAGTCCTTTTTAGTCTTAAAGATCCTTTTACATATGATGACTTTTGCATCATCAAGTAACTTGGCAAGATCTTGTACCCTGTTTAAATTCACAGAATTCATTTATTCTTTCTTAGCATCATACCATAAAGTTGATTCACAACTACTTATAACCTATAAAAATGTTTCAGGGTCCTTTTTTGTTCTAATATTGTAATCCGACTCCGGTAGATACAATACATAATCATTAGAATTAGCTAATTTTCTTTCTCTAGTAGATCTCCTTAGTGTCGTACGAACATTTTCTCAAAATTTTGTTGTTCAGTAGGTTGATCAACAATAATAGAAGTTTCCTCAATAACTTCATCATTATCAGCGATTGTGTAATATCATTTATTGATTGTCTAATATTAATTTCAGCTATAGGAGTGATATGTATAATAATCATCTATCACTTGTACTAGAGGGTTCAACATGAATCAATGTGATCTATTGATCTCTTTCAAGAGAAATATCTTAAAATCGATCACTCATACTAATAAGTCATTCTAAAAAATTTAGCATTTCTTGATTCAACAATCCTAGTGCTATGAGATGAACATTAGAATTTATATTCTTATAATTTTGGCATATCCAATGAAATACCCATTAATAGTCCTTGGGTCTAGTTTTTTTTCTTCTGGGTTATACACCCTATTCTCATACGGGCATCCCGAAATATGTATATGCCTTAAACTCGATTTTCAAAAATTCAATAAATTTGGTGTCTTTTCAACAGCCTTGGTCGGAACCCGATTTAATATATATAGTTTCATCTTAAGTACATCAGGCTAAAAGAAATGAGGAAGTTTGGAGTTGCAGTGCATGTTTTTCACCATTACCAATAATGTTTGATTTCTTCTTTCTGCCACACCATTCTAATCTGGAGAACCAAACATGATGTATTGAACAACAATACCGTGCTCTTGAAGAAATGAGCCGGATGCTTGCCTATCTAAAGTGTATCTATTGTAACATTATTTACCTCTATCATTTGCTTATCGCATGGTTTCTCTACTTCTGCCTTGAAAACTTTAAAGTTGTATTGCTTCATGTTAATTCTGAAGCAAGTAGAGATACATATATTGTCAGTAATAATCAACATAGGTAATAAAGTATCTTGGACAGTTAAAGTCAATAACCGGACTATAAATATCTAAATTTATAGTTTCTAAACCTCATAACTCTTTTTTGCACCTTTCTTAGATACATTGTTCTACTTTCCCTTAATGCATTCCAAACATCTATCGAAATCATTAAAGTCTAAAGTACTAAGTACTTTATCATTTACTAATCTTTTAATTCTATGTATGGAGATATGACCTAATCTTCAGTGCCATAATATAGAAAAATTCACATCTATAACACATCTTTTAATATCAGTGTGAATATGTATAACATTAGTAGTGGTACGATTTTGTAAATAAATAGATTAAAGACTTGACATTGTGTCATTTCTAACAAGATCATATTTATGAATAAACTAAAGTTCATATCTAAAAAAAGTAAAGAAAATCCCAAAGGTACAAATTCTAGGATCGAGATTAACCTAAGTCGGGGTGAAAACTAAACTTTTTTCGTTTACTAAGTCAAATTCGTGCGAATTGCTTCGTTATTTCCAAACTCTAGTGTGGAATTCTTAAACAAATAAATAAGAGTTTAGAGTGAGAAAGTGACACCGGTTTGGTAACGCAGTTCGGCCAACGTTGCCTACGTTCGCGCTTCAAGGTACCTCCTTGAAGATCTTTCCAACTCAATCCTTGAGTTTCACTCCGATTAACTTACGGGTGTTAACCAAACCTTTGACTCTTTTCTTGAAGAAGCGTCACCCCTTTTACAATGATCGTTCAATGAAAAACAACTTACAATTTGTACGGTTATAAAACCGACTCACTCAATCTCAAGAAAGATATACAACTTTAGTTCTAAGATTTGAGAGAGTAAAAAGTTCGAGAATAAATTTTGGCAGCACTTCGGCGTAGTTTTCTCTCGGTAAAAATCATCTTCTCAAAATGAGATCGCTTCATCTATTTATAGATTGCGGCTGATCTGTCCAGTTGGGTCGACACAAATCCTATTGGGGTCGACACAAGTACTAGCCGGTAGACACATAAAAAATATAGCTGTTGAGAGTTTTCTGATCGTTGGTGCTGTTCTGATGAATTGGGTTGACACATTTGGTGTTGGGGTCGACACAAATTCTTCTCTGGAATCTTTAGGGTCGACACAATCTTTTGTGCGGTCGACATAAACTTGAAGAATTTTTCTTTCAGTAAATCTGGGGTCGACACAGATGTTGGTTGGGGTCGACACAAATCTAAAGGATTTGTCTCTGGAAAAAGCTAGGGTCGACACAATTAGAATGGGGTCGACACAAATGGGTTGGGTCGAGACATATTTTGAACTTTAGAGTCGACATGTAAAATGCAGGTTGGGCGTTGAGGGTCGAAACATAAAATATGGTAAGGTCGACACAATGACTTTGCTAGGGTCGACACAAACGGTTTGGATGAGTTGACACATTTGCACGTTGTACTGCCTTTTTAGGTCGACACAAGATTTATAGGTGTGTCGACACAATTAGAAAGACCCGGCCTCTGTTTTACTAAGGGTCGACATAAAACTCTAAGGGTCGACACAAATTATGAAAGGCTAAGCTTCTGGATTTTCTAAGGGTCGAGACAAGGACACTATGGGTCGACACAAAGAATGAGAGTGACACACTCGGGGTTAGGAGGTGTTGGGATAAAAGGGAACAAATGGAAAGACAAGGCAATCTGCCGAGAGAACAAGAATGACTGGCAGAAACAGGGGAGTGAACACACTAGAGCTCCAAATGCATACGGGCCCTGATGTGCCGTCAATCGATGAGCGGCGCACCGTGGTTGGGAGATGAGCGTGCTCGTGATCCGGAGGAGATAACGCGTACGGCGGTCGGAAAATATGACCGGGCGATTTATGGAGTTAGGTTGCGGAAGTGTAGTGGTATGAAAATAAGGGGGATTGAAGGTGTAAATATGGGAATGGCACGGATAAAAACGAATATGGTTTGGAGGGGAGAGTATGGATCGGAATCGGTAAAGTGGTCGTTCAGGAATTTGGATTGGGTAATCGGAGGAGTGTAATTTATGGAGGTGGAGATGACGCTTTGAATACTTTGAACGAAATAGTATTCAAATCGGTAGACCTTGTTCGTGATCGGATATGACGCACCGTTCACGCACGAGGGTTGTTGAGACTTGGCTGGATGTGACGCACCGGAGAAGGATCGACGATTTGAGGGAATTATCAAAAGGCTAGAAGCACTTGTATTGATAAAAATTCACTAAGTTCAATAGAGGCTAGGTGCCTCTTAAATAGACAAAAACATAAAAGGAAAATACTAAGTAAGAATCGTAAGCCGTCGATCGAGTTGGACGTCTAGGATCGTGAAGGCGCGGATCGGTGATGTGGCACGAGGATTGCGGGATTGCATGCCATCGGAGTGTAGTCGGGTCCGGGTGCTCGGGTGCGCGCGTTGTTGTAGTCGGGTGCTCGGGCGCGCGCGTTATCGTGGTTGGTATGCCGCTGGATCCGTGTGCTCTAAGGAGTGCGTCTGTGTTGCGGGGGCGCGGCCGGGTCGCGGTCAGGTGCGCGCGTGGGTGGGCGCTGTCAAGTGCGCGCGCGCGCGCTGGAGGGGATCCCGCAATTTCTGGGATTCGCTCGTGATGAGCGTGATCTCCGACTTTCGTGGGATTTTCCGTGTGCGAATCCCCCCTTATCTCTCTAGTTGATATTTTCCCGCTAGAAGGCTCCTTCCATGAGATTTTGGCACGACTAAAAAAGCTAAGTGTTCGTGGGCTTCTTCCATGTCGCTTGGGCCTCGGCCATGTTGGATCGCGGGCCTTTTAATTCGTCTTTCCATGACTTGGGATTGCTCTTCTTACTCTTCTAAGTCTTTATTTGCTGAAAGGAAATGTGGCACTCGGCCACTTATTGAAGGGGGCCGAGCCCCTTAATGGGACTCGGCATGGGCCGTGTCGGCGGGCCCGTGGGGCGCTGTCTGGGCGCGGTCTATCTCGTCGCGCGCCGCGGCCGGCCCGGTGTGGGCGACCTTGGCGCGATCTGTCCTGCCTGGCGCCGTGTCTGCTGGCCCGATGTGGGTGGTCTTGGCGCGGTCCTTGGTGTCCGACTCGGGGTGCTACATGATGCACGTTCTCGGCCGGTCTTGATCTAACTCCGAAGGTTTCTCCATGATAATGTTGCCTACAAAATGAGCAACCAAGTTAGTATAAAACTCCCGGTCCGTTGGGCCCGAGTCTCGTGGCACATCATCCTCCCGGGGTACTTGAGGATTTGCCCCCAAATCTCCACTCTCGGGGTCCTCCTCTTCATGAATGTCCTCGTCTAAGTATGGGGACAAGTCTTGCACATTAGCCGTGACTAGTACCTCGGGTTTGCCGGGAAGGCTAATCTTGTACGCATTCGGGTTAATTTGTTCGGCCACTCGGAAGGGTCCCTCGGCCCTTGGAAGTAATTTGGCATGTTTGTGTTTAAAATGCCGAGTCTTTAGCCACACAAGATCTCCTACTCGGAAAATCTTCTCTTTCCTTAAGCATCTCCACCGGTAGAGGGAGGTATAAACCTTGAGCCAAAGTCCGGTTTTTGGCCTTTTTGCACACAATGCACCTTTGCACGAAGTGGTGCACGTCTCGGAATAAATGTGGCCAATAGAAATGCTCATTAAGCATCTCCCACGTTTTCTTCTCGCCAAAATGTCCCGCAAGGCCGCCTCCATGTGCCTCGGTTATGAGAGACTCACGGATGCTCCCCCTAGGGACGCATAATCGCCCTCCACGCATGAGGTATCCATCGGTAATATGATAGCCCGATAATTCCCCGTTCGTGGCAGCCTCAAAATGTTGCTTAAAATCGAGGTCTTCTCGGTAAAGTTGCTTGACCCATTCAAAACCGAAGAACCTCACCCGCATCTCGGTAAATAGGATGCTTCGTCTTGACAAAGCATCGGCCACAACATTTGTATCCCCCTTTTTACACTTAATAATATAGGGATATCTCTCCAAAAACTCAATCCACTTTGCATGCCTCCGATTGAGCTTTCCTTGACTTTTAATAAATTTAAGGGCTTGGTGGTCGGTATGTATGACGAATTCCCGAGGCAACAAATAATGTTGCCACACACCAATAGCCCTAATAAGAGAATATAGCTCTTTATCATATGTTGAGTAATTTAGGGTCGCACCTTTGAGTTTCTCGCTAAAGTAGGCAATCGGTCGGCCCTCTTGCATCAAGACCGCTCCTATGCCCGTGCCCGAGGCGTCACACTCCACTTCGAATACTTTGTTAAAATCCGGGAGTGTAAGAATAGGTGCTTCGCATAGCCGCCTCTTGATGTGCTCAAAACTCTCTTGGCACGGCTTGGTCCAATCAAATTCCTTTCCCTTCTTCGTAAGCTCGGTCAAAGGGGCCACAATGGTGCTAAACCCCTTGATGAAGCGTCGGTAAAAATTTACTAGGCCGTGGAAACTCCTCACGTCCGTAACTCCTTTCGGGGTGGGCCAATCTCGTATGGCCGTGATCTTCTCATGGTCCACCTCAACACCTCCTTCGGATAATATGAATCCGAGAAAGTGTATGCGCCTTTGAGCAAACGCACATTTGTCTCGGTTACCATAGAGTCGGGATTGCCGTAAGGTGATGAAGAGTTGCTCCAAATGCTCCAAATGGCTCGGTATGTCAACACTATACACAAGAATATCATCGAAATAAACAATGATAAACTTACCAAGGTAAGCCTGGAGGACGTGGTTCATAAGCCTCATGAAGGTGCTCGGGCCGTTGGTGAGCCCGAATGGCATAACAAGCCACTCAAATAATCCATACTTTGTCTTGAAGGCCGTCTTCCATTCATCGCCTTCTTTCATTCGGATTTGGTGATATCCGCTCTTAAGATCCACTCGGGAGAATATCTTAGCTCCGCTAAGTTCATCCAAAAGGTCATCAAGCCGAGGCATGGGGAATCGGTACTTGATGGTGATGTCGTTGATGGCACGGCTATCTACGCACATTCGGTGCGTGCCATCCTTCTTCGGCACTAGAAGGGCCGGTACCGCGCAAGGACTTAGGGATTCCTTGATGTATCCCTTCTCGAGGAGCTCTTGAAGTTGGCGTTGTAACTCCTTGCTCTCTTCTGGGTTTAGCCGATATGGAGGTCGATTAGGTAGTGTCGCTCCCGGTTGAAGGTCAATTTGGTGCTCAATCCCTCGGAGGGGAGGTAAACCCGAGGGAAGTTCTTCCAGAAAAACATCCTTAAACCGGTCAAGTAAGGGCTTGATAGAGTCCGGAATTAAGGGCCCTTTGTCTTGTTCTTCGTCCCGGTGTATCAACATGATGATCGGGTCACTTCGGGCTAGTCATCGTTCAAGTTCCTTTCGGCCCATAAATAATGTCGCCTTGGCTCGTGCCTCTTTCCTTATGGCCTCGTCCTTGGCCACTTGCTCCGGGGTCAAGGGGGCTAGAATGACTCTTCGTCCATTCATGTTGAACGTGTAGTGGTTGGTGCGCCCATCGTGCATGACATGCCGATCGAATTGCCACGGTCGACCGAGCAATAGGTGAGTGGCGTTCATCGGCACCACATCGCACACCACCGTATCTTTGTAGTGGCCGATCATAAATTCCACCCGGGTGCGCTTTCTTACTCGGACATCCTCCATGTCCGTGATCCATCACAATTTGTAGGGTGCCGGGTGATCGGTGGTCGGTAAGGACAGCTTGTCCACTAGCTCTCGGGAGGCTACGTTCGTGCAACTTCCTCCATCAATAATTAAGGAACAAACCTTTTCCTTGATCAAACATCGACTATGGAAAAGATTTTCCCTTTGGTAGGCTTCCGGTTGGGTTTGGGTCTAGAGGACCCGTCGGATCATGAGCCAAGTCCCGTCTTGGGTATTGCACGTGTCATCGTCGTCTATGGCCGGGCCATGATCCTTATCGGGCTCGGTCAAGGATGCTTGCGGGCCCTCGGCTTCATCCTCGCTCACAATTTCTTCAGAGCCCTCGAGAATTGTCATAACCCTTCGGTTAGGGCATTGGGCCGCCATATGTCCTCGGCCAAGACATTTAAAGCAACGGATCTCTCTGGTCCAGGAAGCTTCGCTCACGGCCTCTTGGGGTTTGATGGGCTGGATTGGCTTCGGGGCCCATGGCGTGGGTGCGGGCGCTGCCGCGGGCGTCGGGCGATATGGCGCGGGCGCTCTCGGAATCGGCCTTTGGGTCGGGGCCTTGTTTCTCCGTTTGACTTGTCTCTCCACCCGTAAGGCCATTTGAATAAGGGATTCAAATGATTCATGGGCTTGTAATTCCACGACATCCCCAACATCCCTTTGGAGTCCTCTAATGAACTGGGCTATGATTTGTTCACTAGGCTCCTCCAATTCACATCGGATCCGCAAAGTCTCGAACTCGGTGAGATATTCCTCGATCGATTGTCCGCCTTGCCTTAACCCTTGTAATTGCAAGAATAATTCTTGTCGATAATAATTGGGCAAAAATTGGGCGCGCATATGTTCCTTCATGATGTCCCATGTCGAGACATCCGGTTTTCTTTCGCGCCGAAGTTGTGCTCGGTGGCATCTCCACCAAAGTACCGCAGAGTCCGTAAATTCCAAAGATGCCAATTGTACCTTCAAATTTTCAGAATAATTATAAAGGTTAAAAATTGAATCAACCTTTTCTACCCACTCAAGGTAGGTATTTCCATCGGCGGTCCCGTTGAAAGAGGGAATTGTAATCTTCGGGAGTCGCCGGTCATCTTCCCAATTAATACGCTGGTTCGGGAAGTACTCATCATCGGATCCATCCGAGTCATGCGGCCGGGCTTGGAAATTGTCGTTCTCGGGTCTTCGCATGGGCGGAGGTGCGGCCGGATGTTGCGCTTGATGATTGGCCATCGTGTCCAATCGTTGAAGGATCGTTTGCATCAAGCGCTCGTTGGCCGAAAAGCGTTCTTCCATCCACTGGTTGTTAGCATCCAATTGCTCTTGGACGCTTGGTTCATGTTAGGGTGGTCCGGAGTGGAGCGATGGCTCGCTCGTGGCGGCATGGTCACGGGCGTTTCCGAGGACGGCTCCGCTGCGTGTCACCATGCGATCCATTGATGTAAAAATTGGATTTTTACAATCAAAACAGGAACTTTAGCTCTGATACCAAGTTGATGTGTCGTCAATCGATGAGCGGCGCACCGTGGTCGGGAGATGAGCGTGCGCGTGATCCGGAGGAGATAACGCGTACGGCGGTCAGAAAATATGACCGGGCGATTTATGGAGTTAGGTTGCGGAAGTGTAGTGGTATGAAAATAAGGGGGATTGAAGGTGTAAATATGGGAATGGCACGGATAAAAACGAATATGGTTCGGAGGGGAGAGTATGGACCGGAATCGGTAAAGTGGTCGTTCGGGAATTTGGAATGGGTAATCGGAGGAGTGTAATTTATGGAGGTGGAGATGACGCTTTGAATACTTTGAACGAAATAGTATTCAAATCGGTAGACCTTGTTCGTGATCGGATATGACGCACCGTTCACGCACGAGGGTTGTCGAGACTTGGCCGGATGTGACACACCGGAGAAGGATCGACGATTTGAGGGAATTATCAAAAGGCTAGAAGCACTTGTATTGATAAAAATTCACTAAGTTCAATAGAGGCTAGGTGCCTCTTATATAGACAAAAACATAAAAGAAAAATACTAAGTAAGAATCGTAAGCCGTCGATCGAGTTGGACATCTAGGATCGTGAAGGCACGGATCGGTGATGTGGCGCGAGGATTGCGGGATTGCATGCCATCGGAGTGTAGTCGGGTCCGGGTGCTCGGGTGCGCGCGTTGTTGTAGTCGGGTGCTCGGGCGCGCGCGTTATCGTGGTTGGTATGCCGCTAGATCCGGGTGCGCTAAGGAGTGCGTCTGTGTTGCGGGGGCGCGGCTGGGTCTCGGTCGGGTGCGCGCGCGGGTGGGCGCTGTCAAGTGCGCGCGCGCGCGCTGGAGGGGATCTCGCGATTTCCGGGATTCGCTCATGATGAGCGTGATCTCCGACTTTCGTGGGATTTTCCGTGTGCGAATCCCCCCTTATCTCTCTAGTTGATATTTTCCCGCTAGAAGGCTCCTTCCATGAGATTTTGGCACGACTAAAAAAGCTAAGTGTTCGTGGGCTTCTTCCATGTCGCTTGGGCCTCGGCCATGTTGGATCGCGGGCCTTTTAATTCGTCTTTCCATGACTTGGGATTGCTCTTCTTACTCTTCTAAGTCTTTATTTGCTGAAAGGAAATGTGGCGCTCGGCCACTTATTGAAGGGGGCCGAGCCCCTTAATGGGACTCGGCATGGGCCGTGTCGGCTGACCTGTGGGGCACTGTCTGGGCGAGGTTTATCTAGTCGCTCGCCGCGGCCGGCCCGGTGTGGGCGACCTTGGCGCGATCTGTCCTGCCTGGCGCCGTGTCTGCTGGCCCGATGTGGGCGGTCTTGGCGCGGTCCTTGGTGTCCGACTCGGGGTGCTACATGCAGCACGTTCTCGGCCGGTCTTGATCTAACTCCGAAGGTTTCTCCATGATAATGTTCCCTACAAAATGAGCAACCAAGTTAGTATAAAACTCCCGATCCGTTGGGCCCGAGTCTCGTGGCACATCAGGCCCTTGGGCTAAGATTTGGAGGACTTAAACTTTAAGGAGTGGGCTAACTTTGGCCAAATTTTCAGAGTGAGATCACGTGGAGAACTTAAAATGGGACGGGGTGAATTTCTGGTGCACAAACAGACAAAACTATTTTAGGCAGTACAGAAGGTATGGAAAGATCTTTGTACAACTTTCGATGTAGGTAATCTGGGAAGCCAAAAATTGACAGAGAATGACTTCAATGAAAGGGGAAGAGAATGGTGGGTTTTTGGAGGCAAACTCACGACTGGATTACAAGTTATGAAAATTTGAAATCAGGTCGACAGAATGGGCTTGAATTGATTAATCCACTAGAAAGGTGGAGAAAGGAACGTGCACAACTTCGAATTGAAGAAATCTGGGAGTGACATGTAAAAACAAATATTTCTAGATGTGAATGAGGAACTCACAGCCCAAATTTTAGGACATTAGCACACGGAAAAACAGAAGTTTGCACGGAGTGGACTTTTGATGCACAAATCCACTCGGTAAGGAAACCACAACAACAATAAACACCAAACAGCAAAAGATCCGAAAACAAATGGGATGGAGTGAGGGCTATGGGACTTCCAAGCTTGCCTTAATCCTAATCAAGTGAGGAGGAAGGTTGGAACAAAGGCTTAGTGATCCTAGCTAAATCACCAACACCAAGACAACAAAGAAGATTGGATATTACTCACCAAAATCCCTTGAAGCCGTGAGAAAAGAGGGTTTGAGAGCTTCAAAGCTTCTGCAAATTTTCCAATACTTTTCTATCTGCAAATGCTGAGAAAGGAAGGGTAAAAACCCTCCTTCCCACGAGCTACAAAAGGCATATGATTATCACCTATAGTCCTAAGTGCTAAACCAACATCAAGGTATGGTAAATGGGGCCCACCCTTGACTTTCATCACTAACAAGAGTGATGGTCACTAAGGGAAGGTAAAACCCATCCCCTAAGGCTTCCCAAGGATCTCCCACTTGCAGCCACTTTTACTAACTTACAAAAAAAGAGAGACAAACATACTTGCATGGTTTTCACGCAAACCATGCAAGGAAGAGTACAACCGGTTTTCAAAAACCAAAATAAATAAAAACCGACAATCTTCCTCTTTGGGCCAATGCTTTTCTTCATCTTTTCACGAGTAAGGCCGCTCCTTAGAGGCTCCAAATTGGACCCCATCCTTCAGTTTTTCATTGGACTCCATTAGGCCGTGGCTATTGGTTGCATGATGGAAGGTGTGTGGGCTGTTCTCGGATAGCCACCCCTTCTGGATGCCTCTGTAATGGCGATGGTTGACCGGGAAATCTTTCTCCACAATTAATGCTCTGCATCTTGATGGAAACCTTGAGATTCTGGCTACATTTCGTATGAAGAACGTTTGGCCAAATAATGTGTGAAACGTTGTTTAAACCGCTGCCCAAGTCTCAGAGGTCAGATTGTACCGAAGCCCAAAATGTCAACATCTTCATCTTGGATGGTTGGGCCATGGAATGCATCAATCACACTAGTAATCTCGGCCACTTCATCCCAAAACAACCTACAAAATGAACAAACACATTAGGAAACCAATTGGGTTGGCCTTGGGTTAGAAAACCCGTGGCCAAGCCCAAGGTGGCGTTATCGCAAGGTAGGCTCTTGTTAAGGGCTTCTTGTTGCTCTTCATGAACACACTCTCGAGTGCTCACTCCCGCGGGTTCCTCTTTGGCTAAGGCATCCTGAGGCGTGTCAGAAAGACTCACCTTTTGTTTTAAAAAGGGGTTGACACAAATATCCTATGGGTCGACACAAACTGCGTATATATTTGAAATTTCTGCAGCGCTTACACAAATTGTTAGACTTTAATTGAACCCTTCAAAGAGGGTATTTCTCATGAATGATTAAGTCTAATTTAAGCATTGTAAAGTAGTTTATTTTATCTATTTTATCTTTCCTGCTCATCTTACATAGTTATCATAAAAATCAATTGATTGCTTTAAAAACACTTTTAAAGCCAACAATCTCCCCCTTTTTGATGATGACAAAAACTTTTGAACGATAAATTGCTCCCCCATAGACATAGCATGTATAAAAGATATTCAATGCTCCCCATACAATGACACTCATGCATGACAAAATAAAATCACTTATCCAAGACAGATTATAACAAATTATCATATCTTATGTATTGTGATAGAATAATATAACTTATGCATTTTCTCCTCCATTGACATTATCAAAAAGAGTAAACATCAACATGAATATATAGAATATTCAATACGAGAAAAAGTAGCATTGTTGATACAAAACAAGAGATACGCAAGAAGTTAAGAGTTCTCCTAAGACAAAAAAAAAATTTCTGACGCGAGTGATTGGCTCAGTAGAAGGAATCTCAACTCTGTTTTGTCAAAGAATTTCCATTATTAGGAGGTTGAAAGGCAAGGACTTGGATTCCTTATCCAAGACATCCGTCATCCGTCGCATGATGATGTATCCTATGTCTATGTGACGTCTTCTAAAGAACATGAAAAGTACATACAGCTCCATGTTGCTGATGTAGTCTCTGTGGCCATCCTTGGGTAATAGATTATATGTGAGAATGTGATGGACTAAGCGAGCGACAATATTGAGATCATTGACCTTAGGTCGATAAGGCACTGAATCGAGATCCTTCCCGATTTGTCTAAGGAAAGGCCAATACTCTTCATCCTTCGTGATCTTAGGCTCGAATGCTGCTCATAATATGTATCAGTTCTTTCATCAGATGTATAATTCAGTATGATATTCAGTTGATAACTCGTGAATTTTTTCTTCTTTCCAAATACATAGCTCTTAAGGATAAATGGATTTCGGGTGTAATATAGATTTGCATAGAATAATCTCACAGTCTTTTCAGAATAGGGACCATAGAAGGATAATAGTTTTGAAATTCCTAGAAACACAACCTTCTTGGATATCTATTCCAAGAATAGAATTCTGCTCATATATCCTACTTAAAATGAGAGGTTTGTTCTGAAAAAATTGAATAAAACTTATCTTGGCTGCTTTGTTTTCAGAATATGAATTTGTCTAACCCGAAGGGTTGAATTTCTGAGGGCGGAGCAGAGGAGGAGGCTGCAATATCCTTAGATTTAATGGCTGCCATCTTCCTTTTGACTGGATTTTTTGAGGTGGAAGCCATTTGAGAAGAGGAAGTTGGAGGCTGGAGGTTTGGGTCGACCGAAGGGAGACTGCGAATATCTTTGGAACAGAGAGAGCGCGCCAGAGAGATTTTGAAGATTGAAAATAGCGCGATAGAGTTTTAATTACATCGCGTTAAAAACTAGTTTTGGGTCGACCAAAACACTTTTGTGTCGACCCTTTTGGTGTATACCCTAGAGAGAATGAAATTATTGAAAGAACATTTGCGGGTAGGGTTTTAAAAACGACGATACCGGTCGACCGATTCACGATTGTGTCGACCGATCGAAGGTAGAAACAAAGGACCGGTCGACATACCTAATTTTATGTCGACCCCTTCTGCGACAGATTCAAAGTCCAGTCAACAAACTCTTCTTTATGTCGACCTCTGTTTCGATAGAACCTAAGTCCAATCGATATACTCCCTTTTATGTCGACCATTGTCACAGGAGACAACAGGAAGTGAATTCTAAACACCATCAAGCCAAATTATTCCCAATCGAATTCTAATTCCATTGAAGGTCTTTTCATCCAAAGGCTTAGTAAATATATCAGCTAATTGATCAATTGACTTGAAAAATTCCAAGATAATATCTCCTTTTTAGACGTGATCTTTAATAAAATGATATCTTATTTCAATATGTTTAGTTCTAGAATGAAGGATAGGATTTTTGCTGATATTTATTGCACTAGTGTTATCACACATGATAGGAATCTTGGAGAATGAGAGATTGTACTCTTCTAAGGTATGCTTCATCCAAAGCATTTGTGTACAACAACTTCCGACTGCGATATACTCGCTTTCGGCAGTTGAAAGTACTACGGAGTTTTGTTTCTTAGAAAACCATGAAACTAATGATTCTCCTAGAAATTGACAAGAGCCACTAGTGCTCTTTCTATCCACAAGGCTCCCTGCATAATCTGAATTCGTATATCCCATTAAGTTGAGTGAGGTTCCCTTGGGATACCATAATCCTAAGTTTGTTGTTCCACTCAAGTATTTGAAAATCCTTTTGACAGCTTTTAAATGAGATTTCTTAGGGGAGGCTTGAAATCTAGTACAAAGACATACACTAAAGAGAATATCGGGTCTACTGACGGTTAGATACAGAAGAGATCCAATAATACCACGATATTTCTTAATGTCCACATCTTGACCATTTTCATCTTTGTCCAATTTTGTTGTGGTACTCATGGGAGTTCTAGAGGATTTGCAAGAGTCCAATCTGAATCTCTTAAGCAATTCTTTGACGTATTTTTCTTGACAAATGAATATTCCTTCTAAGGATTGTCTAATTTGGAGTCCTAAAAAGAATTTAAGCTCTCTCCTCATGCTCATTTCAAATTCATCTTGCATGAGAGAGGCAAAGCTATCACAAAACTTTTTGTTTGAGGCTCCAAAGATGATATCATCCACATAAATCTGGACAAGGAGCAAATCATCACCATCATGTTAAGTGAAGAGGGTTGAATCAATTTTTCCCATTTTGAACTCTCTTTCCAAAAAAAAGTTCTTCAACCTATCATACCAAGCATGAGGAGCTTGCTTAAGACAATAAAGAGCTTTATGAAGCTTATAAACGTGGTCCGCATTGTCAAAGGCTTCAAAGCCCATAGGTTGCTCCACATAGACTTCTTCCATTATATAACAATTTAGGAAGGCACTCTTAACGTCCATTTGAAATAGAGAGAAATTTTTCTGGCACGCATAGGCAAGTAGCATGCGAATTGACTCCATTCGTGCTACTGGTGCAAATGTTTCTTCAAAATCTATCCCATCTTCTTGATTGTATCCTTTTGCAACCAATCTTGCCTTGTTTCTAATGACAACATCATGTTCATCTAGTTTATTCTTGAATTCCCATTTAGTTCCAATGATGGTGCAATCATTAGGCCTAGGAACTAACTCCCATACTTGGTTTCTCTCAAATTGATTTAGTTCCTCTTGCATGGCCATTATCCAATTTTCATCCAATATGGCCTCATCAAATTTCTTAAGCTCCACTTGAGAAATAAATGCTACATTAACACACAAGTTCCTAAGGGAGGCTCTAGTTTTGACGCCGATGAGGGATCACCAACCACATCTTCTAATGAATGGTCTTTGGAGAATCTTCATTCCTTAGGAAGTTCTCTAGTAGGGTCACCATTTGCACCCTCTTCTAGGTTGTTTAGAGGAGTTTCAGAGGGGGTAACCTCAAGAGAAATCTTACTCATTTTCTTCTAGAGATAAAGAATCTATGTCTCTTATAAGTTCTTCAACTTTGTTCATATTTTCTAACAAGAGAGGTGATTCATCAAAAATGATATGCATAGATTCTTCAACCACTAGAGTCCTTTTGTTGAATACTCTATATGCTTTGCTAGTCAAAGAGTATCCAAGGAAGATACCAAAATCCGTCTTTGAATCAAATTTTCCTAGGTTGTCCTTGGTGTTTAAAATATAACATTTGCATCCAAAGGGCCTAACATAATTAACACTAGGAGTTTTACCCGACCATAGTTCATAGGGGGTCTTTTCTAAGATTGGACGGATTGATACTCGATTTATTGTGTAGCATGCCGTAGCTACGGCTTCTGCCCAAAAATACCTGGGAAGAGAATTTTCACTTAGCAATGTCCTAGCAAGCTCTTGAAGTGATCTATTCTTTCTCTCAACAACTCTATTTTGTTGAGAAGTCCTGGGAGAGGAGAAATTATGATTTATCTCATTCTTAAGACATAGGAACTCAAATTTCTCATTTTCAAATTCTCCTCAATGATCACTACGGATAGCTACAATGGAGAGACCCTTTTCATTTTGAACTTTCTTCCTAAAGGAAGAGAAAGTCTCAAAAGTCTCATCATTAGATCTAAGAAAGTATACCCAAGTAAATCTTGAGAAATCATCAACAATTACAAGGGCATAATGCTTGCCACTTAGGCTAGCTACTTTAGAAGGGCCGAATAGATCTAGGTGGAGAAGCTGAAGAGGTTTAGAGGAAGACACAACATGTTTTAGGGAAAAGGAAGTCTTTGTTTGCTTCCCCATTTGACATGCAACACACGATTTGTTCTTCTCAAAGGATAATTTTGTAAGACCTCTAACTAGATTTTTCTTTGAGATCCTAGTTAAGGTATTCATGCTAACATGACCTAATCTCATATGCCATGCCCAACTATCTAGAGAGGATGTTGCACTAAAACATTTTTCATCAAAGCATGCAACATTATCCAAATCAATTGTATAAACATTGTCGGATCGATAGCCAATGAATAAGATTTTACCACTTGAGCTATCTTCTATTAAGCAAGATTTGGATTAAAAAATTACCCTATATCCCTTATCACAAAGTTGACTAATGCTTAATAAATTATGCTTTAAACCGTCAACTAAAAGGACATTTTCAATTATAGGGGAAGAGGGATTACCGATATTGCCAATACCAATTATCTTCCCTTTTTGATTTCCTCCAAAAGTGACATTCCCTTTCTTTTGCTTGATGGAAGTAAACCTTGAAGGGTCTCCCATCATATGCCTCGAACATCCACTATCGAGGTACCGGAGATTCTTTGCATGGGAGACTTCCACCTACACAAGGAGAATTAGGTGTTCTTTTTAGGTACCCAAACCATTTTGGGTCCTAGAGGGTTAGCATTGGTTCCTTTGGAAACCCATTTTTGAACAAGCCTTTGATTTTTGTCTCTTAATTTCAAAGGACATACAAAGGAGGTATGGCCTATTTTATTACATACATGGCAAGGTTTTGGTTTTTCAAAGAAGTTTTCATACTTCTTTTTCTTCTTGAAGGATTCATAACCTATGTCTGCTTTATCAAAGGTTACTTTGTTTACAAAGAAGCATGTTTAAATTTTTGCTTCCATTAGTAAACTTCAGAACTATGCCATTCAAATCATTATTTTCCCTCTTTAATCTACTCATTTCATTTTTCAAGGGATTAACTTTACTCTCATGCTCTTTTGTTAACATGGCATGTCCCTTTTTCAGTTGCTTATACTTAGATTTCAAGATATTGAAATTGTTAAGCAAGTCATTGAAAGTATAAAAAAATTCATTATCCTCATCTGAATTTTCTAAATCACTAAAGGAGTCAAGTACCTTGTCCTCCTTGGCCATAAAGCACATGTTAGCTATCTCCTCGTCTTCGGATGAGGAGCTTGACGAATCACTGTTTTCCCAAGTTGCTTTTATGGCTTTCTTCTTGTAAGCCTTGGGATGTCTCTTTGCTTGTGGACAGTCGGATTTGAAATATCCTGGCTTTCCACACTCATAGCATTTAAGCTCTTTCTCCTTTTCCTTAGGATGCTTCTCTTTTCTTGGGAACTCCTTTCCTTTCATCCTTTTTCTTTGAAGGAAACTCTTGAATTCCCTTGTAATGAGGGCGACATCTTCATCATCATCTTTATCCCTCTCGGACTTGTCTTGATTACTAGATGATGGCTTAAGAGCAATGTCTTTTCTCTTAGTTGGTTCCTTCTCCTTAAATGCCTCCTTCTCATTGGCTTTCATCGTGATCTCATGAGTCATTAGAGATCCGATGAGTTCCTCAACTTTCAAAGTGTTGAGGTCTTTAGCCTCTTGGATGACAGTTACTTTTGGTTGCCATGCTCTTGGAAGAACTCAAAGAATTTTCCTAACACATTCTTCGTCTGTATAAACTTTACCAAGCACTTTCAACCCATTAGTAATGTTAGTAAACCTTGTAAACATGGAACTAACCAATTCATCACTTTGCATAGAAAACAATTCATATTCTTGCACAAGCATACTTAATTTGTTTTCTTTTACTTTGTTAGTCCCTTCATGGGTTACCTCGAGTAATCACCAAATTTCTCGAGCATTATCACAACCTTGTGTAGGATCGAGATTAACTTAAGTGGGGGTGAATTTGGTTAACTAAACTTTTTCGTTTACTAAGTCAAGTTCGTACGAATTGTTTAGTTATTTCTAAAATCTAGTGCGGAATACTTAAACAAATAAATAAGAGTTTAGAAAGAGAAATTGACACCGGTTTGGTAACGCGGTTCGGCCAACCTTGCCTACGTCCGCGCTTCAAGGTACCTTCTTGAAGATCCTTCTCGCTCAAACCTTGAGCTTTACTCCGATTGACTTACGGGTGCAACCAAACCTTTTGACTCTTTTCTTGAAGGAGCGTCACCCCTTTTACAATGAGCGTTCAAAGAACGAATTACAACTTGTACGATTTTTAATAAACCAACTCACTCAATCTCAAGAATGATATACAAGTTTGGGTACAAGGATTTGAGAGAGTAAAAGTTTGAGAAATAAAATTGGCAGCAATTCGGCGTAGTTTTCTCGGTAAAAATTGTTGGTAAAAAATGAGACCGCTTCATCTATTTATAGATTGCTGCAAAATTGTCCAGTTGGGTCGACACAAGTCTTTCTGGGGTCGACACAAAGCACTAGCCGGTAGACACATAAAAAATATAGCCGTTGAGAAGTTTCTGACCGTTGGTGCTGATCTACAGATTTGGGTCGACACAAAATCTTCTCTGGAATTTGTTGGGGTCGACACGATGTTTGTTCGGTCGACACAACCTTGAGGAGTCCTTCTCTAGAATTTCTGGGGTTGACACAATGTTGGTTGGGGTCGACACAAATTCTAAAGGATTCATCTCTGGAAAAAACTAGGGTCGACACAATTATAGTAGGGTCAACACAAATGGGTTTGGCAGAGACATATTTTGTGCAGGTAGCGTCGACACACAGATTTTGGTAAGGTCGACACAGATTCTTCTCTGGGGTCGACACAAAAGATTTGGATGGGTCGACACATTTACGATGTACTGCTTGTTTTGGGTTGACACAATTTGTATAGGTGGGTCGACAATTTACGCTGTACTGCTTGTTTTGGGTCGACACAATTTGTATAGGTGGGTCGACACATTTACGTTGTACTGCCTGTTTTTGGTCGACACAATTTGTATAGGTGGGTCGACACATTTACGTTGTACTGCCTGTTTGGGTCGACACAACTTGTACGTTGGGCTGAGACTTAGCTTCTGTTTTGGACAGGGGATACTATGGGTCGACACAATTTGTAAAGACTCGGCCTCTGTTTTGATTAAGGGTCGACATAAAAACTCTAGGGGTCGACACAAATTAGAAAGGCTAAGCTTCTATTTTGAACATGGGTCGACACATATAACTAAGGGTCGACACAAACTAAGTAAGCTAAGTTTCTGGATTATCTAAGTGTCGACATAAACTAGCTAAGGGTCGACACAAACTGCATATATATATGAATTTTCTGCAGCACTTAAACAAAATTGTTATACTTTAATTAGACCCTTCAACGAGGGTATTTCTCATGAATCGTTAAGCATTGTAAATCTATTTTTATCTTTCATGCTTATCTTACTTAGTTATCATAAAAAACAATTGATTACTTTAAACATACTTTTAAAGCTAACACCTTGTACTCTATTGAATTCATCACCATTTAAGGCACAGTACAAGGTGTTCATTGCTTTGGCGTTTAGACTTAATTTCCTTAAGTCATTCTCATCATATTCATTACTCGGTTTGGGTATATTAATGTCATTCTTAGTTTTAATTGGCATGTATGGACCATTTTCAATTATATTCCATACGCTATAGTCCATAGCTTGGACAAAGATTCTCATTCTGGTTTTCCAATACACATAGTTATTTCCATCAAAGAGTGGGGGTCTAGTAATAGATTGACCCTCTATGTGTGAGTTGTTCATATTAAAAGCCATCGTAAATAAACACAATATAATATCTAACTTACAGAAAATTTCTATCTAACCTTGCTCTAATACCAATTGTAGGATCGAGATAAACCTAAGTTGGGGGGGGGGGGGATGAATTAGGTTAACTAAAATTTTTAATTACTAAGTCAAATTCGTGCGAATTGTTTAGTTATTTTCAAACTCTAGTGCGAAATTCTTAAACAAATAACTAAGAGTTTAGAGTAAAGAGAATGACACCGGTTTGTTTGTGCTTCAAGGTACCTCCTTGAAGCGACTCACTCAATCTCAAGAATGATATACAGGTGTAGTAGTAGGATTTGAGAGAATAAAAAGATCTAGGAAGAATTTGGCAGCACTTCGGGCGTAGTTTTCTCTCGTCAAAATCTTCTTCTCAAAATGAGCTTGCTTCAACTATTTATAGTATGCTTCTGAACTGCCGAAATGGGTCGACACACTCTGTTGGGGTCGACACATGCACTAGCCGGTAGACACATAAAAAATATAGCCGTTGGAAGCTTATGGTCAGTTGGGTCGACATAACTTTTTTTGTGCAGTCGACATAACTGTAAAGGATCCGTCTCTGGAAAATCGTGGGTCGACACATATAGGTTGGGGTCGACACAAATCTGAAGGATCCGTCTCTGGAAAATCTGGGGTCGACACATGTAGGTTGGATCGACACATTTTGAACATTGTAGTCGACATGTAAAGTGCAGGCTCAGCTTTGAGGGGTCGACACATTGAATATTGTAAGGTCGACACAATGTCTTTTCTAGGGTCGACACAATTTGTATAGATGGGTCGACACAATTTGAATGTAAAGGTCGACATAAGTAATTTAGTTGGGTCGACACATTTTGTACGTTTGGCTGATTTTCTGGTCGACACAAGGAATGAAAGACACAATACACTGTGGGTCGACACAAAGTATGTATGGTTAAGCTTCTGAATTTTATAAGGGTCGACACAAGGTATTATGGGTCGACACAAAACACTGCATATACTTGAAATTTCTGCAACACTTAAACAAATAGTTAGACTTTAATTGTACCCTTCAAAGATGGTATTTCTCATAAATGGTTAAGTCTAATTTAAACATTGTAAAGTAGTTTATTTTATCTTTCATGCTTATCTTACATAGTTATCATAAAAAATAATTGATTGCTTTAAAAACACTTTTAAAGCCAACACTTTCAAGTAAAAAGGTAGTATAACAAAGAGAATGCATCAATAAAATTCTTTCCGTGAAAGTTATCATTCGTCTATTTTAGTTCCTATAATTTTATTATGTTTGAAATTTTAATTAAAAAGAGAAGGTGAATAAATTAGTGCATTTTGTGCTGTTTCTAATTACTCGAGATATTAATTCGAGATATCAAGGAAGCTTTCAAATGATTTGATGGTCGCAAAATTTCATTGCTAAAATTTGAAATGCTATAGGCACAAATTGGAAAATTTTGTATCTTTTTTATGATTAGTTTTACTTTATTTTTGCTTTACATTACTTGAGGGCAAGAAAAGGATTAAGTCTGGAAAAGTTGTTAAGTCTTGAAAAAGATTGAATTACATCCTTTAAATTTATAAGATTGTTTAAATTTTGAGCAATAGTTGACGGGTTTTAGCTATTTTGTGTATTGTGTGTTGTGATGAGCGTTGTACAACAAAATCACCAAATAGTTAATAGAAATATATGAAAATCATTATTATCATTTATTATCTTTATTTATTCGTTGGTTGCCTATTTTGCAGGATGATGCCGAGGATAGTTGAAATCTAGTAGCTGGAAAAGAGATAGGATTAAAATATTTTCAATGGAAAATCAATACGAATTGCATAGAAAGGGAAGATCTTTACAAATCATGGGATCATAACTAAATGGAGAGAGAAAATGTTGCTAGAAGGAATTTTTAAAAAGAGTCATTTAGATCTAGAAGAGGAAGCTAGCAGGACGTGGGCTGATTCAAGAACTCGCGGGACGCCATTAGAGTTTTGAAGACCGGTGCGGCAAATCCAATCATTTTATCGCGTTGTAATTATGAATTTGGAGCAATTATTTTGTGTTGTTTTTATTTTCAACATGAACTAAATTTTTTTAGGTTAGAATTGAGAAGTATCAAGTTTATGATACTTGGGAAAGTTTTCCAATCTTTTCCAATCATTTTCTTTTTTAAAATTGGGAAAGTTTTCCTTTCTAAATTAGGATAGTTTCCTTTTCTAGATTAAAAAAGTTTCTTAATTCTTATTGTTTCCTAAATTAGTTATGATTGTTTTATGATATTTTGTAGTTTATTTAGAGGCATTAAGTTTAACTATACAATTAATGAGATTTAAAAGCATTTTCTAAAGTGAAATTTTTGGTGATCGACCCCCTCTCTCTTTTCTTTATTATTCATTACAACAAATTCTTTTTTGGGAATGAGTAGCTCAAAGCTCCATCATTTTAGAGAATTTTGGTGTTCTTTTCTATCTTTTTTTCATTCCTTCTAGATGGAGTAAATGCTAAAGAAGGAAGGTAACTTCTCTAGATTTTTATGATCATTATTTTTATTTCATTGTATATACTTTTCTACGTCAAAATGTAATTTTAGAGTTATTATAATACTTGTTTAAGATGTCAATTCTAACAAAAAAATGTATGCTCGTCATATTTTGATTAAATTTGACATTTATTCATGTATTTGACAATGATGAATACCATATGTGACCATTTACACTCACCACCACAATATTGTACACTTTGGGTCGAAGCCCAAATGACTGTTTTGTGGATTATGTTCAAAACATGTTATGCTTTTTTATGGACTGAACATTCATATATTAACAATCTTCAGTCTATTCCTCTAAGTGAGATGGTAATTGGCCATCCACATGCCATCGTTGGGTGGGTCGTCGTGATCCACAACTCTTACAGAGTCAGACGTCCTCGTCGTCTACCGTCCCGCAACATGGGAACTCGTTCTGATATTGCTTGTTGAGCACTTGATTCTTCCATGATATTGTCCGCTTTGTATCAAACCCACACAACTTTATTATTTAGTTATGCCTAAAACACGTTGTGCTAGTTAAAGACAACAACTCATTTCTAAATCACCAATAATTTACACCCTTGGGTGATGTGGTAATTGGACACCTCTCATGACATCGCCAGGTGAGTTGTCATACCATAATTACTTTGATGAAAATTAGTGAAACCTCACTAAGGGGTCAATGGTAATCACCACATGAAACAACATAGTTCTTTTTATGTTATGTAAATTAGACACATGTAGCTTGGTGGAGAAGTGAATGTTGTTAATGACTTTTCTACTTAATTATGGCACATCGAACTTGTAATATCAGTGTACATATTAAGTATTTTAAGTTGTTAAATGATGTAGCTAGAAATTTCATGAAGTGACTCATGTTGAATTAGGATTAAAAGAGGCAAATTAGAATATGATACATGTCACTATGAGATTAGTGTCTAATCATAATTAAGATATAATTAAAAATAATTGTATGGTGATTAAGGTTTATTAACTATGATTAATAAATTTAATCTTAATGATTAACTTAGTACTAATGTGAATTAATTAATTAAGCTAAGTATGATTAAAATGATAAAGATGAATGTATTTTAGCAATTAAATGAGCTTGTAATGTTAAAATAGTAAAACTAAATTGATAAGTGAGGCGAAAAGGTATTTTTACCCCATGAATTATCGAGAAATATTAGAGAATGGCTGATCATCTGCCATTTATGCTCAAGAGTGAGAGTGGGTGAAAAAGAGAGAAAAACTAAGATAAAAGAGTTTTAGAGAGGGAAGTAAAGATTGAGGGAGAAAGAGTTTAAACTGGCTTCCAATCTTTTGAGAAGAAGTGTTCACCTCATCAAGATGAATCTATTGAGTTAGGAATCAAAAGGTATAACTTTATATTACGTAGTTCATATTGATTATGGTTATTCACATGATTAGATAATCATAAATGAGAATTATAGAGTTATCAATAGTTTTGTAAGTTGGTGGTAAGTGGTACACAAAAATTAGAATTTTGTTCCATTCTATTTATTGGTCATATCAAAATATCATATATGTGTTTATGTATGAAAGAAATTCAATGTTGCACAAAACTATCAATTCTGTGCAATTTTAAATTTTGTGTTTGAAATTAAGGGTAGACTAATCCAATATTCTACCTTTTTTATTGCCTATAATTAGACACCTTGAGTTACATATGGGCTTTGGAATCAAGTTATTTCATGATGTATAGAACAAGTTATGATATTTTGAAGTTAACCAAAAACATGACGTTGATTCCAAAAATAGTGAATGATCTTATGTAATTGACGTGAAGATGATCCACAATTTCACCTAATACTAGAAAGACTTGTTAAGGATAATCAAGGTAAATAATATTCTGCTTGTTTTTCCCTTAATTGGGTCTACGTCATAGAATATTATGAATTTGTTTTAATATGTTGAAGATTATTTAATTGCTTGATACGTTCATAACGAGTTGTTCACGAACATCTCACACATTATGTTTTCTAGAAAGTTAAAAACTATTTACATGCATGACATTTCATATGAAAATAATTGTTACCGGTCGAGCTCGAATAACCAACGAAAGAGAATGATTAAAGAAAGAGAAAGTTACGTAAATGTCATTGGGAAGGGGTTTGTGTTGGTTGTCCCGATAGATGGACTCAAGTTTGTGGTCTCTCAATCTTTAGAATCGAGTTGGCTGTCCCCTTAGATGAACTCAAGTTTGTGGTCTCTCGCTCCTTGCTAGAAAGCCCCAATGATGAAAAAATATAGAATTAAAGGAAAGAAAGACCTATAATAAAAAGAAAAGAAAAGTTTTACTTAAGCATATCTTGTACATATTCATGCATATCATATATTACTTACTGAGTTTTATACTTATAGATGAATTTTATGATGTATGGATGAAATGCACTAAGAGGTGTACGAGATGTATTGTTCTATTAATGGTGGTGGGTAACGTTGTTTGAGTGAATTTTAACCCATGGGCAATGATTTGAAGAATTATAAATAATGTTTATGAAAAAAATTTCAAATTTGTATATATATATTATAAACAGTTTACTAGACCTAACATATTGTAAATGTGTTTTAAGTAAATTTAGTTTTCATATTTGCACTAAACAATTTTTATGAGAAATCATTTTCTGCTGCAAGTGTAAAAAAATAAATAAATATATTTTGAGAAAGGGAAGACATTACACAGTTTGGAAACATGAACAAGAATGATATGCAGAAACTTTATCAACAATTGATTATTTGGTATGAAGTATGCAAACTTAGAGATAAGCGTTTATTGTTGGCTAGTGAACAACACATGGAAAAAGACTTGTGTTAGATTTGAGGCATCTTTACCAATCATCATTATGAGAAGGTGTAAGTTTATGCTTTGAAAATTAAATATCAATATTTAAGGTTCTTTATAGTTTTCTACTCTTCACTAGAGACGGCATCCGAGCGAGCCGGTTCGTGGGCTCGATCAAATCGCTCATCACTGTAGCAATCTGAGCCAGGCTCGAGCCTAGCACAAGCCCAAATTTTGGGCTCGGGAGCTCGAGCGAGCGAGCCTGGCGACCCCCAAAAATCCTCCCCTGGTCGCCCCTCCGGCTCCAGCTCCGGCGCTTCCCTGTTGTAGCTCGATTCATCGTCGTCTGCGTACCGTCAGTCGTCGCCCTGTCGACACTTCTGTGTCGGCATCATCGTCGTCGTCATCGCACTTGTCGTCGTTGCTCCTCATCATCGGCGTCGCTTGGCCTTGTCGTCGACAGGGTATGGCCGCTTCAGATCTCCCTCCCTCTCCCACCGTCTCCTCTCTCGCCTCTCAGTCTCGGCCTCGCCGACTCTCCTCTCCTCTCTCACTTCTCTCTCTCTCTCTCAAAGTCCAACCATTGCAAGATGCAATGATTGAATTTTTCTGACCGTTGGATGAATCCAACAGTATAAAATAGATCTGTTGTGAAGTTATCGATAATTGTTAATTTGTATTGTTACTTAATTTTTTTTATTTTACAGGACTCGTAATTGTAGAATTATTCAAAAAAATTACAACGTACAAGTTACCATTGAGTAATTGGTGAATGATATCAATTTATAATTTTTTTGTTATTAATCTACATCGATATGGATGCACATTACGTACAATTTAAATCGTTTCCATCCGATGATGACAACATTCAAGAAATTGGATCTAGTAATCCTGCATTTTTTATGGGTCACACATCTGCACATGCATCCACATCTACACCTAAATCTAAAAAATAAAAACGTCGGATGTTTGGAAACATTTTGAATTGAAAATAATACAAATATGATGAAAAATAAAAAAAATAGGGCGCAATTTATTAGGGAATACGTTACCCCTAGTTTTAGATGAATTCCTCACAATCCTTTGCGAGGTGACATCATTAAAATGTACAATAATATGAAAAATGATTTAATTTTATTATTTTCACACACACTTACTATGTGTATTTATATTACGTTCGACTTATGGAGTGCACCTAATGCACTCGGATATATAGTCGTCACTTCTCATTTCATTGATGATAAATTGTAACTTCATAACAAAATATTATGATTTCGTAGTTGTGAATATCCTCATAATGAAATAACTATTTATCGATACATTGTAGCTATTTTACAAGAGTATAATATTATAGATAGAATTTTTAGTATTACTTTAGATAATGTTTCCGCTAATGATGTTTGTGTTTTGCAATTTAAAAAATTATTTCAATTTGATAGTTGTCAATCTTCACTATTTCATATGCGTTGTGTTTGTCATATTTTAAATTTAATTGTTAAAGATGGTATGCATTTTATTTTCCCGCATATTGATGCAATTAGAAATGCAATTTCTTTTATTACTTCTTCTAATTCCCGACAACAAGAATATAAAGAATTTTGTAAAGCGGCTAATCTTCGACCTAGAAAATTAAAAATGGATGTATTGATAATGTGAAATTTAACGTATTTAATGTTAGAAAATGTTAAACAATATTGGAATGTAATTTGTGATTTTATTAGTAAAAAACACAAGATATTACTTTAGATAATAGTAGTTGTGATATGAGTAATTTATTTCTTGATTTTTTTAAACCATTTTTCGAAGCTACTAAAGAATGTTCGGGAATTTATTACCCGACTACGAATTTTGTTCTTCCTATATTTGTGAACTTAACGGGTACTTTCGAGAGATATAAAAAAATAGATGAATTTTCTGAAATCGTAGAAAAAATGGAAACCAAATTTAAAAAATATTGGCTTGACATACCCAATATTTTTTCATTTGCTTGCATTATGCATCCTAGATATAAAAGTTGAATATTGTAAATTGATGTTTGATACGATTTTTTATAACTTATGGCTAATGTCGGTAGTTTTGGTAGCTTCATTAAGAAATGATCTTTCTAATTTATTTACTTCTTACCAACATAAATATAGTACTTCTTGTTCATTTCATTCGTCTAATATTGTGTCTACTTCTAGTGGTAGTTCTCGTTTTACACAACCAATTAATAGTATGGATGTCATTGATGAAGAAATTGATAGCGATGTTCATTCTTTTGGTTCCGATAAGAATGAACTCGATATTTATTTAGACACTCGTTATCAACTTTCTTGTGATGATGCATTCGCTATTTTGAGTTGGTAGAAAAATAACACAGTCGCGTATCTGATTCTTTCTAAAATGACATGTGGTTTACTAACTCCTCTTTTTCTACTGTAGCTTCCAAATCTGCTTTTAGTGCAGGTGGACGAGTGTTCGACGATCGACGGTGAAATCTTCCACCGGATCTCGTGGAGGCATTGATATGCTTGAAGAATTGGAGCGATGCAGTTCAAGAAACCAACAATGAGATGATGAACTAACGGAGGAATTCAAAAATTTAGAATTCGAAAATTATTAACTTCGAATGTAATTTTATGTAATTACATAAGTGTAACTTTATGTAATTTTTACACTCGTCTTTTTGTATATGTAATTTTTTACACTTTGTAATTTTTTTATATGTAATTTTTTACACTTGTAGTTTTTAGAATTCATACAATTTAATTTCAATGATTTGTAACTTTTTTCACAAATAATAAAAAAAAATCATATGTTTGGCTCGACAGGCTCAGCTCGCTCGAGTCGGCTCGATTGCCGTCTCTACTCTTCACTAACTAGTTCAAATGTGATTATATTGATAAATATAGAGGGTTATTTGAGGAGTGTCACAGTGGTCATGGGATCAAGTGAAAGAAAATGGAGCCAAAACCCCACTAAAGAAGCCGCATAGAGTTTGAGCCACACAATGCATACATGATCTGTTGTATGGTCTCGCATGCGAAGAAGCCAAGTTCTTGGGGGATATATAATAGATTGACATTTGCCTCAATGAAACTTTTACATCCTATAATTTTGAATCATACGACATGCATTGATCCTTGTGTTCTTAGAACTATTGAAATGAAGATATTTATTTAATTTTTGAGTTTGGTAAATGTTAAATTCCAGTGTGACTTAAAAAATTTATCTGGACAAATCATTGTGTATAACCTTAGAAAAGTATTAGAATTTTCCTCTATAAATTTATGTTCAACAAAGTTGTCGATTTATTAAGCCACCCATGATTTTATGTGGAAAGAATTTTTCTTGAGGTAAATTTGGCATCTCACATTTTATTTTCATTTTTTAGTTATTGTTCAATTTATAGCATAAGTTCTAAATGACAAATTACCAATCATCCCAAAAGCTAGAGTTTTTTGCTGAAATATAATTAATTATTTATTCATTTTCTTAACATCTTCGCTTACATGTGGGCTGTTTTTATTTTTTTTCTTTTTATCTTTACATGTATTTTTTTTATTTCTTGTCTTTGCTAGTATTTTTCCGAACATGTTAAACTTAACATTTAGGCCATCCAATGAAAGCATAGAAGTATATGTAGGAATGATGAGCATGGGTAGATTTAGTTGGTTTTTTAACTAATTGAGACCAACTCATTTGACTTTCAGTTTGCTGTTTGGAACCAAAAATATTTTCTAACCGTTCAAAAATAGAAAAGTATCCATACTTTTAAAATTGGTTCCCCACTAAAAAAAGAAAAAAAGCATCAAATTTTGAACACTTTGTCCTCGTCTAAAATCACCGTATTGGGTCCACTGAGATGGCCAAAAAATGCTACAACACACCAACTTGCCCGACGCCTTTTTTGTTGCTCCTCCACACTCTACCCATTCCTAGAGGTGGCATTCGAGCGACCCGAGCCCTGGCTCGAGCCCTATGGTCGAGCCCGAGCCAAGCCCGAGTTTCAGGCTCGCGAGCTCAAGTGAGCGAGCTAGCCTCACTAGGATCACAAGATGGCTCGCCAGGCTCGAATCTACCGAGCCTGGCAAGCCCAGATCGAATCGAGCGTCGACGACTGCCGATCTACCTCCGAGCATGCCCAAAGCGTCGATGGTGAAGACGAAGACGAAACCGTACCTCCGACTTACCTCCGACCTACCTCCGTCGTCGATGTCGCAGATCTACGACTCTCGATCTCTCGCGCTCTCCCACTGTCGATCTTGAAATTGACCAAGAGAGACCGCTTCTCTCTCGATCGTCAACGAGAGACCAGGACAAAGAGGAAGGGAGAGAGAGAGAGAGAAGGGGGAAGGTTTGGTTCAGGCTTTCAGACGACATCGAGAGAGAAAGAGAGTAAAAAAGAGAGAGAGAAGGGGAGGGTTTCAGCAAATTGAGAGTCTCAATCGAACGGTCATTCGACTTAATTAATGTTAGAAAACGCTAAACCGTATTGGTTTGTTATTTGTGCCTATATTAGTGAAAAAACAAATGGTTTTACTTTAGATCAAAGTAGTTGTGATATTGCTAATTTATTCCTTGAGTTTTTGAAACCATTTTATGATGCTACTAACGAATGTTCGGGAGTTTATTATCCCACTACGCATCGTGTTCTTTCAATTTTCGTAAACTTAGCGGGTACTTTTCAAAAATACAAAGAAGTTAATGAATTTTTTGATATAGTTGGTAGTATGAAAACTAAATTTTAAAAATATTGGCTCGACGTACCTAACATTTTTTCATTTTCATGCATAATGCATCCACGATTTAAAATAAGAGACGCTAAATTAATGCTTGATAAAATTTCTAGTTATTTAGGTTTTATTTCCGTAATTACTCCTACTCAATTAAAAAACAATATTGCTACTTTGTATTCTTCGTACGAAATTAAATATTCAAATGTTAAACGTTCATTTTCTTCTTCTAATATTGCCCCTAGCTCTAGTGGTGGTTCCGGATTTGGGCATGACCTAAATTTTATGGATACCATAAATGAAGAAATAGATAGCGAAGTTTTATATGGTGGTTTGGAAAAAAATGAGCTCGAAGTTTATTTAGAAACACGATATAATATTCCTCGCGATGATGACTTTGATATATTGAATTAGTGGAAAATAAACGAGTCACAATATCTAATTCTTTCTAAGATGGTACACGATTTACTAACATCTCCCGTTTCTACTGTAGCATCGGAATCTGCTTTTAGTGCAGGTGGACGCGTATATAATGATCGACGGGGACGTCTTGCACCGGATCTCGTGAAAGCGCTAATATGCATGAAAGATTGGAACGACGCACTTATGAGAAACCAACAACACGAGGATGACATAGCTGAAGAATTCAAAAATTTAGAGTTTGAAAACTAGAGATTTTTACACTTGTAATTGTTGGCTTTATTTCTTTGAAGTGTAATTGTTCGTCATATTTTTAGACTTGTAATTGTTGGCTTAACCATTCATGAGAAATACCCTCTTTGAAGGGTACAATTAAAGTCTAACAATTTGTTTAAGTTTTGCAGAAATTTCATATATATATGCAGTTTGTGTCGACACATAGTATTTTTGTGTCGACCCTTAGAAAAATCCAGAAGCTACCTTTCATTGATTGTGTCGACCCATAGAGTTTTTGTGTCGACCCCTGTTCAAAACAGAAGCTAGTCATTCCAATTGTGTCGACCCACCTATAAATCTTGTGTCGACCCAAAAAGGCAGTGCATCGTGCAAATGTGTCGACCCATCCAAACTGTCTGTGTCGACCCCAGAAATGACATTGTGTCGACCCTACCAAAATCCTTGTGTCGACCCTTCTTGCATTTTACATGTGGATTCTAACGTTCGACCCAACTTATTTTTGTGCGACCCCATACTACTTGTGTCGACCCTAGCCTTTTCCAGAGACGAATCATTTAGTGTTTGTGTCGACCCCAACAGAATTTGTGTAAGGATTCTTCAAGGTTGTGTCGACCGCACAAACATTGTGTCGACCTCAACAATTTCCAGAGAATAGTCAAAAGGTTTGGTTGACACCCGTAAGTCAATTGAAGTGAAGTTCAAGGTTTGAGCGAGAAAGATCTTCAAAGAGGTACCTTGAAGCGTGGACGTAGGCAAGGTTGGCCGAACCGCATTACCAAACCGGTGTCGCTCTCTTACTCTAAACTCTTATTTATTTGTTTAAGAATTCAATATTAGAGTTTGAAAATAACTAAACAATTCGCACGAATTTGACTTAGCATTTAAAAAGTTTAGTTAACTTAATTCACCCTCCTCACTTATTTAGTTAACTTCATACCTCTTATTTCTTCTTTCGGAAGCCAATCATTGCCTTTTCAGCTTCGACTTCTGCTATTACTAAACGATGATTTTGGTTCTAGTGTTTCTCAATCCAAGGTTTTTATCTGTAGAACCTATTCTAAATAATTTTCTAACCCTTTATTGTCTTATTTTTAATTTCTTTTACGACTAAGAAAAGTTACATGGAGTAAGAGTAGTAAAACACAATCTATAGAATAATTAAATATTATTTACTATTAGAGGTGAATAACCAATCTATCAGGGGTTTGAAATCTGGAAATAAGGATGTTTAGATATCAGTAAGATAAGGAAAATTCAGGTTTTATTTTGGAAGTGGCGAGCCGTCATTGAGGTATTCGAGGAAGGCCTTACTCAGACCCATGTGGCGTTGCGCACGCACACGACCCCCATGCTAGAAATTTCGGCAAAGAGCGCGGAGTAAATTCCAGAAGATACCGAAAATGGAAAAAAAAGGGAGACTCTGGGCAGAGGAATACAGAGGTGCGACCTACGGTGGAGGAAACATGGAAAAAACGAGGTGCGACCTACGGTGGCGCCGGACTTCAAGGGAATGGCAGCCAAGTACAAGGAAGCGGGTCAACGCTGGGGAGTGCTCATTGATCCAAGAAAGACTCGAATGATCGATGGAAGAATTGGGCTCCATTAGGGTGAAATGGATGGGGCTAGTCTGGTTCATGTGCCTAAGATCCAGCACGAACTCTCTACGAGAATTTGTTAATTGTTTTATACATTTCTATTTTATAGGTTTCCAAGAATTCTCGTGAAAAGACATCAATACATCAACCTACAAGCAAGTTTTTAATGATATCGTTCTAATTAAACATAAGCAAGAGATCAAGATTTACCAAATCTACTTTCAAGTTAACTTCTTTAAAGTTTTCAGAATGCGATACGACACTCAAGTCATATATGAGTTCAACCGTGTACGTTTTGAAGTCAGAATATTCACCTGAAAATTATTAAAGATATTTTAGTTATTTATTGTTATTTTATTAAGTTTTCTTTTGTCAAATTATGAAAGTTTTTAAATTTAGAAAGTTTCAATTTCTTAAATTAGAAAAGTTTCATTTTCTTAAATTGAAAAAGTTTCATTTTCTTAAATTAGTAAGGTTTATTTTTCAAATTAAGAAAGTTTCAAAGTAAGCAAGATTCTTAATTGTTTATTTTTATGTTAGGCGGTTCTATTGTCTATTTAGAAGCATGAACACTGCATTATTTTGACGCTATTGAATGTTATTTTTCAAAGTGAAACTTTCAATAATCGACTCTCACTTTGTTAGTTCTAGCGATTTTTTGTTGGAATTAAAGATTTCAAGGCTTTAACATTTGAGATAGCTTTGAAGTTTTTTCCTACCTTTCTTTTCTATTCCTTCTAAGTGGAGTATGATCTAAGAACAATAGTTATCTTCTATCAAATTTTTACAACTCATATTTTCTATTCTCTACGTATACATTTTCATGGCATCGGGTATCAGAGCCTTAATTCTTTTGAGAACACTTTTTGTTGGGGCACAAAATGTCTACACCAAGAAAATATATAGGTTTCCAACCAAATCAACGTTCATGGCAGAATACATCAAGATGATAAGAAATAGTAGATGAGTTGAAAGCTTCTATTAATAACTTGAGGTTGACAACTTCTAAGCATGTTAGCTATCTTGAGGAGGCAGAGGATGACCTCGATTTCAGGACGATGCAAACTTCCATAAAGCTCAATGATGATTTAACTAATTTGGAGCAATTTCAAGAGCCTTGCAATGAAGAAGCAAATGAGGAGGCGTCCTTGACAACAAGCATTGAATGGGATATATGCACCAAAGATGTCTTTTCTCGTCATGAAACTCTTTTGAGTTTGAGCAGTTAATGATACCAATGCTCTTATTCAAAAGGTAATGGTAACACACGTTGATGATATTCATCTAGTAGCCAGAGACAATCACCTAGATGTTGATGTTTCTGCCATAGTAACACACGTTGGCACATGCCTTATGAACAAAACAAAGAACAAAGAAGTTAATGAAGTATGTCAATATTGTTGAGTCGGCCAAGGGTTTCATTTGGTCGGGATACAAAAGGTAATGGTCGAGAGGTATGAACCATTTAATCAATCAAACACATATCTTCAAGATATTGATTTGAGTGACATTGCATGTTATCATGATATTGATCTAAAATTTTTGGAAGAAAAATTTAGTATCGTCGATAAGCATGCTAGTTTTGTAGGTTCTATATATCCCCTTAAAAGCTTCTAATCATGTGTTGCCTTATTTTGATAACAATGGATTAATGAGCAAACACAACCTTCAGAGTAAAATTTTCATTGTTTAGTATTATAGAAACGAGCTTTGGTTCAATGAAGTTTGATTGAATATGACTTTAATATTGGCATTGATGGAAAATTTGGAGCTAAAATCATTTATTGGTGGCTTGGTAGAATGCAACTTTTCACTATATTTGAAAGTGAAAAGAAAATGAGGTTATGACATTCTATGATATTAGAAATGAGAAGACCTTGATAAATGTCAACCCACCTAAAATAAAAGCAAGAGAACTTATATGGTTTTTTGTGATAAATTGCATGGAAATGCTTATGATGGTTTTTAGAATTTTAGAAATTGGCAATTATGCAGGTGTGATTACTTGGCAAATTACTTGACACACTTGGAAAACAAAAGAAGACCTCCCAAGAGAAGGAAATTTCATTAATGATGTTGACTTTAGTAGAGTAGTGGCTAAGGACACTTATTATATTGATAAGTTTAACAACAATCAAAAGATAATCATGTTAATATTCAATTAATTAGTGCCTTGATTTGAGTTCAAATCCTCTTCAACCATGGAGGAGGATGTGCCACGAGGTCCGTGCATACAGAGTTTATCTTTGCCAAAGTGAAAGATCTTTTTTGATGCAGGGGACATAGTTTGTCGAAATGAAATTATTCAAGTATGACATGAACTGCGTTATGATAATTTTGAAGCTAAAATATAACTGAAGATTCAAGTGTAAGTTGAAAGTTTATCTTCGACAAAGTTTGCATAGTTTCAAAGTGTTTCCAAAAGAGATTACGTGGAAGTTATATCCAAGCACCAATATTATATTCCAAGTTTTGGAAAGCATCAACAACTATGCATAAAAGATTGAGCTTCGCAGAAACTATGGAATTTCAAGTGCCTTTGAAGTACAAGCCTTGGATTTGAGGATAAATCCTCAATGACCACGGGTGTATGATGTCCCTAAGATCCAGCATTATGCAAACTATCCGCAGGAACTGAGAATTCTCATCAAAAAGGCAATTCAATGCTTTAACTTACGAACTATGTTTTCAGTGGATATTTTCCTAATCAAGCATAAGTAGACGATTAAGCTTAACGAAATCTACCTAAAAGTTTACTTTTCAAAAGTTTCTAGAATGTGATACAGCACTCAAGTAAGAATTGAGTTCAACACTGCACGTTTTGAAGTAGGAATATGCTGACAATTATAAAAGACATTTTAGTTATGTACTATTATTTTATTAAGGTTTCATGTGCCAAATTAAGCAAGTTTCCTTAGGTTTACCAATTTGGACAGTTTCAAATTATGGAAGTTTCTTAATTTGTTTGTTTCTTAATTAGTCATTTTTTCTTTTAGTTAATTTTGTAGCCTATTTAAAGACATGATTATTGAATGTTATTTTCTAAAGTGAAACTTTCGATAATCGCTTTTTCAATCTCTAAATATTCTTTGTTGAAATTGAAGAATTCAAGGCTACATCATTTGAGACAACTTTGAAGTTCTTTTTTTACCTTTGTTTTTCATTCTTCCGGGAGGAGTTCAAGATAAAAACGATAAATCTCTCTCAAATTTTGACAATCTATATTTTTTATTCTGCTGCATATACGTTATCACGTCCGGTCACATGGCATATTGAGGCCCGAAGTATAGAGACGTGACTGGGCTTGAAATGTTGGGAAGACATAGGAATGGGCTTCGGCAAGAGGTTGGCCAGCAAGTTTCAATTTGGCTTTTAAATATGTGCAAAGACGGTGGAAATCAATACCCTGATCAAATTATTCCTCTTCAAGATGTGTTAGCATCTCCTTAAATTTACGAGTGTACCCTCCACAAAACAGGTTGGTTGGATCGGCAATTATACTAAGGCTAATTGATGAATCTAGGGTTTACCAAATTTGAAACCCAGTTTTCGTAGGGAAACAATATTCTAGAAATGTCTAATTATTTAAGTCAATTGTTATTTCTTTAAGTCAGTTGGTTGTTTTAGTAATTTTTTATTTTTAGTAGGGTCCGTTTTAGTTTATTTAAAGGGCATTAGCCTTAGGGTTTAGCAATCAAGTCTTTTTAGTATTATTCTCTCCTTTTCTTTCTTGCTTCTTTATGAAAAGAAAATGAGTGGTTACTCGTTCTAGGGATAAGCTTACTGACAAGGATCCTAACATAATCTATCACAGATGAAACCCTTAAAACTTTCAAAAAAATCATGGTGAGAGAATAGGATGGATATTTTGGGCATGCACGATCTTAAAAAGAAGTTTCAGAGACCATCAACTCAGCTCGCCTTACAACTTGAAGATGATTATTGTCAACGGAGCAAAGGCGTCATTTTTCTCTACATTATCACGTTGGAGGCATCGAGAGCAAGTAGTATTCAAAACCAAAGGGGTAGACTTTCGAGAAGGACACCACATTCAGATTCAATCTATTATTACCATTATTTTCTTCTATCTGGAGGGCAAGGTGACTCACTAGGGCGGAGTAGTGACAAAGTCGAATCTATAAGATAATTAAATTTTATCTAGTATTAGGGGTAAAGGCCTAATCTACTAGGGATTTGAAATATAAAAATAGTAGTAAGATAAGACAAATTTAGGATTTATTTTGGAGGTGTCGAATGCCATTAAGGTGCTCGAGGGATGACGAGCCGTCATTAATGTGGTCGGAGGAAGCAAACTCCTCAAAACTTTTTTAGTCCTATCAGAATGTCTGCGTTGAATTAATTTGATAGAATGTATAGAATGTCATTGACATACGTTGTGCATTTAACAAGTTCTACATGATGTTAGAAAAATCATGAACCACTTGTTTGACATCCATAGAGTTTAGTGTTGGTCAAGAAAAGATAATGATGCTGAGATAAAGGATCAATTTATCACACGAAGGGCTTTTATGAAATATATTTTTGACATGTTTTGGACCGTATATGTGGTTTGACCTGTCACTTGACACACACACAAGACAAATTCTCTGAACAAGATAATATATCTGCTTTTTGGGGGTGGGTGTGTGTTTAATTTTTGAACCTCAGGCTTATCTAATAGTTATCATAGCTTCAATTGTTTGTTTTTATAAATATGTCCATTTAATTACTGAGAGTGAATGTCCATTTCCTTGAATTTCATGTTAGCTCAACTAGTGACAGGGAAGAAAATGCCTCCAGAACTGATCCTGGGAATTGCAAGGGAAACAATTGCAAGCCAACTGGTTTTCATACACGCAAAGGTTTATTGCGCAATTTTGAAAGGAGATATGTAATCAGAAGTTCTAATTACCGACTGCATAAGCTTTAAAGTTTATGAAGAAGCGTTGCAAGCTAATGTATTTGGTTGATGGCAAGACGTGAATTTTAAATGATAACAGTCTCAAGAATTTAAATTAACTGCAAAAATAATTAGATAAGTTTTAGGGTAAACTTCACTTTACATCTTGAACCTTAGGAGTCCATTCACCGATCTTGAATCTTAGGAGTCCATTCACCAAACACTTTGAATAATTTTTTTCGACAACCAACACTCTAAACTTAACGAAATTATATATGACACCCACCGTAACATTGTCGTTTAACGTCGTTTAAAGATACAAATTTATCACCGAACATATTCGGTGTCTCAAAACATATCCTAAAATCGCTCGCCCGCCCCTCAATCTCCCTCTTAATTCTAATCGTCGCCACCACTTGCCACCCGTCATCGCAATCCATCATCACCGTCGTTGCCACCCCTTGCAGCTGTCGTCGCAAGCCCTCGCTCATGCCGGAAAGATCTCTCTAGCGGGCGTCACCAGGCATATATCATCTGGCCCTCAAGCATCCCCGTCGAAGTTGTTATCATCCCTTATCTGATCCTCAACCTTCTCCTTTCGTCGCCATCCACTTCTTTAAGGTGAAAAGCTCCTTAAAATCCTTAGATAATTTTTAATATGAAGTTATGCTTAGTCTATGAAAAGATTTAAGTTAACCTTAGTAATGTTAATTTTTACCGTTCAATTTGATTTGTTTTTCCGTTGACTAAATGAAACGGGATTAGTAACACTAATTTTTGATGTACTTGGTGTCCTATCTTTTATGTTATTATAGTCTTTTGCTACGTAATTTGTTGGATTTCCTTTTTGCTATTGGATTACATTTTCAATGAACTCGAAAATGAATAATTATAACTTCATTGTCCCAATTGATGAGTTATGGTGTGACATGTTTTAGAGTTTTTTATTTGTTATAATTTTCAGGTAGCATGAAGTCACTTTGAATAAGACATGTTATTGCAACACGAGCGGCCATACACACATCTTGGAAGATTGTTTGGTTGTCGACAGTATGAGGTACTAAGATTTGACTATAATTTCATGCTACAAGTGTAGGTTTTACCAACAAAAGGTAATGGTTGAGAGGTATGAAGTCTTATTTGTCCTTTTTTATTTATTTAAAACTCGCTCATCAAGCCTTTGTGAGGTTTTAGAAAACTTGTTGTATTTATAAGTAACTTTATTCATCAAAATATCCTCAAAGCTTTATCAAGCTAATGCTATTTTTTGTGTACTTCATGTACTGTCTTTTATATTATTATGTTACTATAGTTTTTTTGCTGTTGGATTTCTTTTTCGCTATTGGATTACATTTTCAATGAACGCGAAAATGAATAATTTGACGATAACTTCATCGTCCCAATTGATGAGTTATGGTGTGTGACATGTTTTAGAGTTTTTTATTTGTGACATGCCACGGGGTACGTTGCCTCAAGGAGCCATGACCCGAAGTCGAGCCAAAAGATTTCCTAATTTGTTTGTTCATTTTGCAGGGATCCTTATCTAATGGAATATCATTCATGGAGTCTTCTTCTAATGATCAAGAGCAGCCCAAACATCTTATTTCATGGATGGATCAAGGAGAAGAAGTGAAATGGACTCGAGAAGATAGTGCACCCAGTTTCTAGCATTGCATGGCCCATGCAATACTATTTTATTTACAAACTTTATCTTTAGTATTAGCTCATTTCATGTCTAATTTCGTGTACATGAGTATGACATGAGTTTTTATGAGTTTCTTATGAGTTTTGTGGGTTTCTTATGAGTTTCTTACTGGTTTTGTGGGTTTCTTATGAGTTTTATGGGTTTCTTATGGGTTTTATGGGTTTCTACTTTTTTATTAGCAGCCAACTCTCTCCCTTCACGTTGAGGGAGTTTATTCTCCTCCATGTGATATTAGTTAGCTGCTAACAAATAGCTAGAATTTAGTTTTTTTTTTTCAAGTTGAATGTAGTCACTATATTTGGGTTGATTCATTCAACTGAATAAGGCTATAATTTTAGCCTACTTAAAGCTATAAATATCTCACTTGAGGATGATTGTAATCAGTTTTGTGATATTGAAAATTAGAGTGCGTTGGCATTTCTTTGGAATTCATTTCCTAAGCTCCCTTCCGATCGACCTCCGGTGAGTCATATCCGGCCGTCTGAGAAGAACTCAATTCAGCTTACTTCCGAGCTAGTGAGTTGAGTTTTTCTTGCTGTTTTCCATCATCCTTGCAAGGAAGAAAAGTTAGTAGTAAGTTCCATTTAGCTATTCTCTCCGTTTCGTGATCATTATCCTCCATAAACTCTCCAAAAATCAGCCATAAATTCCTCATCCTCAAACACATTCCGACCTCCATAAAATCAGCCAACTTTCACCAAAACCATCCTTCCATTTTCAATTTCGTGTCATTTGGTATCAGAGCCTAAGATCCCTTCCCACACTTCCATTTCTACTTTGATTATCTAATTTTCGTGTAATTAAGTGATGAATACTAGAAGTGGAGCTTCACACCACAACAACAGGGAATCGGTGCCCCAAAATGCACCCCCAGCCACCCCATATCGTGATCAAGCTTAGTCTAGTGTTCAAGGCCAAATTGATGAGATTAATAAGAAGCTTGAGTTATTGCCGCAAAAGTTGGATGCTAATCCACCTCCTATGAAAGTTCCTCCCCCCAGTTTCCAAAGAGAAATCTCGGAGGTGGCTTATTTGCTTCAAAAAGTCCAGCTATCAATGAATCCGAGGGAAACTATGATGTGCGTGAGCATTTCAACCGTGATGATGACATGAGAAACATTAAGGTATCAATCCCTTCCTTTAATAGTTCTTGCAATGGAGATTCTTTCTGGATTTGGTTGAAAAAGTAGACAAGATTTTTTATTGCTATAATTATTTGGAGAAGATGAAATTAATGTTAGTTTCTCTAGAATTAACCGAGTATGCTAGTTTATGGTGGGATAGTATAAAGGCTCAAAGAAGACATTATGTTGATGATGAAATTCTCTCTTGGAGAGCTATGAAGTTATTGATGAGAAAACAGTTTGTTCCAATCTATTACAAACAAGAGTTATTTCTTCAACTCCAATCCTTGAAACAAGGCAATCTCTCGGTAGAAGACTATCTAACCGAGTTTGAGACTTATCGGATTCGTTGTGATCTTGAAGAACCAGAGGAACAAATTATTGCAAGATTTATACGGGGTTTAAACAAGGAAATTGGTGGTATAGTAGAGTTACAACCCGTTGATACTATGGATATAGTTATTCAACTTGCCATGAAGGTGGAGAGGCAAGTAAAAAGAAAGGGGAAACGAGTATTCAACCGATATCCGACCAAGATCACTACTCCTTACAAGCACATTCCAAAAGAGGAAGACAAGCTTCAATCTACAAAACCGTGGCTACAAAAGAAAGAAGGAGCCATCAAATCAATTGTTGAAGTAAGCCAACCCCGATCAAGAAAAATCAAATGCTTCAAGTGTCTCGGTTTAGGACACATTGCTTCCGCTTCCCAATGTCCTAATCGTAGAGTGATGGTTCTTAGAGAGGACACTAATGAAGTTGTGAGTGAGGATGAAATGTTGGAAGAAACTAAAGAAGAACATTAAGTTGAAGAAGAGACTTGTTATGCACAAGAAGGGCCATTATTGATAATGACTCGTCGGGTGTTGATTACTCAAACCCGAAATGAAGATGTTCAAAGGGAAAATATCTTCCATAGCCGTTGCCTTATCCAAGGGAAGATTTGTTCTCTAATTATTGATGGCGGTAGTTGTACTAACGTTGCTTCTTGTGAACTTGTTGATAAATTGGGACTAGAAACTTCCTTGCATCCAAATCCTTATAAACTGAAGTGGCTGAATGACAAAGAAGATATAAAGGTGACAAAACAAGTAAACTTGAGATTTTCCATTGGCGGATATGAAGACAGGGTGTTATGTGATGTTGTTCCCATGAGTGCTAGTCACATATTATTGGGAAGACCTTGGCAATATGATCGAAGAGTTGTTCATGATGGTTACACCAACCATTATTCCTTTAAGTTTGGAGAAAATGGCATCAAATTAGCTCCCCTTGAACCGGAGCAAGTTGCTAAGGATGAAGTAGCTAGAAAGAAAGGTATGTCTAAATCTAACTTTCTATTATCTAAGAAAGAATTGATAAGGTCAATCCGAGAGGGTGGACCTATTATTTTGTTGATGTTCCGTGAAAGGCTTGAAGAAATAGGTGAAATGCCTAAGGAGGTTGTGACCTTGCTTGAAGAATATCAAGATGTATTCCCAGAAGAGTTACCTCAACGGTTATCACCCTTCTGAAGCATTGAGCATCAAATTGACCTACAACCGGGTGTAGTATTACCCAATCGGCCTTCTTATCGACTGAATCCCGAGGAGACTAAAGAGCTTCAAAGGCAAGTACAAGAACTTACTAAGGGTTATATTCGAGAATCTTTAAGCCCTTGTGTTGTTCCTGCTCTCTTAGTGCCCAAGAAAGATGGAAGTTTCTGAATGTGTGTGGATAGCCGGGCCATTAATCAAATCACTATCAAGTATAGATATCCTATTCCACGACTTGAAGACTTATTGGATGAACTCAGTGGGGCATGTTGCTTCTCTAAGGTGGACTTGAAAAGTGGCTATCATCAAATAAGAATGAAGGAGGGAGATGAATGAAAAACTGCATTCAAAACCAAGTACGGCCTCTTTGAATGTTTAGTGATGTCTTTCGGTCTATCTAATGCTCCTAGAACATTTATGAGATTAATGCATTTTGTGCTTAAGGATTTCTTGGAAAAATTTATTGTGGTATACTTTGATGATATGTTGATATTTTGGTGTATAGTGCGGACTTGGATACTCATCTTAAGCATCTTTGACATGATATGGGCGACCCAAAAATTGTCATGTTACAAATTTTTATCTAATGTGTTTGCCAAATTTTTAGCTTCCTATTTCTTTGGAGTTTCAGCCACCTTCAACGTCCAAGATATATCACCTTATGTTGCTGATGAAGAGGAGGATAAGGAGGAGGAAGTTACAACTTGATTTGAGGGCAAATCCTCAAATACCCCGGGAGGATGACATGCCCCAAAATACCTCACCCTTAATCGACCATCACAGAGCCATTACCCGAGCCCGAGCTCGAAAAGTTTCTAACACGTGTGCTCTTTTTGCAGGGAAGCTTATGCAAGGATTTAGTATTGTAGAACCAACCCTAATGGACCAAGAGAGACCCAAGCACTCAGTGAATTACATAGAGAAGCAGGCGGACGTTGTTAATATCCTGAACCCGAATTGGACCTTCCAAGGGAGTTTTGAGGAGGACTATAAGGAGACCAGCCCAATGGGAAGCAAGCCCAAGACCAATTGAAGTGTAGGAGGGAGACTTTTTACTTTAAGTTTTTGTGTGTTTATTTTTTGTGCACAAACTTTAACGTTGGTTTTTACATGCCTTTGCATGAGAGTCTTTTGACTCCCTTAGGGTATCATCTTAGGTGTGGCAGCCCTGTTAATTAGGCTGCATTTTGGTGGCTCTAGGGTGGCTCACGCAGGTGGGGATGCTGGCCTAGAGTTTTCCCAAATCAGTTTGGTCAAGGGTTCCTTTTCCCTCCCTTTTTGTGTGTGTGGTCAAATCGGGTAAGCTTCCATGAGCCATCCGATTTGAGTCCTTTTCCCATGCAGCTTTGTGCATGTTTTAAGCTCAACTCCCTGAGCATTGTGGGGGTCTTTGGTTAATTTGAAAAAAACTTTGCTTTGCATTGTCAATTTCCTTGTCGATCTTCCGATCCCAAGACTCGGCTTCCCGGTGGGCTTCCGGCAACCGAGAGCAACCCCGGAGTTGGTCATCATTCCGAGCTAGGAGGACCTATCCTTACTACATATCTCCAGCCACGCTCGTGGTCTTGAGGGTGAGTGTGTAGATCATTAGCTCTTCCTTCCATTCTTCATCTCGAAAGCCCATATTTTCCGAATCTACCCGCACATACCATTTTTCGGCTACCTTCTGTCCATTTTCACTCCCGTCTACATATCTTTCTTTCTACTCGTGAGACTTCTTTCATATTTTGAGGTCACCTTGTACCTCTCCCCATCTACGCCTCCTCAAAATTTCAGACCAAATACCACCACCGTTTTTGAGATCTACTATCCACAAGTTCCTTCTGTTTTCTGCTCATCCGGATTTCCACCCTTCTCCACCCGAATCTAAAAAGTGTTCGTTTTTCCCATTCAATTTTCGTGTCAATCTTAGAATGTTGTTTGAAACACTCCGGGCCACTAAACTATTTGGTAATTTGGTGAAATGTGCTTTTGTGCAAAAGAGGGTCCATTTTCTAGGTTTCATCATCTCTAAGGATGAAATTGAGGTAGATGATTCCAAGATTGAAGCCATTAAAGCCTGGCCTACTCCCAAGAATGTTTCGGAGGTTAGAAGTTTTCAACTATCCTTCCTTCCCGTTTATGGCCTCTCCTAGATTTGGCCAAAGATGCTTCCGTTCTTGTCCTGTCACCGGAAGAGCTCTTGTCCCACTTTTTGAAAAGTTACAAAAATGTCAGTTGAAAGAAGGGAAGAATCTAGCAATCTAAACATTGAATTACACCGGAGAAGGTAGTTGGTTCTTGATCCTAGCTTTCCGAAGATAGATCAGCATAATCGCGAGTATGTTTCAATGGGAATGATGAGGCAGGAAGAGAAGAGGTCCGTTTCAGGGATGAACGTCATGGATCTGACTCATTCGGAGGAAACCTTGATGAGTGTCAAGACACTAGAAAAATCATGACCAGTGGGGTAGTCTTTCCTACAATCAATTACTCTTTTTGCAACAATCAATCAAAGGCACACGACAAACCAGAGATGAAGATGGGTGTTGAGTCTGCAGTTTAGCAATGTGGGAATAGCATGTATAGCCGATATGTTTTGGGTGGACAGGGAGGATTTGCAAGTGGGGGAAAGGGATTCTTTGGTTGACTTGGAAAATTAAACTTGAAATACCAAATTGCCAAGCTTAATAATAGTTATCTGTGAGTAAGCTTACAACAGCCCAGAGAGTGCAGATAGAGATGAGAAATGCTTATATTATATATAAAGGACGAGTCAATATGATCAACAAAATACTCTTCTTTGAAACAAGGAAATGAGAGATAAATAAGGGGAAGAAACTCGTTCCAAGACACGATCACAAGAATCGCCTCAAATTAAGACACCCAATTGAGAAACAAGTACCTTCTCCATAGAAGAAAAACATATAAAGGAGAGGTTTTTGACCAGCCCAGGATGATCATCTAAACCAGTCACTGTTGTTCGCCATTTTGCTTGGGAGCTTCCTTTATCTCGTCTGCGCCATCATCCTGCATAAAATGATTAAAAAAATCAGGTCAAATCATGAATTCAGACAAAGGAAAAAACTCTAACTATGTACCTGCATGTCCGAAGTCCATAAAGTGAGGTTATCACGGAGAAGTTGCATGATCAAAGTGCTATCCTTGTAAGATTCCTCGCCCAGAGTGTCCAACTCAGCAATGGCTTCATCAAAAGCCTACATTCGACGCAATAAAAAACAGTGAAGTTGAAGCAACCAAACATCAACGTAGAAAACAAAGAAGGAACTATGACTGCCTAACCTAGAGTTAGTTTACTAACCTGTTTTGCAAGGCTGCAAGCACGATCAGGGGAGTTTAGAATCTCATAGTAAAACACAGAGAAGTTAAGAGCCAGTCCTAATCGAATAGGATGAGTAGGAGCCAGCTCTGCGTTGGCAATATCCTGTTGAAACAAATAAACCAGTTGATCACTTTATCTACGTATAATTTCAGAGTTTAATTAGCCGTTTCCGATATCAACAATATAGTCATCTAACAGAGTTTTTATTTGTCCAAAAAAAAAAGGATAGGCGACCTATTGTGGTATAAGAATGAGTGAAAAAATCAACTTCCATAAAGACCCTGGCTTTTACATTTAGAGACAGTAAATGTAATTAGAGAATGGAGCAGCAGTGAAGGGGAATGAGAGAGAAAACCTGAGCAGATTTGTAAGCTGTGAGGGTACTCTCAGCAGCCTCCTTGCGCTCGGATCCGGTTTTGAACTCGGCAAGGTACCGATGATAATCACCCTTCATTTTGAGGTAGAAGACTTTGGAATCTCCGGCGGAGGCCGATGGAATGAGACGCGCGTCGAGCAGCTTGAGAATCCCGTGGCAGATTTTAGAGAGCTCAGTCTCGATCTTGGATCTGTAGTCGCGGATTACAGAGACATGGCCGTCGTTGCCTCGGCTCTCCTCCTTCTGCTCGATGGAGGAAATGATGCGCCACGAAGCCCTGCGCGCTCCGATCACGTTCTTATAAGCGACGGAGAGAAGGTTTCTCTCCTCGACGGTGAGCTCCTCCTTCTCGACAAAGCCGGAGACTTTCTCCATGAACTCCACCATCTCTTCGTAGCGCTCCGCCTGCTCAGCAAGCTTGGCCAGGTAGACAAACTCGTCGCGAGGGGAAAGCGCTGCAGCCATTGTAGAGGCGTAGAGCTAGATCTGGATTGACCTCAGAAGAAGAAAAGGGGTGTGGTGCAGAGCGGATGGACGCAGAAATGGTGGGTTTTGAGGGAGACAATGGAGGTGTGCGTGGTGGAGCGATAATTGCGATGCGATCGGTGGTGGATTCACTGCATCAACTACAGCCGTTGGATCCGACGATTCCTTTCTCCGCTTCTCCTGCCTTCTATTTGGCTCCTTCCAATCCCAGCTGCCAAATCGCGGGACTTTCTCTTTCTCCTCCATAGTAACCGAACCCGCTGTAATTGAAAAAATGACATTTTCTAAATTTATTAAAAATAGACCAACGCTAGAATCAAAGAGTGTTTTGGGAAAAAATATAAACTAAAACATATAATTGAGGCTTACGAAATCAAGTATTTCCTGATTCCTAAGGCTATCAAAAAAGTTTCAGTTTTGCATGAAAAGAGCCAAAAAAAAGTGGCAACTTTATTAGCCTTTTTGACTAAGTTCTTAGACCAGCATTGATTGATTGATCTGTCTTGTTCAGTGCAAATTGAGTGACCTCATGTGGGTTTTGAAACAAATGAATAATTCAATTTCGTGAGGAGTTCAACTTGATGTGTCCCTCTATCACTAGGAGTGGTCGGGCTTGAGTCAAACATTGGGTCGGACTTTGATTTAAATAATTAATTTTGGATCGAGTTCAGTTGTTGTTATTTTCGTTCGGTTTGATTTTTAATTTTTGTTCAAAAACTCAAACCAAATCGAAAAACTCGTTGTCTGCCCTAATTTCATTACAAACGCGGTCGACACCTTACAGGCGCGGTCGACACCTTGTATTTACTATCGACAGTAAGAGTGAGCATGAGTTGGGTTCGGTCGGGTTGGTCCGAACCTCGACCCGACCCGAACCTGATAATTACAGCCTCGGTAACTAGTAACTAGTAAGTAAAGTATTAATCAATAATCATCGTAAAGCCTTCAGGTTCGTTGTCAATCCTTGCATTGTTAGCTGCAATTTCTGAAATAAAAATACATGAAATTCACAATTAATAGGTTTAATGAGTTATATATTACAGTGAGAGAGAGTCGTTTAAGAGAATACTTTCTTCTATGGTTTCAAAATCTTCAACGGGCTCAAACAAAATTGGAGTATTGGAACGAATCCAACTTTGTGTGCATATAAGAGCTTTAACGGTCTTTGGTAATAAGGATGTCCGAAATGGGTCAACAACTCGCCCACCACAACTGAAAGCTGATTCTGAAGCGACGGTCGAAATTGGAATTATCAACACATCTTTTGCTATTTGACTCAAGATTGGATATTTATGAGCATTCAACTTCCACCAAGTCAAAATGTCTAGTTTGTTACTGTATTTTTCTTATTTTTCACTCAAGTATTCATCCATTTCTAACATATTGGCGTTAGTCTCACCATCAATTGAATTGTCCAAAAATGTCTGCAAGAGAATATCAGTGGAATTTAAAGGATTTCCTACATTCTTAGTGGTTGGGCTTGATAAGTTTAAAATCGAATCGCCCTTATACTCCGCATATAGTCGTTTAACGACATTTTCAATTTCTTTCATAAATTCAGTAGTTCAATCGTTACCTAACATAATGGTCATACAATGTTTCAACATCTTTGCTTTGCACCTAGGGTCCAACAAAATAGCTACAAATATGAGAGAATTTATCTTTTCGAAATTGCCCCAATATTTATCAAACTTATTCTGCATTCCAACAGCCATTTGTCTCAACAACTCATTATCACTGTCAACATACTTTTGGATACTTAACTTCAATTTACAAACCTCACTAATATACATATTAGAAGTCACATGCAATGAAGCTGAAACTGTGATCGTTTCATCGTAAAACAGTTTCAAGAACTTACAAAATTCTCGAATGTTTGTCCAATCTTCATCGGTAGGAGGTCCTCCTTCTCCCATGGACGACAAAAACTGACTATCAGTTCCTTCAATTTTTTGAAATGCTTTTGCATACTTTTCAGCATGCTCTAACATCAGATACATTGAGTTTCATCGAGTAGGCACATCTAGTGTTACATTTCTTTTGAATGTAATTTTCATGAGATTAATGCAAGTCTTAAACTGTTACAATCGTCCTGGTGATGATTTGACAAACTTTACGGCCTTTTGAACTCGACCAATTCTCTTTCAACCCATCATTGACAATTAACGATATGAGCAAAACATCTTATGTGAATGTAAGCTCCATCTAAAAGTAATCCTTCCCATTGTCTCAAACTCTTTACTAAGTATGAGATGACGACGTAATTTGACGAAGCATTGTCTAGCGTGATAGTAAAAACATTGTCGATGCCCCAATCAACTAAACACGTCTCCAGTAACTTTCCAATTGTTTCCCCTTTGTGGTTGTCAATTTGACAAAAATTTAAAATTTTCTTGTGTAATTTCCAATGTCCGTCAATAAAATGTCCAGTCAAAACTAGATAATTGATATTTTTAGCTGACATCCAAGTGTTAGTAGTTAAAAAAACTCTTTGCTTACTTTTTTTGAAGTACTCTATCAGTTGACTTTTCTCTTGGTTGTATATTGCCTTGATATCCCTCGCAATTGTTTTTCGAGAAGGCACAACGAAAGAAGGTTGAAAATAGTCATAGAATCTTTTGAAACTTTCCCACTCTACCATTCTCATAAGCAATTCATCTGTGATTAACATTTCTACAAGAATCTTTCACCCGCCTTCTTGAGTAAAAGTTGAAACACTCGAATTGAAGTATTCTCCTTCTTTCTTTGTAAATGGTAATTTCCGTTGGTTGTCATCTTGGCTACGTAAATATTTTTTACACGTGATCAAATGCCGTGACATATTAGATGTACAATTTATCTTCGTATAACAAGCGTATCGTTGACCACAATAGTTGCACTTGACCCTAGGATCTTTGGGATCACTATCTTCGACCCATGTAAAGTGGTTCCAAACATCCAACCTCAACGTCCTTTTCTTTCCACTATTATTTGCCTCGCTCGACATACTTTCCATAGGTTAGTAGCTGGGAGAAATGAGTTTTTAAACAATTTCAGACGTGGAAGACGAAGAGTTTTTCGATATCATCAAGGAGCGGTCGACACTTTAAACAAGGTGTCGACCTACCACTATTTATAGGTCAACCTCTATAGCTTGAAAAGTCAAGGTGTCAACCGCTTGTGTCAAAGTGTAGGCCGGTTTTCAAACCTGAGAGTTTTAAGGATTTAGGTGTCGACCGCCAGTTAAAACTTTGATAACTTTTTTTCTACAACTTAGATTTCTATTATTAAAATGCTATTCGTTTTCTTCTTGAGTCTAGTTTAACTTTGTAGAATACATAAACTTCAAATTCAGAGGGTAAATGTATCAAATATACAAAACACCAAATATCGCTCAAAAGTTCATATTTCCTTAGTCCAGTTTTCATTTGTCAACTTCTAACATACATAACTTTTGCACTACAACTCCAATCAAGTTGTTCAACCCATAAATCTTCTCCTTTTGATGTCTTCTATAATTTCTTAGAAGATTACTTTATCACATAAGCTTATATATAACATGATAAAATAGGAAAACTGAAACTACCCAGTTATCAATTTTCAACCCAGTGGTTGTTACTAACTATAAATTTCCAAAACCCATAACTTTCTCTACAAAGCTTTAAATTGAGTAATTTTTGTTGCTATAGTTCCATCAACAAATTCACGTAATTTCATTAGAAGAAGTTAAACTCGTTTAAAGAATTTATATTCTTGAAAATCAATTAATCTTAACGGCCAACATAGGTTAACTTCGTTCATCATTTAACATTGATAAAACTTAAGGTACATGGAAAAAGTTGAGTGTTACAGTAGAGATACGACAAAAAGATCTTAGAGCTCTAAAAGAGAATAGAGAAGTAGATCAATTACTAGGAATTGAAGCGCTGAGGCAGGATAGTACCGCAAGAGCTAAATCTCATAGTCGAGAAGTTTTATTTGAGATTAGAGTTTCCGTCTCTGTTTTGTAACTTTAAAAGCGACGCGGTTGACACCTTGTAGACGTGTTTGACACCTTGTAGTTGCAGTCGACACTTTGCACATCGAAAATAACAATTATCAGTGATCGTTACAATTTATTTACACTTTTAATTTTTTTTAATTTGATATGTGAACCAAACCAAGCTAATCCAACCCAAACCGAAATTGTTTGGTTTGGGTCGAAATATTTTTTTTTGGTTTGGGTCGGGTTTTGGGTTTTGGGTTTTCCTTTTAACCCAAAACCCATTTGGGTTAGGTCAGTCGGGTAAGAACCTGACCCAATCCAAACCGTGCCCACCCCTAGATGACATAGTACAGAAAATTGCAGCCAAAGAGGAACTATCCCAGTGGTCTTTTTATTATTTCCAAATGCAACCATATTTGATCGAGTTTGTACTGTATTTAAGTTGATCAAATTAAATCCAGTACCATAATATACACGATAAAAACACTAAATCTCAACAAAATTGCACAGTAACATGATTATCAAATACAGTAAAATAAACATAGACAAAGAAGAAAGATTACATATATAACTAATATTCAATATAAAAAATGAATTTCTGCTGCAGTGAGGATTAAGACTAACTAACACTTTTTTTTAGGTTTCAAAAGCTTAAATTTGTAAACAGCTGTAATTAGATTCAGCCACTAGACAACAAATAAATGAAAACTTGGAATAAATTAAAGAAAACAAAAACAATACCTGTTGAGCTCGAACAACAACAGAAGACAACGAATGACGAAGATCAGGAATCGACGAGCCGGGAGTCAGGAGTCGGAAATCGAGGGTCGGGAGTCGGGAGTCGGGAATCGAGGGTCGAGAGTCGTCGAGTCGAGAATCGAAAAGGCGGGAGTCGGGAGAAGACTGAAGAGAGGGAGAGACTATGGTTTTTGTTTACAACCCAACGGGTCGGGCAATCGAGTTTGACCCTGTTGGGCCACCGACCCCCAACCTGCACAGCGGGTTTCTGCCCTGATGTACAATGGGGCTCCAATCCATTGGGCCGAGCGTTTTATGCTAACTTAGTTGTTCATTTTGTAGGAAATATAACCTCGGAGTCACCCATGGAAAACGACCAAGAAAGGCCAAAGACATCCATCACATGACTGGACACGACCACGGCGTTGCCCGCGACCGCACACACGGGGCCAGACATTGCAGCCCATGACGCCAGACACGCGATCACGATGTTCACCTTGACCGCCGGGCCGGACATTGCGGCCGGTGACGCCGGACACACGACCACGGCGTTCCCCTTGACCGCACACACCGGGCCGGACATTGCGGCCCATGATGCCGGATACACGATCACGGCGCGCACCACCATCGGACCTACCAGGCCAAGTAACTCGGCCCACGCCGAGACCCATTAGGGTCTCGGCCATCTTCAATAAGTGGCTGAGCGCCACATTTCCCTTCAGCAAATAAAGACTTAGAGAATGAAGAAGATCAAGCCTAAACATCAAGAGGATGAATTATTAGCCCAAGACCCAACCGAGGCCGAGGGCCATGCAACACTCAAGGAAGCCCAATGCATCCTTCAATTTCGCCCGTGTCAAATCTTCATGAACAAGATCCCTTAGCTGGAAAATAACAACCAAGAAGATTGGGAGAGATTCACACACACAGAATCCCATAAATCTCGGAGATACATTGCCACGGCCGAGCGCACTCGACAGCGCAACCGCCAGCGCACCCGATAGCGCACCGCACCCGCCAGCGCACCCACCAGTGCAGCGCACCCAAACCACGATGCACCTCCGGGATCTCCATGCCAAATCATCCTAGACGTCCAATTGATCCGATGGCTTGAGATTACTAGTTCTCTAAATTTTCGTTTTAGTTTTTGTCTACTTAAAGAACATTAGACCTACTTGTTACTTAGAGAATTTTTATATCAAAATTGTGTTTACACACCTTCAACCTTTTCGGAAGAAGCTCTCATCGTCGATTTCCTTCTCCGGTGCGTCATATCCTGCCAAGCTTCGACAACCCTTGCGTGTACGATCGGTGAGTCACATCCGAGTGCACACGAGGTCTATTGATTCCGATACTCTGATTGCTCGAGTATCCGAATTACTCCATCTCCCATTTCATCTCTGATCCTCCATAAAATCATCCCATTCCTGAGCTTTCAAACTTCCTCCACCATACCATTATCACCGCCGATGTGTACCCGACAAGACACTCATAGCCGTGCCATCCCGATCAAGACGTGTCGTGTATCTTCGAGCCATCCAAACTCGAGATCCATTGCACATCGTGCCCGAAACGTTAATGGTTTTTTAATATTTTAACGGACCGAACCCGACCGAACCCGTTCGTATTGGTCGGTTACTCAGGTTGGGTTGGTTATGCCTACCCCTAGTCGACAGTTTGCAAAAGGCGGTCGACACCTTATATTTTCAATCGACACTTTGACATCGACCATAACGAATTGTTACAAACTTACAAGAGTTACAATATATTTACATTGTAACATCCCGTTCTTAAAAAACAGTGGTAAAATTTTTCTTTTTAAAATCTCGTTCAAAACTCTTGATTTAAAATCGTAGCGGAAGCGTAAAACATTAAAAACTATTAAAAATGTGATCCCATCATACTTATAAAACACGTCATAGAAATATATATCAAAATATCATTTCGTTCAATAGATGTCATAGATAGGCAATAACACAAAACATTCAAGCATTGCCCATCGAATTACTTAACATAAGTTCTTAACTTGATAATTCAAAACACGACAATTCATTCAAATAAGTTTGTATAAAACTTAATAAAATATTTAAAAATTCTTTCTTCCTTCACCCACGGGTCGTCACTCGGTTTCGTAAACATCCCGCTCCAAAGTAGCTCCATCGACGTATCATAGCACGTGATGAGGACTAAATTCCTCATCCCGAGCTTCATCACCTAGATTATAAAGCTTAACTAATGAGCTTAAAGCTCAGTAAGAAATCATATCACCTACATGCTTAAAATGCTCATGTCATGCTTAAAACCATGTTTCATTTTGTTCTTTATCTTGATTCTTAACTTGATACTTGATCTTGACATAATAGGCGGGCACACGTAAGGGAGATAATGGCACCATCAGGCCTTCCTCACGGGCAGCTCACAGAGCACCATCTGGCCCGCTCGCAAAGGCAGCCAATTCAACTCCACCCCCGAGTTTTCTTAATCTTGATATTTACTTGCTTGACATTTTTCATGCATTGTATCAGAGAATTCTCGGGATAGGGTATTAGCACCATCTGGCCTCCCTCGAGACAGCTCTCCCCACATCCCATTCTCAACATACGGTTGTACGACGTTTTGAAATCATGCATGATAAAATACTTTCGTAACTTTTCTTAAAACATATTGCATGAATATGAATGCATGCATAACTTGATTATTTATCATAAAAGAAAATACTTGTGAGCATAATATCATTGAAGAATTCAATGCACAAACATCTCTAAGATAATCATAATTTTACTTTTATCGTTCATTTCGTGCTTTACGTACTTAGGCGTTACTTATAAGATACAAACGAAATTCAATGTCACACAACACCAATCAATCCCATATTATTGGGTCGGTGCACGGTGTAATGCACCTCAAATAGGTTTACACCAATCACCCTCAACATAGGGCCGATGCACGGTGTGATGCACCCCAAATACAGTAATTATACGTATACATTCACATTATCTTATTAATCATACTTATTATGACTAAACTAGGCATACAATTCCTAACACAGCCTTTGTGATGTAGGCCCCGAAGGGAAAAACGCAAGCAATGAGTTCTTACCTCATTTCCAAGCTGAATTCCTACTCACTTTCCTTTAGTATCCTTGACTTGTCTTCAAGAACACCTTAAAAATCACAATTAACTAAAATAACTACCCAATATTTTATTTCTGTTTTTCACCTAACTTTTGGGGCTCATAACTCTTTGTATAATTATTCAAATTCTATATAATTGGTATCAATATCTTCCTTATTTTGTCTAATACATTTCATATGAAGACGTCGTAGCCGAATTCATAGCCAACAACCCACTAAAACATACGTTTTCCAAAATCAGTCAGTTTCATCTTACATTTTTGAAACCTTAAGCTTTCACTTAAAATCTCTTGCATGCACATCTATTTAACAATAATCCGACCATCTTGCTCTCTAATTTCATAAATTGAGCATAATAGTAGTATAAATATGTACCTAGGCTTTAACTTTCACAGCTCAAACTTCCAAGGCACATCTCAAGCTTCCGAGACACGCATTTGCACCAATTTTAGTACCCAACTCAAAAACTCACTCTCAAATACTCATAAAACTCACAAAATCTCACTTGGAGGTTCATAGAACTCAGGAGAGGGAAGAGGGAGGTCGGGAAAATGGGTTAGCAGCAGGGAGAAATGGGTTTTTAAATAATTTCAGGCGTGGAAGACGAAGAGTTTTCAGATATCATCAAGGAGCGGTCGACACTTTATACAAGGTGTCGACCGGTTATACACAAGGTTTCGACGTAACACTATTCATAGGTTGACCTTTATAGCTTGAAAATTCAAGGTGTCGACCGCTTGTGTCAAAGTATCGACCGGTTTTCAAACCCGAGAGTTTTAAGGTGTCGACCAGAAATAAGGTGTCGACCGCCAGTTAAAACTTTCCTAAGTTTTGTTATAGAACTTAGATTTCTATGATTCAAATGCTATTATTTTTCTTATTAAGTCTAGTTTAACTTTGTAGAAGACATAAACTTAAAATTCAGAGATTAAAAATATCAATTATACGAAACACCAAATATTGCTCAAAAGTTCATATTTCCTTATTCCAGTTTTCATTTGTCAACTTCTAACGTGCATAACTTTTACACCACACCTCCAATCGAGTTGTTCAACCTATCAATATTCTCCTTTTGATGTCTTCTATAAGTTCTTAGAAGATTTATTTGTCACTTAAGCTCATCTGTAGCATGATAAAATAGTAAAACTGAAACTACCCAGTTATCAATTTTCAACCCGGTGGTTGTTACCAACTGTAAATTTTCAAAACCCATAACTTTCTCTACAAACTTCCAAATTGAGTAAATTTTGTTGCTATAGTTCCATCAACAAGTCTATGAAATTGCTTGAGAAGATCATAAACTCATATGAAGAACCTAAGATCTCTGAAATTGGCTAATCTTAACATTGTGTCAAGGTGGTTCACCTTGCAAGGGTCGACCGGTTTCTAACGTAGGTCGACCGGTCCTTCATTCACAACCTTCCATTTTTCATTTTCTCAAACTTCCATTCAATACTAAAACTGATTAGTCCAACTTTCAAATTGACCTTACTTTATCAACTACTAATTCTAACAATTGAATTCCAGCAAGTTAATCGTCATTTCATATCCTTAATCATAATTGAAATATAAGATGATATACTTATAAGACTTTGAATTATGATGAAAGGGTTAGGTGTTACCACACGGTTGAAACTCTGGCATTTTCCTTTGTTTTCATCCACTTTCCACCTCCAACACTTAACAACTTTTATTTCAACATCCAACTTCGTTTCCAAATTATCTAAATTACTATTTCAAAAGTGTAACACCACCTCAACATCCATCATCCCCTAACACATATTGTACCATTGCCATAACGTGTTATATTCATACAGGCTTAGGTTACCCAGAAAAGTAGGGTGTTACATACATTTGTAATTTTTTTTAGTTTTATATGTGAACCAAACCAAACCAATCCAACCCAACCCAACCCAACCCAAAACCGTTTGGTTTGGGTCAAGAATTTTTTTTTTTCGCTTTAGGACGGGTTTTGGGTTCTCCTTGTAACCCAAAACCCATTCGGGTTAGGCTGGCTAGGTGAGAACCCGACCCAACCCAAACCGTGCCCACCTCTATCTATCACGATTTGAATTGGGACCAAATAAAGCCGTCACAAGCTTCAAAGTAATTAAAATAGATCACTTTTTAAAAATTCACGTTTAATTAAAATATTTAAAATCATAGCATAATAATAATATTATTACAAATCAATCAAAATAAATAAATTTATAGTAACCAATGTCCTCATCAAGATAATATAAAATAAAATAAAAAAATATTTTTCTAAGACTCATAAGCTACTTATGCTTAATGCATTCAAAATATATTTTTAAATTTATCATTTTCAATCAAGAACATAATATTAACTACTATAATGTATGTAAAAATAAATTTTTTTATTTAAAATTAGCTCATAAAGCTCCTATGAGGTATTAGAAAACTAGTCGCATACATAAGTNTCTTGGAATAAAGCCTTTCATGCGAAAGCAATTTGGAACATTCAAGCTAACAAGGAATCATTATGGGCCAAATGGATTCATCATATTTATTTAAAAGGCTCAGATTTTTGGAGCTGGATCCCAGGCTATCGTATTTCCCCCTTCATGAAAAGCCTCATCCATACCCGTTCTTCTCTTCTCGAAAGTTCTCCACTATTGACAAAGTGAAGGCCTTAATTGATGCTTGGAAGGAAAAATCAAATGGTCATGGTCTATCCCATCTTTACCACTCCATCAGACCTTCGGGCCCTCCAAGACCGTGGGCTCCTCTTGTTTGGTCCAAATGTGTTATTCCTAAGCACTCTTTCACTCTCTGGCTAGCTGCTCATTCGAGACTCAAAACAAAAGACCAATTAAGCTTCTTAGGAATATCATATCTTTGCTGTTTTTGCTCTTCTCAAACCGAATAAAACCATCATCTTTTCTTCTCTTGCCCCTTCTCCACCTCGGTCTGGTCTATCATCAAATCCAAATTCAGCATTTGAAGATCTCTACGCACCTTAAATAGTGCTCTCAAATGGACAAAAAAAGAAAACAAAATCGATCATAGAAAAGCAAACTTAATGAAAATCATTCTTGCCACTACGGTTTACTATATCTGGAATGCCAGAAATGTCAAAGCTTTTGAGGGAAAGTCTTGGTCAGCCGAGCACATCTCTAGAAAAGTTGAAAAGCATGTCTTCAAGATGCTTTTTGCTCTCCACCCTAAGATGGCTGATCAGATTCATTCCTCCCCAACATGACTAGCTCACTCCATTTATTTGCTGTTTTCTTCCAGGGCTGCTTATCCTCCTTCATGCTGCTTAAGGCTTGTTGTCTGGCCTGGCTTCTCTGGTCTGCTAAGCTTCCCTCGGAGCTGTTTGCCATTCTGCTCGTTGTTCTTCCTCCTGTGCTGCCAAAGCTCTTATCGGATCTGCTGCCATTTTGCTGCTTCTCCCATATTCGGATGCTGCTGCGGGCCTCCTTCCTGCACAGATCTACTGACTCCCTGTTCGTCGCTCCTCCCTGGCTGCTGCTGCTGTGCCTCCAGCTTGATCCCTATCTGTTCATCTTCTTTTTTTATTTCCTCCCCGAGGTGCCCTACTTGATGCCATCTGGGTTGAGTTGATCATTTTTGTTCTTGCTGCTTTTCTGTTTGAGTTTGACTTATGTTTTTTTGCCAATTTTTCTGGTTGTGAGGCCTTATCTCAGAATTCTCGGGCCTTTTGTGATTTGGTTAGTCAGCATGTTGGCTCTCCATTCAGGTCTTTGCTCTCCCTTGCTTTCTTCTCGGGTTTTCCGGGGTGGTCATTCTGGCTTGTAGATTGCCCCCCGGCCCGGGCTCTTGGCTTCACTCTATTGTTTCTATTTTTGCTTTAATATATTTACCTTAAACAAAAAAAAAAAGAGTTGAGAGAGAGATTATGACACCGATATATTATCGCAGTTCGGCCAACGACTGCCTACGTCTGCGCTTCAAGGTAGCTCCTTGAAGATCCTTCACTTGATTGAGCTTACGGGTGTCAATCAAACATTTACAACTTGACTCTTCTTTCTCAGAGGCGTCACCCTTTTTGACTCTTCTTTCTCAGAGGCGTCACCCCTTTACAAGTTCTCTCAAAAGTTTTGTTACAAGAATTTGCAGTTTCTAAACCGACTCTCTCAATCACAAGATGAATAATCAAAAGTATATACAAGAGATGAGATGGTAAACTAGCTCAAGAATGATTTTGATAGAGTTTCGACGTGTTTTTCTCTCTAAAAAATTGGCTTCTCCAAGTGGCTTCTCATCAACTATTTATAATTTTTGCAGTTGCTTAGGCTCGGGCGGTCGACACATGTACGGGAGCGGTCGACATCAATAGTGTCATTTAGACTCATAAGGAAATAGCCATTGGAAGTTTGTCTCCGACGTTGTCCCTGAGCGGTCGACTTATTCGTGGAGCGGTCGACATAAATATAGTTGATTAGCCTTTGAAGGTGCTGCGGTCGACATAGGGTCTGTCTCTGGAACTTCGCATCGGTCGACATAAGTCTTGAGCGGTCGACATAAGGTCCGTCTCTGGAACTTCGGTGGTAGACATAAGTGTTGAGCGGTCGACATAAGTTTCGTCTCTGGAACTTCGGCGGTCGTCACAAGTGATCATCGGTCGACATTCAACACCCATTTTACCCTAGAGCGGACATAAGATGAAAGCGGTCGACACACGATCCGTCTCTGGAATTGTAGCGGTCGACATAATGTGTAAGCGGTCGACATACGATTCGTCTCTAGAATTTTGGCGGTTGACACAAGTGATCATCAGTCGACATATCCTGTGAAAACTGACAAAATTCTACGACACTCGACCAACTTGTTAGACATTAATTGTACCTTTCGATAATGGTATTACACATGAGAGATTAAGTCTATGAAATACATTACAACATAATTGAACTTAGCTTTCATACATAGTTAATCAATAAGACACAAACAATAATTATCATAAAAAATAGTTGATTACTTTAAACACCTTTAAAGCCAACATAAGTGACTATATGTAACAAAATATCATCACAGCTAAATCGAAAAAAAAAAAATTACATCCAAATGAAAGAGAAATGTCAACTCATGGACCAACTTTGCCACACCACATAGAAATATGGAGATAAATTGCTCACCAACTAAAGAGGCTGAAAGAAACCCGACGCCTTTTCAAGAGGATCTAACAATAACGACCCTGCGACTCATCGATAAAACACCAACTGTGTTTTAATAGAGTCGTAGCACTCTAGGATAAAGTCATTGTAAACTGCATCAAAAAATCATTGCATGAGTAATACCTTGATCAGGTTTAGGGGTTATCGAGCTCTCAAGGAATGCGTCACCACCACCTTATCACACACCACGTATCGATCAAATAAATTCAATAATAAATATGCAGTCAAACCCAGCAAAATAGTCAATATGTAGTTTAAAACAAATCATTTCACCAAAATAAAAACCCAATGTATTGACAACTAGGCTCTGTCGTATATTTCATAGGTGTCAACGACCTAAATAAGTTCTTTTAATCAAAATCATGAATTCAATTAGGCTATACAGAAAACATAAATAACTTATCTTCTATTGCGCTAATTCTTTCATTTTTTAGCTCTTCCACAACTTCTGGAATCGGCTAAGTCTTAGAAAAGTTGTCTAACAATAATCAAATGGGCCCACGATCGACGAGGGAAGAATAAGAAGTTTAACACCGCAAAATATGTTAAATTGAATAAAAAAACAGGCCCAAAACAGACTTGTAAATCGACTGCCTAGTTCGGGTCTATTTGGGCCGAACAAGTCTATTCGGACCGTACTAATCTGAATTGATTATTTCAACTGGATGGTTTGGTTTGATTTGGGTTGACCCAATTGGGTCTGTGCCGGCGTCGATTCTGGCACTATTTCTAAAAATTCGATAGATCCCGATTTCATTAAGATTTCCGACATATTTTTTTCCACAAAATCTGGAAAATTTATAACGAGCATAAATTTAAAAAACTCCAAATTCAAATTTACACATGGCGCCTAAGATTCATTTATTTATTCAATTTTTCTCGAGTTGCACACGTGGCACTAACGATAAAATAGTATTTCGAATATGAAAAATAATTAGTCAAACTTCGCAAGAAAATTTCTGTAAAAATCGAGAATTAGAAGTACAGGTCTTTACACCATAACCTTTTCAAAAGAATTTCATTCCCGAAATTAAAAACATACTTAATAAAAAATCTCACATAGACACAAATACTTTTCCATCATATCTGACTCCACTTGTAACATCTCATTTTCTTTTTAACAAACTTTTATTTAAAAAGTTTTTCATTGAAAATTCCTTTATCCAACTTATACATATATTTATACATACAACCGGAAGCTAACCTTTCAAATCATACTTATAAGTAATTAAACATAGGTCACATTATAAAAATATAAAACTTTACAAACACTACATGTTTATAATTCAAAATAACTTTTTTACAAGTTCTTTTCAAAACACGTGTATTTTGGTGAGCTTACTCCACCAGTCAAAATCTCGCTTAACAACGACAAGGCTCCATGGAAGACACTCTCCTCCTCCTTCATATTTAATCCTCAGGTGNGGTCGGTGTATTGTGCATTACACCCCAACCAGTTCATGATCAATCAAAAATCATAAAAATACATAACATTTGCAATGTAGACCTCTAATAGGCCAAACACATACAACACATACTTACTTTGATTTCTGATGTCTTTTGTTTCAACTTGGCAATGCACACTAGAAGCTTGAGAACCTATATTGCCAAACCATTCAAATAAGTTTTTATACCATAAGTAACTATTTTCACTATAACTTCCAAAATTCATAAATTCCTCTATATTGATCCATTCGTGATGCTACGGGTGTCAAATTATTCCTTAAAGAGTCTACTATAACTTCTTAGAAGACACCAAGTCCATAAAACTACCGCAGCATAAAGTGTTGATCAATGTTGACATAACTGTGAGTATGCAACACTAGAAATCAAGGACCGGTCGACCCAACCTTGGAGGGGTCAACCCATTGACACGCTCCAAAATGCGGAGATGCCGGAAATAAGGGTGAAGATTGCAATCTGCCCGGAAGGACAGGGAGTAAGGCAGAACAGGGGAGTGCAACGCTTAGTTCTCCAAACGCATACAGGTTTAGGTTATAAAATTCAGCCAACTTAAACTTCAGGGCGTGGACTAAGTTTGACCCGAATTGCAGCTTACAAGCACGTGCAGAACATTAAAATACACAGAGACACTTTCAGATGCACAAACAGACAAACAGGAAGAAAACAGTGCAGGGGTGATGGGGAAACTTCTACACAACTTCCAATGCAGGGAGTCTGGGATCGTAAAAATAAGCAGACACAACTTCAATCAAAGGGGAAGACAATGCAAGTGGTTTCACAGAAAAAGTATGGGTAGGCTAGGAGTTATGCTGGATAAAAAAATAATGGACAGAATTGCCCGATTTCAGGAACTCGGGTAGAAAGCAGTGGGAAAACACAAGCATAACTTTTAAAGGGCGGGGGCTTTGGCTAAACGGAAAGAACCAATGTTNTAGAAAATTAATGGACAGAATTGCCCGATTTCAGGAACTCGGGTAGGAAGCAGTGGGAAAACACAAGCATAACTTTTAAAGGGAGGTGGCTATGGCTAAACGGAAAGAACCAATGTTTCAGACCATGAAGGTGGGACTCACTGCTAGAAATTTGGGGCTTATTGACACGGGAACAGAAAATGGCACGGAATGGACTGTTGGAGTTCAAAGTCCACTCGGGAAGGTTCAAAAACAGCAACCAACACAAACAAATGAAAACGCAAATGGAAGGTAGGCTATGGGGGTTCCAAACTCGCCTTTTGATCCTAACAAGTGAGGAAGGGAGGTTGAAATAAGGTTTAATGACCCTAGCAAGATCACCAACACCAAGACAATGGGAGAAAGGAATGGAGATTGAGAGCACTTGGCTTCTGCAAATTTTTTCTATTCTTTTCTTCCCCCGGCAGACGTGGGAGGAGGGATTCATACCCATACAAACTTTCACAAAAGACAAAAACAATTAAAGACCTAAAATTAGGACTAATGAGTGGCTAAGAATAGGAGTTAGGTGAGAATGGGCCCCACCAAACCTCCTAAACCAAGACAATGGAGTCTTCAGCAAAAACTCCACGTTCCTAACATAACAAAAGAAGAATGAAAAATAGAGACTTAGGATTGGACCTAAGCTCCATCAAATGGGGCTTGGTTTGGACCAAGCCGAACCCAAATCCCAACGAAATTGGTTCAAACCGAACCAATTTGTCTACATCAAAACATCCCAAATATTTTAGTATTTTACAAACACAAAATCAAACATTACTTGGTCATTCCTTGGAAGACTTCATCTCCCCAAGTAGTGGTGCATACGGTCTCCATTGTCCTCGAAACCGAGTGTAGTTATGTCCCGGGTGGTGAACTTGGCAAGGAAGATCTTGGATTTTCGGCTAACTTCATCTCTTCTTTATACTTCCATTGTAAGCATGTTTGGGGAGTTCTTGATCATGATGTGAAGGAATATCTAGGAGCTCCAATGTAGGGAAAAATGTACCTGCAAAATCAACAAACATATTAGCTAAATGTCTCGCACGGCTTTGAGTTGTTGCTCCTTCCGGTTGTGGGTGGGTCCCGGGTACATCATCCCCTCCGGGTGATTGAGGATTTGTCCTCAAATCCACGGTTTGCTCCTCCTCTTCCTCCGGTACATCCCCCAAATATGGTTAAAGGATGCTGAAACTCCATAATCCCCGGGAAGCTTCAACTTGTAGGCATTCTTATTGATCTTCTCGGTGACTTCGAATGGACCATCGGCCCTAGGGAGAAGTTTGGACTTTCTTTGGTTAGGAAATCTTTCTTTCCTTAGGTGTAGCCATACAAGATCGCCCACCTTGAATTCCACATCTCTCCGCCCCCGGTTATCATATTTTGCATAGGCTTCATTTTTCTTTACTATGGCCTTTCGCACCTTAGCATGCATGGCTTGGACTTGCTTAGCCTTTTGTGCTCCATCCGGATTGGTTAGTTCATGACTCGGCAATGGTATTAAGTCCAAAGGAGTGGACGGATTGAAGCCATAAACTACTTCAAATGGCGATGTTTGAGTTGCACTATGCACACTACGATTGTATGCAAACTCCACACATGGCAATTGTGCATCCCAATCCGAGAGCCTCTTTCCCTCTATGCTTCTTAGCATTGCTCCCAATGTGCGATTTACCACTTCCGTTTGGCCATCTGTTTGAGGGTGGAAGGAAGTACTAAACAATAATTTAGTTCCAAGCTTTCTCCACAAAGTCTTCCAAAAAGAACTTAAGAATTTGGTGTTCCGGTCCGAGACAATTGTGATGGGAACTCCATGAAGCGTAACAATTTCTTTGAAGAACAATTCGGCCACTTGATTAGCATCATCGGTTTTGTTGCAAGCAATGAAGTGAGCCATCTTGGAGAATCGGTCAACAACTACCATGATGGCCTCTTTTCCCCTAGGAGTCCGAGGCAACCCCAAAACAAAGTCGATGCTCACATCCGTCCACGGTTGAGAAGGCACCGGCAATGGCATATACAAACCTTGAGGGAGCAATCGGCTTTTAGCCTTCTTGCATATAATGCATTTCTCTATGTACTTGTGCACCTCCTTGATCATATGTGGCCAAAAAAAATGTTCCTTCAATGCTTCTAGGGTCTTCTTTTCCCCAAAGTGTCCGGCTAATCCTCCACCGTGAGCTTCCTTTACTAGTGACTCTCTAAGGTTGCACTTGGGAATACAAAGCTCTCCCCCTTTAAATAGGTAGCCATCCGTCAAGTGATAGGCACCTCCTTCCTTGTTTAAACACCTTTCAAAACACTCCTTGAAGTCGGGGTCCTCTTTATATGAGAGGTTGTGGGTGGGTCCCGGGCACATCACCCATGCTCAAAAGCAGAGAGCATGCATGTCTAAAATCAGGAATCGGTCGACCCAACCTATAAGGGGTCGACCGCAGCTCTCCCTAGTTTTCGTACACTGACTTGCAACATCCATAACTTTTTATACATAGCTCCGAATTGAGTGATTATAACGGCTATAAATCACTCTAAGAGTCTAATTTAACTCTTATGAAGGAAACAAACTCTAATTCTTACTACTTCTCGACCGAATATCCAAAACTCTAAATTTGTTCATACTTAACTCATTTTCTAACAATCTACATGAAATCCTTCATTTTTTTATCCATCAATTAAACCAATACCATCATATTATCCTTACTAAACTTAAAAGAAATTCAGAGGATAGAAAAATTACCTTGAACTTCAGTTTCTTTACTCTTTTCTCTCTCAATATCTCTTTCTTTCTCAACCCCACTCTTCTCTTGATCAACGTGAGAACTTATGAGAAGATAGGGAAAAGAAATCGTGATGGGAGAGAAATGGCAGGCCATGCCTTCTTATCCCTTAATTAAACAAAATCAATCTTTCTTTTATATCCATCAATCAGATTCCTCCAAGTTTTGGTTGACTTTTCAACAGAATGTATGAATGTGTCGACCGCTCGGCCGTTGAGTCGACCGAAGGAATTCCTGAGGGTTACTTGTGTCGAGGGTTACTTGTGTCGACCGTTACTTAAGGTGTCGACCAAAGTAGTCCAATTGTGTCGACCCCTCTTCGATCCTGGGGTCGACCAAAAGCGTTCCAGAGGGTTATGTTGTGTCGACCGTGCGATATTGTGGTCAACCGAAAGCATACTAAAGGACTATTTTATGTCGACCCCTTCTTGATCCTGGGGTTGACCCAAAGTATTCAATTGTGTTGACCCATTTTAAATCCTGGGGTCGACTGAAATATTCAATTGTGTCGACCACTCCTAAATTCTGGGGTCGATCGAAAGTGTTCCAAAACACTTAGAAGATTTTCTAACTTTTCCGAATAACATCATTACTTATACTCCCTTAAACCTTATTTTCTTCATACCTTCAACCTACTAAATTGCTAACATTCACAATACTTAAATTCCTCAATAACTACCAAACATTCATGAAATAACTCTTAAACATTTGCATCCTAAAGTCACAAAATTCTAAAATAAAAATGAGGGTTGTTACACCACTCCCCAAGTTGCTTCATACTTTGTATGGTTCTGCAACAGCAAACGAACCACAAGAACTTTCTTCTTGCAAATAATGTGAATCTTTGAACCAATGATTCATTCAGGATCTTCATCTTACGTCAGTCCACTCGAGCACGTGCAAAGGATCGATATATACTTACTCAACATAAAAATGGAGGTATTTCAAGTTTATAAGCCACCGTACGAATGCGTTCCACAATCATCGAGCTTCAACGGTTGTAGTTTGATAACTCGGTTACCATCCTTGAATGACAAGTAGTTTAAGTAACCATCAAGCATGGCCTTCTAGTCGAATTTCCATTACCAGCCCAAAACTAAGTGACTTAATTGTGCTCATCAATAGAAAAATCAATGTAAGTTTACTATGTTACCGTTAAATCCCCTTTATCGCTGCACCAACTTGATTTTTATTGTGAGGGATGGATACTAGTTTCCACTTCTAGTTTCTCCACAATATTAGTTGATGTCACATTCATACAACTTCCACCATTGATAATAATAAGCAAACTTTAGTTGATGCCACCAAAAATCTAGTATGAAAGATGCTCTCCCTTGGTTCACCAATTCCTCCATGGTGTAAAGAGAGAACTCATCGAATAATCATAGGTAGAGACCCTTATTGTGCATGAAAAACCTCGTATTGCAAGTCATCTAGCTCAGTATAAACTTTAGTTTCTTCATTCTCACTCACTACCTTATTGGTTCCTTTACGGATTAGCATCATCCTCTTGTTTAGAACATTGTGAGGAGATATGCCCCAATCCAAGGAATTTTAAACATTTTATCTCCCTAGCCCTTAGCTTAGGGACCATCCCTTTCACCTAATTCCTTGTTCGGTCAATTACTTGGAGGATTACTTTATTCTTTAATCTTCAATTGCTCCATTCAATGATAGTTTGGTGGTATTTGAGCAGGTTCAAATGACATGCAAAAAGTTTGCACAACGTGCAAAAACATTTTGTGCACTGCCTAAAATGTTCATTCAGCACCTTAATCTACTGGGGGATTGAATTGGGTCATTCGGTGATGTTTGAATAGGTTGAGATGACCCACAAAAAGTTATTACGATTCACAAAAATGTTTAGTGTGCTAACTAAAATGTTTATTCGACACCTTAACCTACCGAGAGAATTGAATTGAGGGTCGCTTGGTGGTATTTGAGCAGGTTGAGATGATGCACAAAAAATTTGTATGACGTACGAAAACATTTTGTGTGCTGCCCAAAATGTTCTTTCGATGCCTTAATCCATCTGAAGGCTTGAATTTGGTCGTTTGGTGCCATTTGAGCAGGTTCAGACGATGCACCAAAATTTTATACGACGTTCGAAAACATTGCACTATCCAAAATATTTGTTTGGCACCTTAACCTACCGGAGGGCTTGAATTGAGTTGTTTGGTTGCATTTGAGTAGGTTCATACAACGTGCAAAAGTTCATACGACTTATGAATTTTTTTTGTGCCTAGACAAAAATGTTCATTTAGTACCTTAACCTACTAAGAGTATGAATTGGGTGGTTTGGTGGCATTTGAGGAGATTCAGGCAATGCGCAGAACTTTCAAACGATGTAAAAATAGCGAGCTTGGTTTCAAGAGGGATTGAATAAGCTAGCTTGGTTTCATTTGAAATGTTTAGACGATGCGTGAAAATTTCCTACGACGTACGAAAACTTATTTTGCACTACCTGTAATGTTTATTCGGCACCTTAACCTGTCGGGAGGACAAGAATTGGGTCGTTTGGTGCCACATGAGCAGATTCGAACGATGCGCGAAGCCTTAAGCCCTAAGCCTTAAGCTTTAAGACTAAAGCCCAACCCTAATGCCCAAAGCCCAAAGCCCAAAGCCCAAAGCCCTAAGACTTAAGGTGTAAGCAAAAACTGTAAGCCCTAAGCCCTAAGTCCAAAGCTCTAAGTCCAAAGCTCGAATCCTTATGCTCTAAGCTCTAATCTCTAAGACCAATGCCCAAAGTTTAATCCTTAAGTCCTAAGCCCTATGCACTAAATCCTAAACATAAAACCCTAAGCCGAAAGACCGAAGCCCCATAAGTAATTCCTAAGCCTTAAGCTTTCTAAGCCCAAAGCATTAAGCCTTAAGCCCTAAGCACTAAGTCCTAATCCCTTAGCCCTTAGCCCTATGCCTAAAGCCCTAAGCCCATAGCTTATAGGTTTCAAGTAGGGGAGGGAAGAAATGCTCAAGGATAGTTCTCGGGCTGCATACATAGTTGAGGGCTGAAATTTGGAGGGATGGTTGGAGGATGAGAGGAGAGCTTAACCTTCAAATATGAGGGTTAGAGCTTTTGGGAATTGGAATATATGTAGAGGATGATCGAGAAAGTGGGAGAAGCCCGATGATGGAGAATGAGCTATAGGAATGACACACTTTCTCTAAGACCAAAATTAAGTGATTGAAGATGTGCAACAAACCCTAGCTCTCCTCAGACAATCAGATATGACTCACTGGAATTGCTAAGTCTTTGAGGTGTAAACCAAAAAATGAGAGGGAAAATGCAGAACGCAAATTTTGATTATCGAAAGGCTGCTTACAAAATACCTCCAAAAGGACTTAAAACCTATCTCAAAATTTTAGAGGGAAGATCCCAATAGGATGCTCCAAAAATAGGTAATCCGATTTGGCAAAGCAAAAAAGTTAAAAGCCAAAAGGTAGGGCAGACCACCTAGAAGTTGCTCGATTTTGCCGAGCAAGGATCTACGTGGTCCCTAAAATTGTTAGACATTTCCTACAAAATGAGCAAACTTGTTAGATTCTCCTTGGCTCAGGCTCAAGTAATGGTTCCTTGAGGCACAACCCTAGGTAAAGGCTTACAAGGCATGTCATCCTCCCTAGGTATTTGAGGATTTGTCTTCAAATCTAAGGGTGGCTCTTCCTCCTCCCTTTCTTCCACTTCATCCCCGACATAAGGAGAAAGATCTTGCACATTGAAAGTGGCCGAGACTCCATAGTCCCCGAGTAATTCACGCTTTAAGGCATTTTGATTAACCTTTGCCAAGATTTTGAAAGGACCATCGACTCTTGGTGCAAGCTTGGAATCTGACATGCCACGGGATGCCTTGCATGGAGCTATACCTCAAGGAGCAGTCACCCGAGCTCGAGCAAAGGAGTTTTACAATCAATTTGTTCTTTTTGTAGGAAATGATGAGCGCAAAATAACTATGGAAGAACCAACCCCGAAAGACTTGGAGTAACCCAAGCATCTCCTCACATGGGAAGTCTTGGAAAAGGAGGTCAAGATTGAGGCATCTTCAAGCTTAGAACACCTTGGAAGAAAGTACAAAACCGAGGCAAGGGAAGAGGGAAACCCGGGTAAAAGCTGGGTCTAGGTCGGGTAGAGGTCGGGGCCCATGGAGCATGGCTCAAACCCGATCGGCATTCTCTTGTCCTAGCTTTATTTTATTCCTTTTTAAATTTGCAGAAACAATTATTTAGGGTTTTGTAGGTTTTGCATGGGTTTGATGTGAGTTTCCATGGGTTTGGAGTGAGTTTTATCTTTTGCATGGGTTTTAGCTTTTGGGAATGCTTGGATGGCAGCTGGTGGAAGGGGGAACCAATTTCGAGGACCACTCTTCCTTGGTCTCCCCCAAATTGGGTATATGTTGGGTGGTCCTTTCCACCTTTCTTTTTGTGCTGCACCAAATCGGGAAACACTTTTGGTCGACACAACAGACGAGCGGTCGACACAACAGACGAGCGGTCGACACAAGTCGCTCTCGGGAAACACTTTTGGTCGACACAACAGACGAGCGGTCGACACAAATGACTCTAGGGAATAGATTGAGTCGACTCAATTGGACAAGCGGTCGACACATTCATACATGCCGTGGAAAAGTCAGCCAAAAACATGGAGAATCGGATCAGTGGACGTAAAGGAAAGGTTGATTTTGTTTAATTAAGAGATAAAAGTGCATGGTCTACCATTTCCCTACCAACATGGTTCCTTCCCCTAGTTACTAAGAGCTCTCACGTCTTGAAAGGGGAGAGGGAGATTGAGAAAGAAAAGAAGTTTTGTGAGAGAAAAACAGTGAGAAAGTGAGGTATCCGTTGGGAGCGTTTGGTAGGAAACTGTAAGGCTCTCGTGGAAACCAAAGTTCAAGGTAATATTTTCTATTGTATTAAGTTATTCTAAGTTCAGTAAGGATAACATGATAGTAGTATTTGAATTGATGGATAAAAATGAAGCATTTTCATGTAGATTGTTAGAAAATGAGTTAAGGATGGACAAAGTTAGAGTTCTGGAGATTCGGTGGAGAAGTAGTAGGAGTTACAATTTGTTTCCTTCATAAGAGTTAAATTAGACTCTTATAGTGATCTATAGCCGTTAAAATTACTCAATTCAGAGCTATGTATGAAAAGTTATGGAAGTCGCAAGTCAGTGTACGGAAACTGAAGAGAGTTTGGGTTGACCCCTTTTAGTTTTGGTCGACCGATTCTCGATTTAAAAATGCGACGTCTTTGTTTCGTCAACATGGATCGACCCCTAATAAGTTGGGTAGACCGGTCCACTGTTTCCAGAGAAGTATGCTTACTAATATGTCCCGATACTTTATGCTAAGTTAGTTTTCTGAATTTGGTATCTTCTAAGAAGTTATAGTAGACTCTTTAAGGAATAATTTGACACCCGTAGCATCACAAATGGATCATTATCGAAGAAGTTATGGTTGTTTGAAGTTAATGAATTATGTTACTTGCGTTTTAGGTTTTCAAGTGCAGCAACATATTGATCAAGTTTTTCAATAAAGCTAAGGACCTAAGGTAAGTTAATGTTGCATGTGATTGGCCCTAAGGGGACTACATTACAAAGATTAGGATTTATGATTTTGAAATATGCTAGATTGTTTTTGGGGTATAATGCACAATACACCGACCTCAATTTATTTGAGGATATGTTTGTGTGCCTTGTTTGATGAAGTTAAATAAAAGTCTTCCGCTGTACTTTGTCTCAAGGATTTCAAATTGATAAGTTCTACCTTAAAGTGTTTAAAGTGGGTACATGTGTAAAAAAAAAAAGTTAATTAAGCAAAAGGAAAAACCGGGCGTTACACAAACACTTGGGCTGGTTCACGGTGTGATACAGCCTAGACAGAGTATTCTTCTTCCAATTATTCATAATCGTAACCAACATTCATAAAGAAAAATCTTAAACACTTTCATTTTAAAATCATAATTCTTAAAATAAACGAGGGTTGTAACATCATCTTTGCTTACCACTTCATTAGTATCCGTTCTAAGAATCATAACCTCTTGCTAGGACATTGAGATGAAATATGGTCTAATCCAAGCAGTTAAAACATTTAATCTCCCTTGATCAGGGATGATTACTGTAACACCCAACTTTTTTATATAAATTAGATTTTTATAAATGTACTGTGTTATGACTAGAGTTTCAAATGTGTTAATAAAAGATGAATATGGTGATGAAATTACACCTTAGAAGTAGTGAATTGATGAATAAGAAACAAATGAAACTACAACAATTCCAAAGTTTTAGGGTCTTCACATGAATTTGGTTTCTTTTAAAGACACTTAATAGACTAGTATATGAAACTACAGCAACAATAATTTCTTGAATTGGAAAGGTATAGAGAAAGTTATGGATTTTAGAACCCAAGGGTTTGTAACAAATGTCGGGTTGCGATTTGGTAACAGAGTAGTTTCTGTGTTTCAATCATATCATGCCTTAGAAGAGCATAATTGACAAAGTGTTATTCTATAAATTTGTAGTAGACATCTGGACAAGAAGATTAATAGGTAGATCAACTATATTGGAGTTCTGGAGAGAAATTTATGCTTGTTTGAAGTTGAATAAGGAAAAACGGACTACAAAATTATGGACTTTTGAGCGATATTCAGGATTTCAAATAATTGAACATAATAGGCTCTGAATTTGAAGTTTAAGTCTTCTACAAAGTTAAACTAGACTTAATGAGAAAAGATGTGTTTTTGAATTAGGAAAATCCGAATTGTTGAGCAAAAGTTATGAAAGGTTTAAATGGCAGTTAACACCCTGAATAAAGGGGAGATACCTTGAACTCTCGTGTTTGATTAAGGGTTGACAATTTATTGCTGAAATGTTGACTTTTAATGAAAATTTAAGGAATTTAATCCATGATTAATTAAGGATGGGCCAATAGGTAAGTGCTATGTGGAAAGGATGGTGACACCTCTCTCTCCTCTCTAAAATCCTCTCCAAATTTGTGTGAGAAAAGTAGGGTTTGTGACAAAAGTGTGAGGTTTTAGTGTTTTGTGCAAGAAATTGTGGTGTTTAAGAGCTAGAAGTGCAAGAGAAGGAAAAGCCTACGACTCAGGTACCAAAAAATATCTTTAAGATATTCATTTTGGAGCTGTAATGACTTATAAGAGATGAAATTTAGGATACATGGTTAAGAATACATGAAATTGTGAAGGTAGTTAATGGGTATACACTTTATAAGTCATGTTACCTAGTTTCTGAAATGTAAATTTTACGAAGTCTTTGAGTTACAATTTGGTTATAATCTTTTCTAATTAAGTGTAGCCAACATTCTAAGGTTTAGATGGGTACCTTATGCATTCTGATCCGATTAGTGTAGCGAAAGTTATGTATATCTGAAGTTGAGATGAAAATAGGATATGAACTAATAGGGTCATGTTATATCCGATTTTAAAGATGTAGAATTTATAAGGCCTTTAATTGCAAATCTAATCCCAACATCTTCTAAAGAAATGTAGTAGACATCTTAAGCATGAAATTGGTACCTTAAATGTTTTGATTAGAGTTTTTTAGAAAACTTTATGAATGCCGAAAGTTTTTCATAAAATAGGGTATTACGGGTGTTGCTTATATTATTTTATTTTATGATGTTAAGGTATATAAGCAAGCTCAATGGATCTTTATGGACTCGGAATACTAAGCCTAAGCTAAGGAGATCAAGTAAGTAAATCCTTGCCTATCTTGGGCCCTTAGAGGACTACATCACAAAGAATGGAGTTAAGGTTGCATTATTAGTATGAGTAATCTATTTAATTAATAATTATAAGTATATTAATCATAATATTCTGTTGGGGTGTATCGCACCGTACACCGACCCAAACAATTTGGGATTGATTGGGGCATGGTTGACATTGTTTGATGTTTGATGTTTGAGGTGTAAATTGCTTTATGAGTGTAATTATGCTAAGAAAGTCTATGAATGTCATTCATGTTATTGATAGACGCTTGCTTATTGTACGTTTGCATATGATTGAATTATTTTTAATATGTCATGCATATGTATGCTCATGATCATGCTCATACATCATGTTTTAAAAAAAAAGAACAAAAATGTTTTCCATGCATGTTTTCAAAATGTCACCCAACCGGATGTCAGGATGGTATGGGACGTCTCCAGCATTCGATGCATTAATGTATATAAAGCTGAAACAATGGGATGAGAGGGCTAGGGGATGCCACGGGGTGGTACCCGAAAATGTGATGGAACTTGGTGGAACCACGGGGTGAAGCTTTTGATCAGGGCACACAGGTGAAATTCGGGTCGAGAGGGCCTGAGCTTTCCGTGTGGAGAGGGCCTATGCTTTTCGGGTCGAGAGGACCTGGGGGCTACCTGGTGGGGTCTGTGGTCAGGGCAGTCATGGGGTGGAAAGCCAGGTCAAGTAAACGAGAACGATAAAGAACGAAATGAATTATATGTTTTTACGAAAGCACGAGCATTTTAGGCATGTAAGTTCATGAGATTTCTTATTGAGCTTTAGGCTCAGAGGTTATGCTTTGTGATGTAGGTGATGAAGATGAAGGTGAGGGACTTAGCTCTCCCTGTTTGATGTGATAATCACGCCGTGGAGGAGGCAAATCTTGTGTGAGAAGCTTGAATCGTTAAGTGCCGACCCGTGGGGATGTCAAGAGATGTTTTGATGTATTTTGGAGTGTTTAGTTTCGAACAATGTTTATAAACATGTTTACTAAACGTTTTGTAAATATGTTTTATATGTATGATGATATGTTTGCTTTTCGTGTGATGTTATGTTTGACTTGAATAAATGATGTGTTTTTCACAATTTTATCCAAACGCTTTCGCTAAGTTTTATCCAAAATGGAAAATTTTATGTAAAAAAAAAGGGTTGTTACAATTACCTTCATCACTAGGCTTCATCTCACCCTCTTTTTTTGGAACCAAAGCTTCACATAAGGGGATTTTTCTTGCACCTTTGAAAAGGGCTTGTAAGGAGGGGTAGTTTTTTTTAGTGAATCAGCTAACAACCTCTTTTCCCTTTCTCTTCACTTGTCTATCCACTTTCATGGCAAGTTGGATCACAAAATTCATAGTATCCAACAGTTGTAACTCCATTGTGTAGTACCTAAAAAAGTTACCTACTTTTAAGATAAATTAATATAGTTAATTGAACGGGAAAATATGAAAAAACTAGTATTAGACAATTAGCATAAACATGATAGTAAAGGAAATTACACCTCGTGCTTTAAGGGTATGCCACTTCCACCTTACATTTCCTTCTTAATCAATGATATAATTTGACTAAACCTTAATCAAAGAATATTATTAGATGTAAATTATGATTTCATATGTTAAATTAGTGAAGCAATAAGAAAGTTCCACTTGTCACTATTAGATTAGTGACTAATTATGATTAAGGTGTAATTTGTGAGTGATTAAGAAATAATTAAGGTTTACTAATTATGATTATTAAGTTAATCTTAAGGATTAGATTAGTACTAATCTAGATTAAATCAATTAAAGTATGCATGATTAAATGATTGTAATTGAGGTATTTTAACAATTAAAGAGACATATAAGGACAAAATGGTAAACTTAAAGAATAAGTTGTACAAAAGGATAATTTTACCTTAAAACATATATAAAAGGGGATGAAGATAGCTGATTATCATTCATTTTGTACTGAGAGACAGAAAGGTAGAAAGAAGATGAAAATGGTGAAATGAACTTTAGAAAGAGAAAGTCAAAAATTAAATGGAAAAAGGGAGAATTAGTCTCCAAGACCTTAACACGAAATGCTCCTCTCATCAAGATAAATCTATTGAGCTAAGAATCTTGACGTAAAATTCATGTCATACATTATATAGATAAATCATGATTAATAGTATGATTAATTAAAGAATAATTTTGATTTTTGAGTATTAAAGAATGACATGATGATTAGTTACTGCAAGTGCGTGAAATTTGAAAGTTATGGTTTATGCTTTTGTATAAATGATATCTAATCATATTCTAATTTCTCAATTCTGGATATATATAAAAGATAAAATGAATTAGTTCATAGTTGTTAATGGTATACCAAAGTGGTTAAAAATGGTCAAATCTGTCCAGTTTTAATTTTTGTGTTACAAACATAAGTAGACACTTAAGATAAAATGAATTAGTTCATATTTGTTAATGGTATACCAAAGTGGTTAAAAATGGTCAAATCTGTCCAATTTTAATTTTTGTGTTGCAAACATAAGTAGACACTTTGGGTGAGATTTGGGATTTGAAATCAGTACATTTGGAGATGTATACATTACGTTATGATGATTTGAAGTTGCTGCAAAATAATGAACAATTTTTAGGTTATGATTAACAGTTAATTTATTTATAGTTTATGAAGTGATTAAAAAGCATTGATTATGTACTACCTAATTGCTAAAGACCTAAGTTAACTAATGTTATGTTTGTATTTTGTCTCCTTCGGCCTACACTATAAAGTATTAGGTTATGCTTGTTTCTTATGACACAAAGTGTTTAATGACAAGATAAAACACGTTGAATGATGGTATTTAGCTGGAGGATCTGTTTTGACATATATTAAGTCTGATTGATTTATGACTATCATATTTTTAAATAACATGTTGCAATTATGTTAATTTCACAAAGATTTTTTTTAATGTTAAAATCGAAGAAATATATGTTCTTAGCAATTATAAAGTAGTTAAGCTAATGTAGCTTACAAAATGAGATAGAATAGTATGATCTTTTCTATGATGTGATAAATTATTATGTTTATGTCACGCATGATAATAATATGCTTGATACATCTATATTATTCATGTTTACGAGCATTTCATGCATTATGTTTTCAAGAATAATACGAAACTATTTTCATGCATGAGTTTCATGAAAAGACTGATATGAGGAAGAATAGAAAAAAAAGAACTATGGCAAGATAAAGAAATGGGCAAGCCACGAGGTAGTCGATTTATAAGGTGAAACTCAAACAAGTAGATGAACTGAGCAAGCCACAAGGTAGTCAATTTACAAGGTGGAACTCAAGAATTTAAATGAGCTAGTCTACCCACGAGGTGGGACTCTTGATCGATAGGAACGAGCCATATGGTAGAAACCAGGTCACTAACTACAAAAGAAAAGGAAAGAGGAGAAAGACCCAAAATCGAAAAGAAAGAAAATATTTTACAAATGCATATCATGTTAGCATTCATGCATTTCATGCTTTACTTACTAAGCACTAGATTCATAGATGAACTTTGTGGGGCAAGTGTTGCTGATGTTCAACTAACGAAGTGCTCCCATGACCGTGGTTATGCTATTAGAACAATGTTGCAAAAACAACGAACATAAGAATTTTTATTGTAATGTAATTTTGAATGATCATGCATGTATTCCTCCAAATGAGATTTTAATTAAATGTGTTTCAAAGTCTTATGTTGCTACATTTTATAAATGCATAATTGAAAATAAAAATTTACGTCTTTTTATGAAAAGCAAAGTTTAAGAAATAGTATGTTACGAGTAAGGGTGAGCAAGGGCCTGTTCGGTTTGGTTTTATCATAAATAGAACCAACAGTTTTTGGTTCCGTTCTGGTTTTAACTGGTTTATTTTATATTTAAAAAAATTAAAATATAACAATAAAATATATATTTTTATTATATTTTGGTCGATTTTTAAGTAATTAAGCGAGTTTATAATAAATATTAGGATTTATATCGGATTTTATTAGGGTTTGGGTCGGATTTTACTCAACTTTAGAACTATTTTTACCCACGTCCCAAGTCGAATTTACTGTTTTTGACTCCTAAAAACCGGCACCGGCCCAAGATGTCTCCTTGTTCTCAAAGTACTTAAGCTAAAAATCTTCTTTGGCAGCCAACCTCTTCAACTCATCGAGGATCATGCAAGCGACCAACGCTTGAGAGTTTCAGCTTAAAGCATCAACTACTACATCCAACGATGCTGCCAAATATTAACATCCCTTTGAGAGAAAAGATACTTTAGAGTCTTGTGATCTGCAAAAACCTAGAACTTTGCGCCATATAAATAGCTCATCTAAATCTTAGAGCAAAAATAATAGTTGTTAATTGCAAGCAGGTGCATTAGTTAGGGCGAAGGGCAATACCTTGAAATCAAAATGTCCAAACCTCGATCTAAATGCAGTCTTAGAAATGTCCTCATCTCGAATCTTCACTTCATGATATCTCAATCTCAAGTCAATCTTCAACAAATACCGAGATCCTCCCCGCTGGTTAAAAAGATCGTCGATATTCGGCAGCTGATTTTTTATTCTTCACTATCAACTGATTTAACTTATGATAATCTAAGCATAATTGTAAGGAACCATCCACTTTCTTCACAAATAATCAGGTGCACCTCACAGAAACATACTATCTGGCTAAACCCTCAATCCAATAGCTCATCAAGCTATTTTTTCAACAACTGTAACTTAGTCGTCGACATACAATGCAAAGAAATAGAAACATGAGTGGCGCCTGAGACTAGATTGATGCAAAATTCAATTTCACGGTCTAGAGGTAACCCTGACAATTCATATGGAAACACATCGGGAAACTTGTGCACAACAGTGAGACTCAAACTATGTCTAGCAGTCTCAACCTCAACGTCAACTGACCATAGATTTTCATGCTGCTCTAATCCACATCGGTCACTCAAATAACTTTTCAAAATGGGATTCAATTTTCTTATATTTGACCGAATGCAAAAACGACAAGCGACTCATCCTTAGTAGTGAATTTGACTTTCTCCTAGTCACAACATATGGTCGCAAAATACTTTTGAAGCCAATCCATACTCAGAATCACATTAAACTTATCCATGGTAGTACAATCAAGTTTGTTGAAAACTTGTGGTTATCAATCACCATGCAAACTGATTGGCATGTAGACAAAATATCACCCTATGCCCCCAAAGGGGTACCAAGTACGAGTTAAGGCTGCATTTGCAAAGTCTCCAGCTCGAGTGTTGAGATACCAAAATTGTACTCTAACCAACTTCCTGGTTGAGTTACTGCTACGGTTCCTCATCAACTGCGATTGCAAAAGTTCATGTGGTCTCTCTTCCAAGGGCCTTGACTTTGCCACGTCCACCTCCAGCCAAACTTTGGTCGCTAGCCCATTTCTGTTGTGTCTTGTGCTCTCTAAGGTGGATAGTTGTTAGATAGAAAACTCTACTGCCTGGTAGGAGGATTTTAGAAATCAAGCCCAGATGGCTGAAACTGCCAGGAAGACTGACCCAAAAATCCCCTACAACCACTAGTGGTTGGGAAAAAGGTGTTACCCTAGGAAGTGGAGAAATTTTGTTGCTGGTGTTGTTGGTGTTGCTTGTTTCGTGGACAATCAACTTTATTGTGTCCTACCTCTCCACAAATAAAACATCCAACATAGGGGTTGAAACGACCACCACGAACAATTCACTACTACCAAATTTTTCCTCTGGTTATTTTGTGTTATTTTTTGGTCATCTATATAGCCCGCCTTTCCTTTGTATGGGCGTTGAGTCTCATGAAAAACTTGTTCCATGCATAGGGCTGCATACAGTGCCTCTTGGAGGCTAGTATACTTTATGAGATCTACTGCATATTTGAACTTTGCTTCAGACCCGCTTGAAACTTGCGCTATAGATTGCACTCTGAAATCCCTTCAGAATAGGGCATGAGCCTAGAGAAATCTCCATTTATATTCTTCAACAGTCATTGCATCATGTGTCAAATCACCAAAAGCTTGGATCATAGCATCATGATGGTTGTCGTTATAGAACTAGGTCTTGAAATAATGCGTGAAGTTCTTCCACTCCACTGTCTCAACCTAGGGGAAAGTGGAAAGCATCGTCTTCCACCAGTTGTGTGCCTTCTTCTCTTGGTAGTGGGTTGCAATTAGAGCTGGCATTCGAGTTAGCCAGCTCGCTGGCTCGCTTGGCCGGCTCGGTACTATAGCAGTCCGAGCCCGGCTCGTTTTGCTACAGTGCTGAGCCGAGCCTAGCTCGAGCCCGTATCAAGCCCGGCATGTCGGCTCGCTCGAGCTTGCTCGTGGGCTTGGCAACACCAAGCCAACTGATCCGGCTTGGAAGCCAGCTCGCGAGCTGGCTCTGTAGGCTCGAAATACCTGGATTGCGGTCGACACTTAGTTTAACAACGGTCGACAGTTAATCCACCGATAGACGACAAAGTATCGACCGCAGATAGCAAAGAGTCAACCGCTAGATGACAAAGTGTCGACTGACGTTGTAAAAAGGGTCGACTGGTATAATGTAATGGCTAGAATTTCTATATTCAACGGTAACATCTGGTCGACCTTGGAAACACTGCAGGTCGACTGGAAGTAGCTATTATGAGGGAATTCTATAAATTGTAGGAGTTAGCCAAGAATTTCTTACCCGAAACTCTCAGTGCAAATCGCTGTAAAGTCATCGCGCTCAAAAGCCTTCTAGCTGTTGATCGTTCTACGCTTTCATCAACAATCATCAACAAATCGGTGAACGGTATCAAAGTAGAATTTTTTTAAAAAATACTTCATTGTTTGTTATGGATTCACCGCCGAAATACGTAGAATTTGAAACGTTTCCATCTTCCGACGATGTGGTGCAAGAAGTTACACCTATGAATCCAGCATTTTCAGTTGGATTGACATACACATCTGCAGAAGTATCAACTTCTGCCCCTTGAGCAAAGAAATATAAAACATCGGAATAATCGGCATGACAAGCGGAGCAATCACCCGAGCCCGAGCTCGGAATTTTTTTAATATGTTTGTTAATTTTGCTGGAAAATTAATGGAAGAATTATACATTTCTAAGCCAACTTTGGAGGATCAAACAAGGCCAAAAAACATGAAAATTTGGCGTTGAGAAAATGTGGATTTTCAACTAAAAACCGAGAGCTCCGGAATTAAAAGTGATCAAGGGTTCCACGACTCAACTTAGCAGCATTTACATGGATTGAAAGAATTTTATCGCATTTTTAGCTTAATTTTTACGTGAATTTTATGTTGGATATTTGGAGAACCTGAGAGGGTTTCTCGGCTAGGTTTTATTGTATTTATTTTTGCAAGCTTGCATGGGGTTTTGCATGAGTAGTTTTTGGCTAAGAGATGGGTATTTTGGGCCAAGGAAGAAGGGAAGATTGGATGAGGAGATTCAAGATCTTGTGGCTTTCACATTCTTGCAATCTCATTGGTCCAATTTTCCCTCTATTTCAATTTCCAGCATGCAAGTTGCATGCCTTTGGTCCTCAATTTTCTCTCCCTTTTTCCCACTCTTCTCAGCAGATAAAACCTCCCCCATTATGTGATTGTAAGGCAATTTGGAATTTGAATTAAAGAAGCTTTTAGCTCTCCCTCTCCCGAGACATTTTCCAACTTCAACCGGTAGCCGGCGATCCTCCGGCCACCGTGGTTCTTCAAGGGTTCCCCCCTCCGAGTTGGGGTTCCCTTTTTGCTTCAAAGTCTCCAGCCTTCCTCAAGGTCATAGGGTAAGCTTGAAGTCCATAAGCTTCTTCTTGCATCGTTGATTTCGTTTAATATTTCCTTTCTTCTGCCAGTTGTCAATTTCTGGCCACCGCTGAGCATTGTTACTGTTCCATTATATTCCGACCGATCCATCCACGTGATCGCCTTCAAATTTTGAGGTGTATTACTTATCTCTTCCCCAAAGTTGTCCTCAAAATTTTAGCCTGAAACTCGATCCTATTGTTGAGTTATCGTCGTCCCAAATTTCAGTCCTTATTCTGGAATTATCGGATTATCGTTTTCCATTAACCTAACCCTATTCTCCCACTTCCTAAATCTAATCCCCCTCCATTCCGTATCATTTGCTATCAGAGCCATAAATCCCTCCCCACCTTCCTCTTTACCTCTGTTTTTGTGTGATTTTGAGTTTGAAGGATGGCCTTGAGAAGTGGTTTCAGCCATCAACCAAACTTGGAAACCGGAGATGAAGAAACTCCCTTGTTAATGGTTATCCGAAGAGTGCTTACTACTCCAATTCAACAAGAGGAACTCCAACGAGAAAATATCTTCCATAGTAGGTGTTTGATCCAAGAAAAGGTATGTTCACTTATTATTGATGGTGGTAGTTGCACTGACGTAGCATCTAGGGATTTAGTTGATAAATTGAAGTTGAAAACTAGTTTACATCCGAAGCCTTATAAATTGTGTTGGATAAATGATAAGGAAGACCTCAAGGTTACCGAGCAAGTGTGCATTGATTTTTCTATTGGGAAGTATAAAGATAAGGTGATGTGTGATGTGGTTCCCATGAGTGCAAGCCATGTATTACTCGGGAGACCATGGCAATACGATCAGAGGGTTAAGTCGTGTATTTCGTTTAATATTTCCTTTCTTCTGCCGGTTGTCAATTTTCGGCCACCGCTGAGCATTGTTACTGTTTCATTATATTCCGACCGATCCATCCACGTGATTGCCTTCAAATTTTGAGGTTTATGAGGCTTATGCACTACGTACTTAAAGAATTCTTGGGAAAATTTGTGGTGGTTTATTTCGATGATATATTTGTTGGCTTCAAAAGTGTTTTTAAAGCAATCAATTATTTTTTATGATAACTATGTAAAATAAGCATGAAAGATAAAATAAGCTACTTTACAATGCTTAAATTAGACTTAACAATTCATGAGAAATACCCTCTTTGAAGGGTACAATTAAAGTCTAACAATTTGTTAAGTGCTGCAGAAATTTCAAGTATATGCAGTGTTTTGTGTCGACCCAAAATACCTTGTGTCGACCCTTGTAAAATAAAGAAGCTTAACCCAAAATGTTTTGTGTCGACCCACATCGTATTGTGTCGATCCCTGTTCAAAACACAGGCCGAGTCTTCCAGATTATGTCGACCCACCTATATAACTTGTGTCGACCCAAAAATGTAGTGCAGCGTGCAAATTTGTGGACCCCTCCAAACTGTCTGTGTCGACCCTAGAAAAGCCATTGTGTCGACCTTATCATAATTTATGTGTCGACCCCTCAAAGCTAATCCTGCACTTTACATGTCGACTCCATCGTTCAAAATATGTCGACCCAAACTACATGTGTCGACCCTAGTTTTTTAAGAGACGGATTCTTCAGAGTTATGTCGACCGCACAAACATTGTGTCATCCCCAAAGATTCCAGAGAAGAATTTATGTTGACCGCAACAAATAGTTATGTTGACCGATCAGCACCAACGGACAAAAAATTCTCAACGGCTATATCTTCGCTGTGTCTAACGGATAGTACTTGTGTCGACCCCAATAGCAATGTGTCGACCCATTTGGGCAGATCAGCAGCAAACTATAAATAGATGAAGCAAGCTCATTTTAAGAAGATTTTTTTGACGAGATAAAACTACGCTGAAATACTGCCAAATTCTTCTCAGCCTTTTTTTTACTCTCTCAAATCTTACTACAACCCTTGTATATTATTCTTGAGATTGAGTGAGTCGGTTTTTACAACCGTACAAATTGTATTCGTTTCTTTTTGAACGATCATTGTAAAAGGGGTGACGCTCCTTCAAGAAAAAAGTCAAAGGTTTGATTGACACCCGTAAGTCAATCGTAGTGAAGATTAAGGTTTGAGCGGGAAAGATCTTCAAGGAGCTACCTTGAAGCGCAGACGTAGGCAAGAATAGCCGAACCGCGTTACCAAACCGGTGTTGTTCTCTTTACTCTAAACTCTTAGTTATTTGTTTAAGAATTCCACACTAGAGTTTGGAAATAACTACACAATTCGAATGAATTTGACTTATTCTCGAAAAAGTTTAGTTAACCTAATTCAACCCCCCCTCACTTTGGTTAATCTCGATCCTTCAAGTATGAGTAATCTTTTTTATTAATGATNTGGAAGTAGATGAAATCAAGGTGGAAGCTATTCGGGATTGGCCCGTTCCAAGGTGTGTCTTGGATGTCCGAAGCTTCCACGAGTTAGCATCTTTTTACCGGCGATTCATTCAAGGTTTTAGCTCCATTGTGGCTCCTTTGACGGATTGCACTAGGGAAGAGATTTCGAATGGACACCTAATTGTCAAGAGAGTTTTTCACTCATTAAGCACAAGCTTTGCAATGCACCCGTGTTAGGCCTTCCCGATTTCAACAAAGTTTTTGAAGTGGAATGTGATGCTTCTGGAGTCGGGATAGGTGTTGTCCTTATGCAAGAAGGAAGACCACTTGCATATTTTAGAGAGAAACTCAAGGGAGCTACCCTAAATTATTCGACCTATGACAAAGAGTTCTATGCGGTAATTCGAGCACTCGAGGTATGGCAACATTAATTGTTATCTAAAGAATTTATTATTCATTCGGATCATCAAGCTCTTAGGCACATTAAAAGACAAGGCAAGCTGAATAGAAGGCATGTCAAATGGGTGGAGTTTCAGAAGATATATCCGTATATAATCAAATACAAGAAGGGTGAAGTAAACGTGGTTGTCGATGCACTATCGAGGAGGTATGTCCTTCTAACCAAATTATCCACTAAATTCCTTGGTTAGCTCAATGAGATGTTGAATTGCATAGGCAATGAGAGAGCCTCTCGCTACGTACCTTTCACTGAGCTTCCTTGTGTCGAAACGAGTGAATACACTCAGTTTTTCCGCTCCGTTGTGAAAAATCCCAACACTCACCTTCCCCCTAAACCAAAAGCCAATGACTTTAACGTCACGGCTCGTCTTGTCCTTCACATGATCTCCTACAACCTCCTACCTAGGGATGGTCATAGGGATCACGTGAGTGGTATGAATTTTCACTTTCTTTACCACATTTTCACTGGAATCAACTTTAACGTTGGTTATGTAATTTTAAAAAGGATGATTGATCTTTTTGAAAACTCGTCCAAGTCAATGTCGTTCAACCTTTTGTTGACGGAAATTTTCCACCAACACGGTGTCAACTTTCCTTCCTCCGAGACACCTCTCCCGGTTAGGAGAGTCAACACCTATACTGAATCTACCCTTGCAAGGATTGGTATTGTAGAAAACACCGACGGCGAGTGGATATTCAAAGCTGATCATCCGAGTTCGACATCACAGCCACTCCAGCACAAGGACGCTGAGCAAGACCAAGAACAACAAGCTGAAGCAGCTAGTCGTCCTCGTCAATCAACAACCCACCGGATTGATACGTTTTTGCACGACCAATAGGAATTTTTGGAGAATTCATTTGAGAGAGTCCACCGACGGCTTGACACGATGGATGCCCGCATCGCAACATTGGATCAGAGATTCGACGAGGTACAAAACCAACACTGGGCTGGAATTTTTACCAACTCGCCGGAGGCAGAGGCCACACCCACAGCTGCTTCATCTTCATCAGACGATCCCCCCTTTGGAGTAGGTTCATTCTTCTGCAATCTTTTCAAACAATTAGAAGACTTTTTTGTAACTTATTTCACTTTTTATTTGGCACAATGAATGATTTCGGTGTTTATATTTTGATTCGTACAATGCATGATTATTAATTGTTAACTCTTTCACGAATTGATTTCAAATCGGATGCTATATATGTTGAATGCTATTGATTCAATGTTTCAATGCTATTGTTTTCGAGTTTCTTTAAGATATTGATTCGATGCAACTGTTTTCGTGTTTCTTTGGCATAATGGAGGCGATACATACAAAATTAAATAAGAAAATACTCCTCCAAGATTCTTGCCTCGAACAAGATCACCAACTAGCAATTAGAATTTGGGGGGAGTTGAAGAAATGAGTTATTAACTCGTAAGTAACTAATGCCTAGTGCATTAAAATTAAATCTTAAATTTATTCTTTTCAATCAAGAATGTGATATTAACTACTATAATGCACATAAAAATAAAATCATTCGAAAATCATATGTACCCTTTTTTTATTCAAAAATTAACTCATCAAGCCCTTATGAGGTATTAGAAAACTTATCATATACATCTGTGACTCTGTTCAACAAAATATCCTTATAGCTAAATTGAGGAAAATTCACATCTTAGCAAAAGAGATGTGTCAACTCATGGACCGACTCGACTACACCACATAAAAAGATGGAGATAGATTGCTCACCATCTCGATAGATAGAAAGAAACCTGACACCCACTCATCGATGTAAAACCAACTGTGTTCTAATAGAGTCGCTTTAGTGCTCTAGAATAAGGTCATCGTAATATGTATCAAAAAATTATAGCATGAGTAATATGCTGACTAAGTTTAAGGATTATCATGCACAATGGAACGCGTCGCCACCGCCTATCACCCACTATGTATCGATCAAATAAATTCAATAATGAATATCTAGTCAAGCCCTGCAAAACAATCAATATGCAATTTAAAACAAACCATTTCAACTAAATATATAATACTAATAACTCAATGCACTGGCAACCAGGCCCTGCCCTATATATTTCGTAGATGTCAATCACCAAAATAAGTTCGCTTTAATCAAAATCATGAATCCAATTAGGCTATCCATAAAACACAAATAACTTACCTTCTCTTGCGATAATTCTTTTCTTTTTTGGCTCTTCCACGACTTGGTGGATCGGCTCAACCTTGGAAAAGTTGTCTAAAAATAATCAGATAGGCCCGTAATCGATGAGGGAAGAGTAAGGAGTCTAACGCTGCAAAAACGGGTCAAATCTAACAAAAAAATAGGCCCAAAACGGACCCAGAAAGCCATTGCCCAGCCTGGGTCCAGTATTGGCCAAAACGGACCCAGAAAGCCATTGCCCAGTCAAGTAATATAAAAGATTATCGATCCCACGAGGATAACGAATCTAATATTTTCCAAAATGAAATGTAAAATAGTGGTATAAAATTGATAAAAAGGGTTTGATGATTTTTTGTTAACAGTAAAATAAAAAGAAAATATAAAAAAATTAAACGAAATACGCATATCTGAAAAACGAAAAAAATTCAGTGATAAGGAAGGTTAGATTTTGGTTTCTCCTGTTTATTCACTCTCGGCTGTATGTCTGTGCCACAACACAGACTACAACAAGTTTGACGGGAAAGATATCTATGAAATCGGTGGCTGGCGTCGCCTAACGATTGGCTCATTTTCTCTACTCCTTCCAATCTTATGGCAAAGACATTGAGATTTGAAGACCTTCAAAACCGATCTTATTAGTTTCCCCTTGAGCTAACGTTTTAATCAATTAAAAATGTTTAGTGAAATTACAAATAAATTAATTTAACAACTCAAGCGATTAGACTACTTTCTAGACGATTTTCTAATGGGGTGTTAGAAATCATTAAGTACGTTATAACTGTAGCGTCCAGCTTATACACGATAGGAATGGAAACCTAGTTGAATTATTCAAATTATGAAATAAATACAAACCGAGAGTTCATAAAACAAGATACTTCCAAAATCTAACTAAGATAAATTTAGTTCATGCTGAAAATAAAAAAGAACACAAGATAAATGTTCACAAATCATAATTGCAGCGTCTAATAAAAGATAAATAGATTCATCGTTGCTTTCTTCAAAACTCTAGTGGCGTCCCGCGAGTTCTTGAATTGGCTCTGGTTTCTCCATTCCGTTTGTAGCACGGCGCTGCTTATCGTTTCTGTCTTCTTCTCTCGGGTCTGCCTCCCTCTTTTTAAAATTTGTGGCAGCTCTGATTCTCTTTCCAATCGGTTAGACTCTCCAAATTTAATGCAGATTTTGTGCTGATTTTATGGAGATAATCTTTCTCTCTTCAATCCATATTGATTTGCTATTTAAATCTCTATTATCTTATCTCTTTTCAACTCAGTGCTTTCCATCTTTATCCAGCATAATCCCTGCAAAATAGGTAACCAATCGGGCAGATAAAAATATTCTCAGAATAACCTAAATTATCGCGTTTTTATTAACTTCTCGCGGATTCTGTGCTGCGGCGTGAGCTGCAGCACATATTATAGAATACAGCATAAAATCTCACAATTTATTACTTGATATTGAACAATTCTCATAAATTCGATGGACATAATTAAGTCTTTTTTCAAGACTTAACAACATCCCCAAACTTAATCCATTGTTCGCCCTCGAGTAATGTGTAGCAAAAATAAAACAAAGCAAAACTAATCAACGAAAAGAGAACATATTTTCAACCATCGCCTATATCATTACGAATTTAAGCAATAAAGTTTAGCAAAGACTAAATAATCTAAAATCTCCCTCAATTCAGATAATTCAATCATTTAATTCCCTTCAGTAGTGTGTGTGTGCTGCATCAAACAAATTAATATATCGAACAATTAGAAACATCACAACATGCATAAATTCTTTCACCTTCTCTTTCGAATCAGATATTTCAAACATATGAAAGACTATCCAAAATAAAACAAGCCAATAATAACTTTCAAGGGAAGTATTTTATTGGTGCATTCTCTTTGGTTATACCGCCTTTTTACTTGAAAGCACGTATGGGTACCGCCCCCGAGTTACTCAGCAAATACTCCCTCCAAGAAGAACACCATTTCTTTTTTTTTTGGTCCCCTATTTTGTTTGAGTTTTGGTGGGACATAAAACTTTTTCATAGTCATTGCTCTCTTTTTTTTCCTTTTTTTCTCAAATAAAATTACGCCCTTGAACTTTAATGTTGGCCTAATCTTAAGTTAAACTTTCTCGCTTACACTTGTCTTCTCATCATCTAAGATAGAGTTTCCAAATCATACATACCCGACGTAAATATCTGGCTCTCAACATTAATACTTTTTGAGGAGGTTTGTGTGGGAAAGAAATAGTCGGGATATCCAACCCTGTTTCTTGGGAGATCAAAGACGATTGTGTTTTTGATAAACAAAATTGCTAAAATTCAAAAATCCTAGACAAAGTCAGAAATATCCCATACTCTTCACTGACTCTTTTTCTTTGCTTTATTTTTACTAGTGTGAACTGGCCATCCCCAAACTTAAATCAGACATTGTCCCCAATGTCGACAAAATAAAATTAAAGCACACAAAAGATAGTCAAAACACTAGTAAAAATATATACTCCCCTGGGATTTAGAGTTGTGCCTCATCATCTAGATAAGGCACTGTAGGGCTGCTGAACACCGGTGGGAAAGCTGATAGTTAGAGCTTGGAGTTCTTTGAATTTCGTTGGAGTGCTGCGAACAGTGTTGCGTCCCTTGCTGCAGCATCATGCGCCCAGTAGGTCTTCGAAGGTTTACAAATCGAGCAGCGACTTGTATTCTTATGAGCTTTTGGAAGCTTGATGGACACCTAAAAAAAATGCAATAAAAGCAAATATTGCTTCTGATGTTGAGGCATCAGTCGCAACATTATTTATTTATACTAAAATGACTAAAACGAGAAAAGAAATTGTTTTGCTTCCCTATTTCAACGTCGATCGCTCGTTTGTGGTTGGTATGCTATAGTCACCTTATGCTTCATTCCATATTTTGCTCGTGTACGACAGAATGGTCTCTTGCTCAAAATAGTTTTTTGTGTATCACATTGAGTAAAAATATATTTTTCTTTTAGTGGCACCTTAGCATCCTTGCTTGAAAAAGCTGTAGTTCCATCTCCTTTGGAAAAATAATTCATAAAAGACAGTATGTAATGATTCTCATGCGATGAAGGGAGCGGCCCCATGAAATTGCTGTCACAAGAATCCAACAACTCGATTTTATATAGTGACTGCATTTCATGAGTTGTGGAGATATTTTCCATCTTCGGAAATTTATCTAGTTGCTTTTCTTGGTATGTTGTAATCTGATGCTGCAGCATTGAAAACATATTCATATCTTTCTTCTTCCTCCATACTTTCTTCCACTTCATTAATTTTTACTGCCTTTATCTAAATATACTCTGGCTCTTCATTCAAATCTATCATTTCCTCCACTTGTCTCTTCTCATGTAACACACTCGATGTGTAATTTTTGTTTCCATCTCTTCTTGGCAACTCGGTATGACAGGATGATGTTACACGAGTTCTATTGTTCAATGGATAAATAATTTGTTCAAGCTGATTTTCGAGAATTCTTTGTGAAGCAATTTGGTCTTCCATCATTGTTGTCAAACTCTGAAGAAGAGCATCATTTTTTGTTGTAGGTACTCGCGTAAGTTGCTCCAAAGATGGTGGTTGTTCAGGCTTGAACTGATTATTTTGTGGAGGTAAAGCAGCTTGCGAGAAACCTTGTGAATGCTCCAAAAATCCAGACTCAAAATTATTTTGTTGTGATTGCCACTGATAATAAGGGATTTTCCAACTTCGATCGTAAGAATTGTTGTTCTGAATATAACCCGTGTAGTTCATGGCCTCGGGATTTGATGGGCAATATTCAAAATTATGTCCTTCACCACAAAAAGTGCACGAGACACTAAGAACCTGTTGATGTTGAGGCTGGTGCTGTTGCTTTTGCTGAATATTTGGCAAGTTCATCAAGTGGTGAGTTGTATGTATTGGAAATCCAAAGTTCGAGTTTTGTGGCTGTTGAGTCCATTCATTATCGGCAATGTGTTTTGATGCTGTGGCATCGCCTGTGGCATCGTCTGTGGCATCACTTGTGGCACCGTCTGTGACAAACTGAAATTCTTTAATGTGTCAGTGAGAATTCTCATTTGTGTGTTCAGTGCTGTCGTTGGATTAACATCCAACACTTCTTCTGCTCTTTGAGGTGATGATGTTGTTTCTGTCGACCATTGATAGTTGTTTGAAGCCATGTTTTCAAAGAGTTGGTATATTTCTGTATATGTTTTAGACAAGAACGCCCAACTCGCCGAAGCATCCAATATTGCTTGCGATTGATCACTCAATCCAAAATAGAATGTCTTCATCTGTGCCCACAGTGATACGCCAAGATTCGGGCATTGCCTTAATAAATCCTTGAATCTCTCCCATGCTTCATACAATGATGCACTGTGCTGTTGATTGAAATTCATAATTTCTTCCCGCATTTTAGCATTCTTTGCCGGCGGGAAGTGATTAAAAATTTTCTTGCTAAATCTTCTCATGAGTTTATCAAGTTTGCCGGCAATGAATTTAGCCATGCTCTTGCTCTATCAGTCAATGAATATGGGAACAACTTCATTTGAAGAATTTCTCTATGTGCTGCAGCATCTTCAAAGGTATGACAGAGCTGAATAAAATCTCTAATGTGAGAGTTCGGGTCTTCTGATGCAGCAATGAATTTAGACATGCTCTTTTTCTCTAATGTTGGATGGCAGTGTTTGGTTGCGAATGTGTCGTTAAAAATCGCAAGTGCACAGTCAAGTAATATAAAAGATTATCGATCCCACGAGGATAACGAATCTAATATTTTCCAAAATGAAATGTAAAATAGTGGTATAAAATTGATAAAAAAGGATTTGATGATTTTTTGTTAACAGTAAAATAAAAAGAAAATATAAACAAATTAAAAGAAATACGCAGATCTGAAAAACGAACAAAATTCAATAAAAACATTCGCAAAAACATATGATTTTGCGAATGTTAGATTTTGGTTAGATTCAGCAAGGAATGTTAGATTTTGGTTTCTCCTGTTTATTCACTCTCGGCTGTATGTCTGTGCTACAACACGTTTGACGGGAAAGATATCTATGAAATTGGTGGCTGGCGTCGCTTACCAATTAGCTTCTTTTCTCAACTCCTTCCAATCATATGGCAAAAACATTGAGATTTGAAGACCTTTCAGAACTGATTTTATTAGTTTTCCCTCAAGCGATTCAACTACTTTCTAGATGATTTTCTAATGGCGTGTTATAAATCATTAAGTACGTTATAACTGTAGCATCCAACTTATATACGATAGGAATGAAAACCTAGTTGAATTATTCAAATTACGAAATAAATACAAACCGAGAGTTCATAAAACAAGATACTTCCAAAATCTAACAAAGATAAATTTAGTTCATGCTTCAAATAAAAAGAACACAAGATCAATGTTCACAAATCATAATTGCAGCGCCTAATAAAAGATAAACAGATTCACCGTTGCTTTCTTCAAAACTCCAGTGGCGTCCCGCGAGTTCTTGAATTGGCTCTGGTTTCTCCGTTCCGTGTGTAGCACGGCGCCGCTTATCGTTTCTGTCTTCTTCTCTCAGGTCTGCCTCCCTCTTTTTTAAATTTGTGGTAGCTCTGATTCTCTTTCCAATCGGTTAGACTCTCCAAATTTAATGCAGATTTTATGCTGATTTTATGGAGATAATTTTTCTCTCTCCAATCCATATTGATTTGCTATTTAAATCTCTATTATCTTATCTCTTTTCAACTCAGTGTTTTCCATCTTTATCCAGCATAATCCCTGCAAAATAAGTAACCAATCGGGAAGATAAAAATATTCTCGGAATAACCAAAATTATCGCGTTTTTATTAATTTCTCGCGAATTCCGCAGCACATATTACAGAATACAGCAATAAAATCCCGCAATTTATTACTTGATATTGAACAATTCTCATAAATTTGATGGACATAATTAAGTCTTTTTCAAGACTTAACATGCAGCAAGGCGCCAGTGAAAATATGCGATTTTGGCTACTCAAAGGTACTTAATTTGTCGATAAATTTTAATCAACGCTACATTCTTAGCTTGCTTTTTAAAAAATGAAACTATTACGGTGCAGTCTACTGTTTTCCATTCCCAACAGAAATCCACGGTAGGAACACCAGCTTACATTGCACCTGAAGTATTATCAAAAAGAGAATACGACAGAAAGGTAATCTCAGCTTCGATTCCTGCTAAATGTTGAATCACCTAAAATCGTCGAAATCAACGGATTGAGATGTTTGGTCTTGTGGAGTCACCTGGTACGTGATGCTGATCGGGGCTTATCCATTCGAAGATCCTAAAAACTTCCGAAAAACAATTGGGGTACCCTGCAATTCTACTTATTTCTTTCCTAAATCCGTCAAGAATCCTTGTCTGTACTTCCTAGCTAAATTCCTTTCATCAATACATGGCAGCGAATACTTAGTGTCCACTACACGATCCCAGACTACGTGGGTGTTTCAACCGAGTGTAAACATCTTCTGTCTCTTATGTTTGTCGCAAGCCCCGATCAGGTACATATTGATCCAAACACAAAATATCAGTATACGAGTTCTTGATATCGGTTGGTAAATAAAAAAAAAACCGGAGCAGAGAATAAGGATCCTGTAAATAAGAAGGCATCCGTGGTTCTTGAAGAATCTTCCGGTGGAACTGGTGGAGGGGGGAAGCTGGGAGAACCACAAAATGAACAAGCCGGCGCAGAGCAGTGAAGAGGTAGCCTGCATAATACAGGAGGCCAGGAAGAGCGTGCTGGCGCCTGAGCTCGGTGGGATTCTGATGGGGACGGGCAGCCTGGACCTTGACGACTTGGAAGCTGATTTTGAAGACGACGACGTGGAAAGCAGTGGTGAGTTTGAGAGTCCTCTTTGAACGCACATTCCTCAATTCTTCCTGTAACTTACAACACGTTTTTTTATGGCATTTGGGGTCGAAAATAGGAGGATGGATGGTTATGATCCATGTGTACAGTTCCCAGTTGGTGATACGTTTGCTATGTAACTTGGCAACAGTTTTGAGGATTATCTCTGCATGTGCTGTCTCTTCTGTTACTCCGAATTATTATTATGTTTGGTATAAGCGCATTTGGGACAAAATGAACCTTGAATTATTTGTGACCCATGAACAAACACGATCTTTCGTTAAACAATAGTTTATTGTAGGTAACATTTCCAGGTTATTCTAGTATAATTATGGTCTATTGCACGTCAAAGCTCGTATAAATTCTACTTATAAACAATATAATTTTAATTCTTTCTTAAGCTATCATTTCGGTTTTTTAATATCCAAACCAAGAGAAAGTTACTGAAACAATATGCAAAAAAATCTAAATTATTGATCCAACGTTATATATTGAGTCCAATATTTCTCTATCCAAATTTTTCTGAAAAGAGACAAACATAAATATTAAATAACTTTGCAAGATAATTAGTGTGTAGCCAAACGGTTGACATTAGAGAATAGTACACTGATACAAATCAAGAATCATTATTAGACATTCACCCCATCTATATTCCATGAGGTCCTACCAACAAAAGTAATAAAATACACATTCAAAGAGGTAATATTAATTATTACTCAGCTTAATCAGATGTGAGTAAGAAAACAAAAAAATGTATCATCATCAAATTCTATCATAATATGGAGTTTTAGAACAAATCTAATTCTGCATGCAAATAATATTTTCAATTCTCGGTAGTACCACCAATGTACAAACCGAGTAAAAAATTTAAACATCACTACTAAATGTTGACTCCGAGGATATGGTTGGCATCAGAATGATCAGACATACTACTTATATTCATTCATCATATTCAATGAATTTTCGAAATAAGTAGAAAAGTGAGTATTCATAACCTTTGGAGGATTTGTTATATTTTCAATTGATTTAACTTGACACTCTCTCATTTGTTCTCTAACAGAATACTTGTACAATGTATTGAACTTTGATTTGCCTAAGTGAAATAGCACAAGAAAAATGAATTTCCAAAACTGTCATAGTACTTGTCAAACCTATTTTACATACTTACACTCATTCTTCTCAACAATAGATTATCACGATCAACAATTTTTTTATAATTAGCTTCTTTTGGCATACCCTATTAATATACAAATTGGAGGTCGCACCTAGAGCTGGTATTCGAGCGAGTCAGGCTCAAGCTCGACATTCGGGCTCGACAGCTCGAGCGAGCGAGCTACGCTCGAAAACCCCAAGCCTGGCGAGCTCCGATTCCCCGGCTCCTGCTCATAGCTCCGGCCACATCATCGGCTATCGTCGTCCCTCACCGTCGTCAACATATCATCTTCGTCGTCATCGCATCGAAGCTTCCCATCTTCGTATCGTCGAAGTCACCCTTCGTCGCTGTCCCTAGCCGTCACTCACTCCTTGTCGCCGACGCTCGCCCTCGTTGCAAATAAGTGCTAGTGATGGAAAAAAATTTGTGTATTCACACGAAAGATTAAAATGTACATTAATATAAAAAATAAGCTAATTGCTTTATTTTCTCATCCACTTACTATGTGTATTTGTATTACTTCTGACTTATGGAGTGCACCTAATGCACTCGGATATATAGTCGTAACTTCTCATTTCATTTGATGAGAAATGATAACTTTATAAAAGAAAATTAGGATTTCGTAGTTGTGAATATCCTCATAGTGATATAATTATTTATCGGTGCATTGTGGTCATTTTACGAGAATGTGATATTAAAGATAGAATTTTTAGTATTACTTTAGATAATGTTTCTGCTAATGATGTTTGTGTTTTGCAATTTAAAAGATTATTTCAATTTGATAGTTGTCAATCTTCATTTTTTTCATATGCGTTGTGTTTGTCATATTTTAAATTTAATTGTTAAAGATGACAAATAATTTATTTTCTCGCATATTGATGCAATTAGAAGTGTAATTTCTTTTATTACTTCTTATAACACCCGACAACAAGAGTATAAATAATTTGTAAAGTGGCTAATCTCTGACCTAGAAAATTAAAAACGGATGTATCAACAAGGTGGAATTCAACTTATTTAATGTTAGAAAATGCTAAACCATACTTGAATATCATTTGTGATTTTATTAGTCAAAAAACACAATGTATTACTTTAGATAGTTGTAATTGTGATATGCCTAATTTATTTCTTGTTTTATTGAAACTATTTTTTGAAGCTACTAAAGAATGTTCGAGAATTTACTATCCGACTACGCATCTTGTTCTTCCTATATTTGTAAATTTAACAGGTACTTTTGAGAGATATAAAAATTAGATTAATTTTGTGATATCGTTGAAAAAATTGAAATGAAATTTAAAAAGTATTGGCTTGACATACCCAATATTTTTTAATTTGCTTGCTTTATGCATCATAGATATCAAATTAAATATTGTAAATTGATGCTTGATACAATTTTTGGTAACTTAGGGCTAATGTTTGTAGTTTCGGTAGGTTCATTAAAAAATGATCTTTCTAATTTGTTTGCTTTTTACCAACATAAATATAGTACTTCTCGTTCATTTTTTTTCTATTGTCATGTCTAGTTCTAGTGGTAGTTCCTATTTTGGACAATCACTTAATAGTATAGATTTCATTGATGAATAAATTGATAACGATGTTCATTCTTATGGTTCCGATAAGAATGAACTCGATATTTATTTAGATACTCGTTATCAAATTTCTCGTGATGATGCGTTTGATATTTTGAGTTGGTCAAAAAATAATGCGATCGTATATCTGATTCTTTATAAAATGACACGCGATTTACAAACACCTATTGTTTATACTGTAGGCCTTGATATGCTTGAAGGACTGGAACGATACAGTTATAAGCAACCAACAACGAGATGATGATTTAACGAAGGAATTCAAAAATTTAGAATTCAAAAATTATTTAGTTTTAAACTGTAACTTTATGTAATTTTTTATACTTGTATTTTTTTATAAGTAATTTTTTATAAGTAATTTTTTACGGTTGTAATATTTAGAATTCGTACAATTTAATCTCAATGATATGTAATTTTTTTAAAAATAATAAATATATTTACGAATGTGTAGGCTCAACCGGCTCGACTCGTGTAGGCTCGACCGGCTCGGCTCGAGTAGGCTCGAGGCTCGCGAGCCAGCTCGAGTTAAAGTTTTTAGAAACAAGCTCGACAGACTCGGGTCGACTCAAAAAGCTCGATAGGCTCAACGAGCCAGAAAGGTTGTGGCTCGATTCGCTCGAGCCGGCTTGATTGCCGGCTCTAGTCGCACCTAAAGAAGTCAAAAATGTTTCGGTGCATGATAAAAAAAACTTTCAAGAACTTGTAAAATTTCTTAAATGTGTAATGTTAGTACAAAATTTAACAAAATAGTTTTTCCTTATGAAATTATGTGTTCTTAGTGATTTATCAATATTTAAAAGTTATTATGCTAAAAGGATATAGAATTGTTGCAACGTTTTTGTAGTTTGAGTTTTATGTCAATTTTTGCGTATTTAAGTGGTGATTCTTTTTATGGGCAGATTATCAAATGGAAGAGAGTGATTAGTCACGAGGATTAATGAGAATAAATGAAGATAGTAGGCATTTAATTTGAAGATCCATGTCTTGAAAAATGCATGATTACTTTTATCTCGTAAAAGCCAAAAGGGAAACAAAGGCAAGTTGGTGAGGAGAGAGTGATGGAAAGAAGCACATCATCGATAAGAGAGTTGAAAAAACAAACACGAAATAATGAACAACCACGCGCATTGGTGACTCGGGTAAAATGATGGTGCATACGTCAATTGGAAGAAAGAACATTATATTGTTGGTAAATTTATGTTGCACCAAATTCAACGTTTTTACACTAAATTTTAAGTCATCTAAAAGACGTGGAAATTTGTCTCTAAATAGTGGACAATACATATGAAAAACACATCAACCAACTTAGATGATCAACAATGGCAACAAATTTTGAAAGAAAATCTAGGATTTTTCTATACTATAGAAGAATAATAAATTTAGTTGTCTATGAGATCGACACTTTACTTACATTATATTGATTGTTGACGGCAAGTGCACTTCAATTTTACAATGAAGAATATCACTAACATTTGCTCAGTCATCTTCTATAGGATTAGAGATGGTAAATGAGTTGAGCTGGCTGAGTTAAGCCTGAAAAAACCTGGCTCATCGAACTTATAGACTTAGCGAGCCGAGCCTAATGAGCTTGCCGAGCTTAACGAGCCAAGTCTAACAATTGTTTTGAAAAACATTCAACCTGGCACTGCTTACGAGCCACGACCCTAACGAGCTAATAATTATATAAATTTATTATATTTTTTCTTCAATGTTTCCAACCAATTTGCTCTTTTTGTAGGAAATGATGTGCACGAGATAATAATGGAGAAATCTACTTCGAAAGACTTGGAGGAACCCAAACATCTCCTCACATGGGAAATGGAGGCCGAGATAAAGCCGTCTTCAAGCTTAGAAGGTCATGGAAAGAAGATCAAGGCCGTGGCCCAAGAGAAGATCGAACCGGGTACGAGTCGGGCCCATGGAGCAAGGACACCTGTAACATCCCGTTTTTTTTTTTCATTTTTAAAAAACTTTTTATTGAAAATTATTTTATCAAACTTATACATATATTTGTACATACAAAGCGGAAGCTAACATTTCAAATCACACTTATAAGTAATTAAACATAGGTCACATTCTCAAAATGTAAAACTTTACAAACACTACATAGTTGTAATTCAAAATAACTTTTTTTTACAAGTTCTTTTCAAAACACATGTATTTTAGTGAGCTTACTCCACCGGTCAAAATCTCGCTTAACAACGACAAGGCTCCACGGAAGACACTCTCCTCCTTCATATTTAATCCTCAGGTGATATTTCTTCAACATTCAAGTCATCACCTACATTGCAAAGTCTAACTAATGAGCTTAAAGCTCAGTAAGTAGTGCAAATAAAACATGAATGAAGTAATGAATTATATGATTTAAAACAATGCAGATTATTTCATTTTCGTAGTGTGGATCCGCCCCCCATATGACGACCATCCACAAAACGTGATTTTAGGATTTACATAACGTATCATTAGGAGATATAACAACTTACCGCACAACCCCATTGGGCTTATGGCAGCATCGACCAATAGCCATTGCCGAGGACGTCTTTATTCTCTTGTAATGTAGATGTCTTCATCGAATCAATAATGATATTGCAGGGATGAATGTAGGCATCAATGACCCCCATGGGCAACCTAACACCCAATCTGCCATCCCCCTACGATTCACATATTATAATTTGTAGTTTTCATGCATAAAAATTCATTTTCGTTGTCATTCATAGAAAACATGATGCATGATGTCCATAACATGTCACATACAATCATATCCTTAATGCAAGAAAATCTAAACTAATTCAAACAAAAGTCATATAAACATGTCAATAAAGAAATCTCATAAAAACCTATCAATCAATCAATACAAGGCACACAAACAATCCTCAAATGACNAATTTTTTTCTCATCAATCTCTCAAAAATCCAAATCCCCCATTTTCCCCTCTCTCTTGTCGTGCAACCAGACCTTTTCTTCTACCTCTTGGTCTTCTTATGTTGTTATTTTATTATTTTAAATTTAAAATATCTAAAACCCATCCAACTGTTCTTTTAAAGTGGCTAAATCTCAACCATTGATTATAATATTCTAAAGTAATACATATGAAATCTCCATTTTACCCTTACAAGTGGCTAACATTGATCTTCAATCCGTTTTATCAGTCGAAAGTTCCAAAAAAAAAGGTAGATCGTTTCATATTATTTCGGTCGACCGATACACAAAAGGGTCGTCTGATCCTTCATAAAATTCAGCATATCCTTCCTTAAAATTTTGAAATCCCAAAATCTATATATCAAAAAAAAATTTAACTAATATGCAACGCATAATGATTTAATATCCACGAAATTCTACCAAATTAAACTTAAAAAGTGTAATAATACCTAATTTACAAAAATACAAAATAGTCGGGTATTACATTATACCCTCCTTACTGAAATTTTGTCCTCAAAATTTAGGTGACAAACAGATTTAGAAACTTGTCTAGCATGTCTTGCCTTCTTTCCCACGTAGCTTCTTTGATATTGTGGTTTTGCCACAACACCTTCACCAAAGGTATATGCCGATTCCGTAATACTTTCATCTTTGTGTCGAGAATTCTTACTGGCCATTCCTTATACGTCATTGTCGGTTCCAAGTCCACTTCTTTTGTCTCAATCATCTGGGAAGGGTCACGTATGCATTTTCTCAACATGGATACGTGAAACACGTTGTGAACGTTACTCAAACTTTCTGGCAATTCCAGCATATAAGCTACTCGTCCAACCTTTTTCACAATCGGAAAAGGCCCAATGTATCTTGGAGCGAGTATGTATCTTGGAGCGAGTTTTCCTTTTCTTCCAAATCGCATTACTCCTTTGAATGGGGAAGTCTTCAAAAATACTTCATCACCTAAATTGAATTCCAATTCTCGTCGTCTCCGATCCGCGTAACTTTTTTGACGACTTTGAGCAGTTTTCATTCTCTACTGGATAACTCTCACTTGCTCCGAAGTCTGCTGTATAATCTCCGGACCATAGAGTTTTGCTTCTCCCACCTCATCCTAGTATAATGGTGATCTACATTTACGTCCATACAAAGCTTCATACGGAGCCATATTAATAGACGATTGATAGTTGTTATTATATGCGAACTCCACTAGTGGTAACAGCTTACTCCATGTAGTCTAGAAATCCAACACACAAGCTCTAAGAATATCTTCAAGGATTTGAATCATTTTTTCACTTTGTCAATCGGTTTGGGGATGAAATGCGGTGCTAAATGTTAGACTTGTCCCCATAGCCGTATGCAAACTTTTCCAAAATCTAGAAGTAAATCTAGAATCTCTATCAGAAACAATTGAAACTAGAACTTCATGTAGCCTTACAATTTCTTGTACATACAATTCGGCATATTGATCCATGGTATACGTAACTCTAACAGGTATAAAATGTGTTGACTTAGTTAACCAATCTACAATCACCCATATACTATCATCCCCTTTTGTTGTTCTCGGTAAACCCACTACGAAATCCATAGAAATGTGCTCCCATTTCCATTCTGGAATTAATAAGGGCTCAAGCGTTCCTGCAGGCTTTTGGTGTTCAGCTTTAACTTGCTGACATGTGACACATTGTTCCACATGTTTTGCCACATCTACCTTCATTCCCGGCCACCAAAAACATTGCCTAAGGTCTCGGTACATTTTTGTGCTTCCTGGGTGCATTGAAAAATTAGACGAGTGACCCTCATTCAAAATTTCTTTTCTAAGCTCTTTATTTTCCGGGATGTACCACCTGTTTTTTAACTTCAACACCCCATCATTTGAAAATTGATAATCAAGCGATATTTGCATATTAGTTTGCACATACTGCTTATATCTTTTATCTTCTTGTTGCAACTCCTTTATTTTGTCAAGAAGGGTTGGCCTTACAGATAAAGTAGCAACCATCGCAGTTAAATCATTCACCAGCTCCACTCCAAACTTTTGAATCTCATTTTGAAGTGTCACTGACATCAATAAGCTTGCTGAATTTGACTTCCGACTCANCTCAGTGGATCAGGTA
>QAOC01052028.1:159544-194440 GCA_003255005.1 Begonia fuchsioides | reverse complement strand
ATTCATAAATTCTTAACATAAAATGAGGGTCGTTACAATTCCTTTATCCAACTTATACATATATTTGTACATACAAGCGGAAGCTAACCTTTCAAATCATACTTATAAGTAAGTAAACATAGGTCACATTCTAAAAATATAAAACTTTACAAACGCTACATGTTTATAATTCAAAATAACCTTTTTACAAGTTCTTTTCAAAACACGTGTATTTTGGTGAGCTTACTCCACCGATCAAAATCTCGTTTAACAATGACAAGGCTCCATGGAAGACACTCTCCTCCTCCTTCATATTTAATCCTCAGGTGATATTTCTGCAACATTCAAATCCTCACCTACATTGCAAAGTCTAACTAATGAGCTTAAAGCTCAGTAAATAGTGCAAATAAAACATGCATGATGAAATGAATGATATGTTTTAAAACAATGCAGATTATTTAATTTTCGTGGTGTGGATCCGCCCCCCAATGACGACCATCCACAAAACTTGATTTCTCTTTTGGGTTTACATAACGTATATCATTAGGAGATGTAACAACCTACCGCACAACCCCATTCGCCTCACTGTAACCCGGACCCATAGCCATTGCCGAGGACGTCTTTATTCTCCTTTACATAACTTATTCATTAGGAGATATAACAAGCTACCGTACAACCCCATTGGGCTCATGGTAACATGAACCCATTGCCATTACCGAGGGTGTCTTTATTCTGCTATATCGTAGATGTATTCATCGAATCAATAGAGATATTGCGGGGATGAATGTAGGCATCAAAGACCCCCATGGGCAACCTAACACCCAATCTGCCATCCCTCTACGACTCACTTATTATAATTCGTAGTTTTCATGCATAAAAATTCATTTTCGTTGTCATTTGTAGAAAACATGATGCATGATGTCCATAACTTGTCAATAAAGAAATCTCATAGAAACCTATCAATCAATTAATACAAGGCACACAAACAATCCTCAAATGACTTGAGGTCGGTGTATTGTGCATTACACCCCAACTAGTTCAAGATCAATCAAAAATCATAAAAATACACAGCCTTTGCAATGTAGACCTCTAATAGGCTAAACGCATACAACACATACTTACCTTGATTTCTGTTTTTTTTTGTTTCAACTTGGCAATGCACACTAGAAGCTTGAGAACCTATATTGTCAAACCATTCAAATAAGTTTTTATACCATAAGTAACTATTTTCACTATAACTTCCAAAATTTATAACTTCTTCTATATTGATCCATTCGAGATGCTACGGGTGTCAAATTATTCCTTAAAGAGTCTACTATAACTTCTTAGAAGACACCAAATTCACAAAACTAACGCATGTCAACTTATGTGGACAAAGCAGAGGGCATTCAATAGTTGAACCCCGAATTGGTCGACCCAACCTATAAGGGGTCGACCCATGTTGACAAAACAGAGACCGTGTGTTTTTAATTTGAGAATCGGTCGACCCATCCTATAAGGGGTCGACCGCAGCTCTCTCCAGTTTCTGTACACTAACTTGCGACGTCTATAACTTTTTCTACATAGCTCCGAATTGAGTAATTCAAACGGCTATAGATCACTCTAAGAGTCTAATTTAACTATTATCAAGGACATAAACTCAAATTCGTGCTACAATTTGACTGAATCTCAATAACTTTAACTTTGCATAAAGTAATCCATTATAATACATAAAGTAAGTACATAATAGTCTAATCCATAATAGTGTCATCTTGATCCCTGTGCTCTTGAATGAATGTCATGCATTTAAATTTGACGATGTATGGAACAATAATGCCATCATAGTTGAGAAGTTCTTGGATATATATGATTAGTTTTTCTTTCAAATTCTTTGCCCGAGCTCGTTTCATAGGTCCTTCAATGCTTGCATTGGTTGCATTTCGTTCTTCCTCTTTGATCTTTGCAATGTTCTCATCAATCCATCTTTTTAAAAAAGGATTTGTCTTCAAATCATCTTTTGCATTAAAAGGAGATAAATGAGAAATGTTGAATGTGATGCTAATATTATACTTACGTTGGAGATCAAAACGGTAAGCGTTATCATTAATGCGCTCAAGAATTTGAAAAGGGCCATCTCCATGTGGTAGTAGTTTAGATTTGTTTTTGTTGGAAATTTTTCACTGCACAGATGCAACCACACCCAATCTCTTGGTTCAAAAGTGACACATCGTCATCTTTTGTTAGCGTGTTTCACATATTGTTCAGTTCGTTTCTCAATATTTTGCCTTATAGTCTCATCAAACTTCTTAACAAGTTTTGGCTTCTTGTTTTCATCTGAACAAACACGTTGAGAAATAGGTAAATGAGATAAATCCCAAGGAGTTAATGGATTAAAACCATATACGATGTCAAAAGGTGAAAACGTAGTAGATGAATGAACTGAGCGATTATAAGCAAATTCAGTATGTGGTAGACACTCTTCCCAACTCTTGTCTTTATGATGGATCGTAGTAATGCTGATAAGGCTCTATTGATAACTTCCATTTGTCCATCAAATTGTAACAAGTGGTGGAAAATAGAAGTTTGGTACCTAATTTATCCCATAATGTTTTCCAGAAATAACTTTAAAACTCTACATCTCTATCAGATAATATGGTCTAAGGAATCCCATGTATCCTAAACCCTAGAAATCTCAACCCTGAACCGTAAACCCTAAACTTTAGAACCCTAAAAATCTTAACTCTAAAACCTTGAACTTTGAATCCTAAAACCCTAAAGCCAGAACCTGAAAACCCTAAACCCTGAACTTAAAACCCTAGAATGCTTGAAATCTGGAACTCTGAACCCTGAATCCACTGAAATCCAAAACCTTGGAACCCTGAACCCTGAACTCTTGATCCTTGAACCATGAACTTAGGAACACTGAAAATTAAATCCAGGAACCTTAAACACTAGAAACCTAAACACTTAACCATAAAACCATGAACCCTTGACCGTCAAACCTTAGAACCATGGAACAATAAACCTCGGAACCCTAAAATCCTAAACTATGGACCATGAAACCCTGAACCCTTAAACCCTTAAACCCTTGAACTCTGAACCCTTAACTCTAAAACCATAAACTTTAGACCATGGAAGCTTAGAACCATAAACCCTAGAACGATGATCCTTTGACTCTAGAAACATGGAACAATTAGACCTTGGAATCCTAAACCCAGACCCTTGGCCCCTGATCTCTTAACCTTGAAACCTTTAAACCCTTAACTATGAACCTTGAACCCTTAATACTAGAACCCTGGAAACTTGAAATACTGAACTATCAACCTTGGACCATGAACCCTAAACCTTAGAGAATTCTAAACCTTGGAACCCTGGAACCATAGAATCTTAAAATTAGAACCTTGGAACATTGAACCCTAGAACTTTAAACTGTGAAGCATGGAATCGTAAACTCTAAAATCTTGAACCTTCGAACCCTAAACCCTAGAGCCCTGAACATTGAAACCTTTACCAGAACCTTGGAACCTCTAACCCTGAACCCTTGAACATTCAAACCATGAACCTGGAAAGCTTAACCATGGATCTGTGTATACTGGAACCCTTCCCAAACACTAAACCCGAAACCCTTAAACTTTGAACATTGGAAATTTTAACCCTAAAACCTAAACCCTGGAACCTTTGAATGCTAGAACCCTAAAATTTTGTAACCTTGTACCCTGAAATCATGAAACTTGATATCTCGAACCTTGTAACCTTAGAATCTTGAACCACATTGCACTAGACCTTGCTAACCTGAACTCTGAACCTTGGAACCATAAACCCTGAACCCTAGAATGTTAATCTCTAAACCCTTGGTCCTTGAACCCCAAACCCATGGACCCTGAATCCTGAAACCTAGAACTCTCGAACCTTTGAACTCTAAAACCCTAGAATCTTAAACTATTAAACTTGAAACCCTAAATCCTAGAACCCTAGAACCCTCAAACCTTGAAACTCTAGAACTTTAGAACCTTGAACCCAAAACCTCAAACCCTGAGTCCTTGAACATTGAACCCTAAACCCTGAACCCTAGAGCACTTAACCTTGGAACCCTGAACCATGGAACCCCAACTCTGAACCCTGAAACACTGGAACCTTGAATCCTTGAACTCTGAACTCTGAACCTTAAAACCCTAAAATCTTGCAACTTTAAACCTTGAAACTAGAACCTTGAACCCTGGAACCTAAGAAACCATTGAATCTTGAACCCAGGACCCAAAAACCACTGAACCCTTGACCATGAACCTTGGACTCTACACCAAGAAGCTTGAACCCTAAAACCTAAATCCATGAACCCTGAACTCTGAAACCTTGGAACCATGAACACCTAAACCTTGAACCTTGAACCATCGATCTTTGTACTCTAAAACCTAGAACCCTTAATTCTAAGACTTAGAATCCTAGAACCCTTAACCCTTAACACTGAAATCGTGAACCCTGGACCTTAGAACCTTAGAACCATGAAATCTTGAACCTTGAACCGTGAACCCTAAACCTTGAACCTTGAACCCTGGATCCTTGAACCCTAACCATGGAATCATGAACCCTCAATCCTAAAACCTAGAACCTTGAAATCCCTATATCCAGTACCCTGAACAATGGAATAACCTTAAAACTTAAAACCCTAGAACCCTTAACCCTCAACCTTGAAACCCTAAACCCTAGAATCCTTAACCTTGGTACCTTTAACCCTGAACCTTGGAACCTTTAACCCTAAACCCTAAACCTTGGAACCTAGGAACCTTGAACCTTGAACCCCGAATCTTGAACCTGTCACCCTATAACACTGAAACCCTGAACTCTTGAACCCTTGAACCCTTGAACCCTTAACCCTAAACCCTAGAACCCTAAACCCTTAACACTATAACTGTGAATCGTCGAATTGTAAACCCTCTACCCTGCCCCCTTGCACACTAAAACACTAGAACCCCAAATCGTTAACCACGAACTTGGAACCTTAGAACCCTAAGCCATAAACCTTAGACCCTAGAACCCTAAATTGTTGAACCTTAAAAGCATGGAACCTTTAACCCTGAACCTTGGAACCTTTAACCCTAAACCCTAAACCCTAAACCTTGGAACCCAGAACCTTGAACCCTAAATCTTGAAATCTAAGAATTGTGGAACCATGAACTTTGATCCCCGAAACCTTCAACCCTAAATCCATGAACCCTAGAACCTTGTAACCTTAAACATTTAACCCTGGAACCCTTAACCTTGGATCCCAGAAACTAGGAACCCTAAACCTTAAAACTTAGAGCACATAACCCTAAAACCCCAAAATCTGAAACTTAAAACCCTTAAACCCTGAAACCTTTAACCTTGAACCCTAGAACCCAAGAAACTCTTAAACCTTGGAACCCTAAACCTTGAACCTTTAATCTTTGAACCTTAAACCTTGAAACCTTGAACCTTGGAACCCTGAAACACTAGAAACCTTGAACCTTGAACCATGAACTCTGAAATTCTAGAACCCTAAAACCCTGGAGCTCTGCAACGATGAAACCCTAGAACCTTGAACACATAACCCTATAACCTTGAACCTTTAAACCCTAGAACCCTTGAACCCTTGAACCCTAAACAATGAACTATGAACCCTGAACCCTAAACTATAAACCAAGAACCTTAAAACCCTTAACCAATAACCCCAAACCTTGGAACCCTGAACCATGAACCCTGGAACGCTTAACCCTTGAACCATGAATCCTGAACCCTGAATCCTTAAAACCTTTAACCCTAGAACCTTGAACAATGAACATGGAACCCTATAACATAGAACCCAAGAAACCTTGAATCTTAAACCCTAAACCCTGAACCTTACAACCCCAGAACCCTAAAATCCTAGAGCCTTGCAACCCTAAAACCCTCCTTGAACACATAACCCTGTAACCTTGAACCTTTGAACCCTAGAACCCTTGAACCATAAATAATGAACCATGAACCCTAAATCCTAAACTATGAACAAAGAACATTAAAACCCTTAACCCATAACCCTAAACCTTGGAACCCTGAACCATGAACCCTGTAAACGCTTAACCCTCGAACCATGAATCCTGAACCCTGAATCTTAGAAACCTTTAACACTAGAACCTTGAACACTAAACATGGAACCCTTAATCTTGGAACCCTAAAACATAGAACCCTGGAAACCTTGAATCTTAAACCCTAAACCCTGTAACCCTAGAACCTGAAACCCTGGAGCCCTAGAGCCTTGGAACCCTGGAGCCCTGAAACCCAAGAACTTTGAATCCATAACCATGAAACCCTAAACTCTAGAACCCTGAACCTCTAGAACCCTGGATCCCTAAAAAACTGGAACCCTTCAACCCTAAACCTTGGAATCGTAAACCTTGAACCCATAATCCAAGAACCTTTAACCCAAAAGAACTTTGAACCCTAAGCCTTGAACCCTGGAACCCTTGGAACCCTAGAACTGTGAACCCTGGAACCTCGAGCTTTGAACCATGAAATCCTAGAACTATGAACCATGTACCCTGAACCTCGAAAACCTTGAACCTTGTAACCTTGAACCTTGAACCTTGTAACCTTGAACATTGCACCCTAGAACCCAAGAAATCATTGAACCTTGAACCCTAAACTCCTGAACCCATGAACCACAGAACCATATACTCTGAACCCTAGAACCTTGAACCCCTGAACCCTTAACCCTTGATCCTTGAACTATGAACCCTCGAACTCTTAACTCTGTAACCTAGAACCCTAGAACCCTGAATTCTTAGCCCTAAAATCGTGAACCCTAGAATGATGAAACCTTGAACCTTGAACCTTGAACCTTGAACCCTGAACCCTCGAACGTTGAACCATGAACTTGGAATCCTGAACCTTAAAACCTCAAACTGTGAACCTTACGACCCTTAACCTTTAATCCTGAGCCCTTGAACCATCTACCCTAAACCCTAAAATTTGAACCTCAAAACCCTGAACCCTTAATCCTAGAACATTGTAACCTCCAAACCTTAAACCTTTGAAACCCTAAACCATGAACCTTGATAATTGAACCTTGAAGCCCTAGAAGTTTTAAACCCTAAACCCTTGACCCTGAACTTGAACCTTGGAACTCTTAAACTGTAGAACCCTGAACCCGGGAACCTTGAAACCCTAGAACTCTGAAGCCCTTGAACCCTGAACTGTGAACCCTGAACCTTGGAACCCTAAACCTTGAACCTATAACAATAGAACCCTAGAACTCCAAACCCTAAACCCAAAACCCTGCAACCTTGAACCCTTGAACCTTGAACCTTGAACCTTCAACTTGAACCTTGGGACCCTCGAACCCTAGAACCTTGAATCCTGAATCCTGGAACTCTTAACCTTGGAACCCTAAACCATTACCCATGGAACCATGGAACCTTGGAACCTTGAACACTGAACCCTAAACCCTTACCCATGGAACCATGGAACCTGAAACACTAATCCCTAAAACTCTGAAACCTTGAAACTTAGAACCATAAACCCTGATCCTTAAATCCTAGAACCTTGAACCTTGAACCCTGGAACCCAAGAACCATTGAACCTTTAACCTAAGACCCTGGAATCTTGAACCTTTCCCCTTGAACTCTAGAGTACACCATGAATGATGGACCCTAATACCTGAAGCCATTATACTTAGAGCCTTCAACCCTGAATTTTTATCTCTTAACCCTTATCTTTAGAACCCTGGAGCCTTGAACCGGTTTCCCTAAACAATTGACCATTGAACCTTCAAAACCCTGACTCTGAAACTTGAACCTTGGACCCTATACTCTTGAACCCTTAAACCCACAACCTGAAACCCCATATCTGAAAACCCTCTTACCTTAAACCTTGAACCTTTGCCATTGGAACCTCCCCCCTTAAAACTTGAACCATGGAACACTAGAAACCCTTGAACCTTGAACCATGAACTTTGGACCCTAGAACTTCTTGAGCTCTGAAACCTCAACTTCAAACCATGAAACATTAGAACCCTCAAACCCTAAATCTTGAACCCTTGGACCATGAACCTTTGAACCATGATCCCATAATCCTTGAACCTTGGAAACTTGGAACCCTATACCCAGAATCCTGGAACCTTGAAACCCTTTAACCCTAGAACCTTGAACCTTGGACCATAGAACATGGAAACCCTAAAATTTGGAACCGTAGAACCCTAGAATGTTTAACCTTGCAACCTTTAACTCTTAAACTCATAACCTTGAAACACTAAATTTGGAAATCCTAAAACCCTGATACCTTAAACCTTGAACCCTGTAACCCTAACTTCGTAACAAAAAATCCTAAACCCTACAAATCTTAATCTTAGAATAAAAAACCATGAATCCTCTCACCATGAACCTTAAAACCCTAAACACTAAACTGTCAGCCCTAACCTTCAAACTCTTAACCATGAACCTAAATCTTAAAACCTTGAAATCTAAGCAGTGAAAACTTGAACCTTGAACCTGAAACCCTAAATCCTTAAAAGCTAAACCCTGAACCCTGAAACCATGAACCCTAAAATTTAAACACTTAACCATGAAAACCTAGAACCCTAAACTTTTTGTAATATTTGTGTATAGATTAACAACTTTAAGCTATTGAATGACGCAAGTAGATATGGGTTTAATGTGATTGGGATCATTAAGGTTTACTAATCAAGATTAATTAAGTTAACCATGAGGATAAGATTAGAACTAATGTGAATTCATTAGTTAAGCTAAGTATGATTTAAGTGGTTATAATGAAGGTATTTTAGCAATTAAATGAACATGTAATGGTAAAATGATAAATTTAAATGGATAAAAAGAAATTTTCACCTCATGAACCATCTAGATATATTAGAGAGTGGTTGATCATCAATCATTTTCTTGCTTAGGAGTAAGAAGGGGGGCGAAAGAGAGAAAAATAAAGAGAAAAGAGTTTTAGAGAGAGCAATTGAAAGTTTAAAGGATGAAGTTGAAATTGGCCTCCAATTCTCGGAAAAGAAGTGTTTCTCTCATCACAAGGAATCTATTGAGAGAAAAATCAAGAGGTATGAATTTATATTACGTTGTTTAGAGTGATTATGCTGATTCACATGATTACATTAATTATAAAATAGAATTATGAAAACATCAATGGTTTTGTAAGATGGTTGTAAGTGGTACACAAAAATTAGAAGCTCTGCACCATGTTCTATCTATTGGTTAACTAATCATGTTGGAAAACCATGTATATGGTTATGAATGATAGAAATTTGAAATTGGTAGATGTTGTACATATTTTATCAATGTTGCCACAAAACTATCGATTATGTATAATTTATGATTTCATGTCTAAAACCATTTTTAGACTAATCCAATGTCCTAGAGCTTTTAGCTTGTCATATTAGACACCTTGAGTGACATATGGGCTTTAATATTAGAGCATTTGATTATGTATACAAAAAGTTATGATATTTTGAAGTTATCATGAAACATTGCATTGATTCGGAAAATTATGAATGATCTTAGGTAATTGAGGTAAAGGTGGTTCACAATTGTACCTAGTACAAGAAAAATTTGCTAAGGACTATTGATGGTCGAGGTGAAATTTAATCTTCCGAATCTCGATCTATTGAATTCCCTGCTCCTGGTATTATTTCGAGACGTTCTGTATATGAGGCTCTTCAAACAAGACTTATTGCTATTGATTCAATAAGGTAAGTAGTATTGTGTGTACTTTAACCGTAATTGGCTTTACATCATAGAACAATAGGAATTTTTTTTAATATGCTTTTTGTTGCTTTGTATGTTCAAGAAGAAATACACGTATGAAATGATGTAAAAAAGAATGATTCATTTATGATATAATGAATCATTATTTTAGTGTTCTAAACATTATTACATGATTGATATGTTCATACAGAGCCTGTTCACGGACATCTAAAGCATCATGTTTTTTAGAAAGTTATAAACTATTTACATGCATGAGATTTCATATGAAATATAATATTAAAAATGTTATTTTAGGTTGAGCACAGACAACAACCGAAAGAGATAAATAAAAAAAGAAAGATAAAGTTATGTAAATGTCATTGACAAGGAGTTTGAGTTGGTTGTCCCGCTAAGTGGACTCAAGTTTATGGTCTCTCAACCTTAGAATTGAGTTGGTAGTCCCCTTAGGTGAACTCAACTATGCAGTCTTTCCTTTCTTGCTAGGAAGCCCCAAATTTAAGGAAAGAAAAACACAGAGTAAAAAGAGAAGAAAAGTTTTACTTATTTTTATCATGTACTTGTTCATGCATGATGTGCTAAGGGAATGGTGGTTGGGTCGGTTATGGAGAAATGGAGAGAGAAAAGAGGGGAAAAATGGGAAAGGTTTGTTCGGGTGAAGGAAAAATAGGGGCAAATGTCTCTTGCTAGATCTCCGGCATCATACAGGGTTAGAAGCTGAAATTTAGAGGAAAGGTAGATGAAGGTAAGAGGGTTTATGGGTAATAGGATAACGGTAAATGGATAAGGGAATCGGAAGATATGCAGAAAATGGCTAGAGTGCTCAAAAATGAGCTCTCGGGAAAGGAAGGCCGGAAAGTTGTAAACGGAGGGATAAACCCGAACGGAGGAGAAGCTTTAGGGTTCACACCCTTACCTTGGCTTCCACTAGAACGTGGTTGAAGGAGTGTGGTATTTCCTAGCTAACCCAAGCTTCAATGGCAGCCAAAAATGGAGTGGAGCTCTTAGTGGTTTCCGGAGGAGAAGCCACCAAGGAAATGAGATGCAAAATGCAGTCTTTAATTTCAAACTTCACTGAATACAAATGAGCTCAAAGTGAGCTTAAAATCACCCCCAAGCTCAGGAGGGTCAGCTCCCGAAAATTAAAAAAAAAACATTACCCGAAATGGCAAAACAAGGAAGAAAAACAGCTAGGTGGTCCTCCTAGAAGTTACCCGAAAAGGAGGCACCAAGGCTGACCATGGTCCCCCCCTTCAACGCCCACGACTGAAGCACAAAAGAGGGTTTTCACGTGACTAACCCTTCAGAATATAAAACCCTAATTCTAACCAAAACAAACCACCTTTTTCTACTCGGCAATTGTTAAACCGAAAAACTAACAAAACACTAAATGACATAAAAAAATGGGTCTTCATCCCTCCATGTGAACTTGGGCTGATGAAGTACCAAAGGTGTAACAACCCTCATTTTTATTGTAGAATTTGTGACCTTAAGATTTAAGTGTTAAAGATTCTTTTTATTGGAGGAATGTTGGTTAAATTAGAGGTTGAATGTGATAAAGAGAATAATGTTCAAGGGGTATATGAGATAAAGTTATTCGGAAAGGTTGGAAAATTAGAGACACGTGAATTAGTTACGATTATGAATAATTAGAGAAACATCAATCTTTGTTTAATTAAGGAGACAAGAAGGCATTGTCTGCTATTTCCCTACCAGCACAACCTATTCTCCCTATCTATTTTACTCAGACTTCTTACATTTTGATCAAGGGGAGAGTAAGACTGAGAAAGAAATGAGATATCGTGAGAGAAAAGAGTGAGAAAGTGAAGAGAAGTGGAAAACTCTGAAGCTTTGGCGAAAACAGAAGTTCAAGGTAATATTTTATATCCTCTTAAGTTCTTCTAAGTTTAGTGATGATAAAATGATAGTATTGTTTGAATTGGTGGATAAAAACGAGTGATTTCATGCTAAGAGATAAGAAAAGAGTTAAGTATGAACAAAGTAAGAGTTTTGGAGATCCGGTCGATAACTATTAGGAATTAGAGTTTATGACCTTCATAAGAGTTAGAGTAAACTATTAGAGTGATTTATAGCCGTTAGAATCACTCAATTCGAAGCTATGTAAAAAAGTTATGGACATCGCAAGTCATCGCACAAAAACTGGGAAGAGCTGCGGTCGACCCCTTATAGGTTGGGTCCACAATTCTCAAATTTAAAAATACAGGCTCTCTGTTTTGTCAAATGGGTCGACCCCTTACAGGTTGGGTTGACCGAATCGGGGTTCAAACAGTGAATGCCCTTTTTTTTGTCAACATAAGTTGACATGCTTTAGTTTTCTGAATTTGTTGTCTTCTAAGAAGTTATAGTAGACTCTTTAAGGAACAATTTGACACCTTAATCATCAGAAATGGATTATTAGCGAGGAAGTTATAGTCATTTGAAGTTGGAATAGAAAGTTAAGACTTTATGTAAATTATGATCCGTATATAATTTATATATTTAGGTCATTTATTGGATTAAAAAGGGGGCTAAAGTGGATTGATTCAAGAAAGCAGCTAAGGTAAGTTTGCATTAAGATGGTTTGACCCTTAAGTGGGACTATATTGCAAAGATTAGGATTATGTTTGATGTGTGTTGCATGTTTGTTTTCATGACATGTTTGGTGATGTATGCTTTTTTTTGTTTAAGGTAAATTATATTAAAGCAAAATCGAAATACAAGAAATTGGAGACGAGAGCCGGGGCCGGGGGAAATCTACAAGCCTGACCACCCCAGAAAACCCGAAGAAAGAGAACCAAGATGAAAAGCCAACATGCTGAATGACGAAAGCACAAAAAGCCCAAATAAGGGAGAACATAATCCAGACTCAAATAGAAGAGCGGCAAAAGAAAAAACAAAAAAACTAACAACTCAACCCATTAGGCATCAATAGAAAACCTCGGGGAAGAAACAAAAATGGACATCAAAAGATCAACTAGAATCACGCGGCAACAAATAGCAAAATGGAGCGACCAAATAGCAGCAGCAGCAGCAACTGGAAACACGAAGAGAGAGGCAGCAAGACCAAGTTGGGGAGCAGCATCAAAGAAGGGGAGTCGCAGCAAGATGGCAATAGATCCGAGAGAAGCTTTGTCCACCCGGGAAGAGGAGCAGCGAACAAAAGCGGTAAGACAGCTCCGAACTATTTTCATGCATGGTTTTACAATGTAGTTGGAGGTAAACGAGATATGATTGGTGGTATGGGACGCTGATTATGTTTTATCTCCGATGAATTAATAACTTGAATATCAGAACATGTAAATGACCGACTTAAGTTGAAGTAATTGTCTTCCACTGCAGTTTTAAGTTTTTAAATGCTTATGTATTTTATTTAAAGGTGGAATTCAAATGTATGTTTTTATTATTCGACGGTTTTCCTTGCAAACTGTTTTATGAACTAAAAGATAGTAGTTTTTAGAAATTAAAGTAACAAGTTTTACAAGTATTCCACTTTTGAAAGTAAAGTAAGTAAGTAAGAAACAAAGTAACGGACCGGTTCTCGGGTCGCCACTGAGCAAGTAAAGTAAGAAAGAAAGTAAGTCAGTAAGTAAGTAAGGAAAGCAGCAGGCGGCGTCTTGGGAATCGGGTCATTATAATTATGGTATCAGAGCAAAACACACACAAATAAATAAGGGAACGAAAGGGTGAGTGCACTGGGTTTAAGTCAGTTCTTTAGACAGCTCAATAACAATTTGCATGCTTCTATGTTATAGAAAGATTAAAGTCGAGAGATACTTATTTTGGAGTACTAACGATTTGATTGGTGATTGAATGACTATGAGGAGAGGAAGAAGAAATATTCCAGAGGGAACTAATGAGACTGCTATTAACCAACTATTAGAGTTGTTTAACCGCTAGCCTCAACAATTGGAGCGAATGATGAATGGAGAAGAGCAAAGAAATGGACGAAACAAGAATGGTGGAGGGCTGAGCTGTTAGAGATTTAGGAAAATGAATCCTCCACCATTTGATGGACAGTCCACAGATCCTGTGTTAGCTGAAGAGTGGATTACGATCCCAACAGATACTCTCATAGTTTTCACATCCAAGAGGGGAGTTTAAGTCCATAAAGAAAGGATTGCATCTTGCCGTGAATTTTGAGGAGAAGTGACGAATATAAGCAGGGGCCAATAGATTCTGATGAAAGAAATAGGAGTGCATATTATCATCAACGAATTGTTTTTATGCATGAAGATTATCTTTACTCTAAACTAGGCAGAACAACAAATCATGCTCATGAATATGCTCAAGGGAGCTTAAATAAAATGACTCACTTGCATACTAAAATGGGTTATGGTCTTGAACATAGTGAGGATAAGTATAGGGAACCTATAATTATGGACACAACTGTGGAGAGACAAGACATAACATTGTCATATGCAAGTTTGGAAAGAGGTGTTATGATGGAGGGGCATCCTACATGTACTATGAATTCTATTTTGATTACAACGACTTGGTCAGAGCGAGAATTTCAGTAAAGCAAGATGGTCGATTTGTAGATGCTTAGGATGACCATGTTGAAGTGGTAGGTAAGATGCCCCAAGATTATAAAATGTCTCATTTATACAATTATCAATATTCTCATGTCTAAAGTGAGCATGACTATGGAAGAAAAGAAAAATTGAAGTTTCTAGTCATCCTGTATCCATGCATGAACGAAATCATAAAAAAAAAACATGGATTGGTTGCAATCAATGGAAAGTTATGATTCATATAAATAGGAAGATGTTGACAGATTAGATGGAAGTAAATATACTCACGAAAAAGAAGTAAGAGCTACTAATTATAGGATGAATATATCTGGTGAGTATGAGGCTTCAAGAAACTACCACGATTTATACCCCAGTGACAAAGACGTTATGAGGTTTATTAAAATTTTCCCCACACTTAGGTGAGTAAAGAAAAACTTAAAGTGTACTAGTATATTCAAGGTCTAAAGTTGGAAACTTATAGAGGAGTTAAAGTAACTGGTACCAAGAACGTTAATCATGCTAATGTGGTGGCCAAGAATCTTGTAAAATTTAGATGTGCTTTACGAGGGATAAGAAATCTCTGATGAGAAATTCTGATAATACCTCGATCAAGTAAAGAATGACAACCACTGAGAAGAAGGAAAAGGATCAAGTGAAAATAAACTCAAAGGAGGTAAAGCCAAAAGTAAGTTTAAGGTTCTTCTCAAGCCAAGTTATGCCATAGACTTAAAGGAGGCATTTTGGAAAATGTGCTATCGGCACATGACGATTTATTAAATGCAAAGAGAATATGGCATCTAGTGAGAAACTATTCCTAAATGAAAAAGTAACAACTAGGAACAAATTCAAGGACGAGGAAGTTAAGTAAGCTAACGATAAGGGATAAGTGTATGTCATCAGAGATTGACAACTTGTTCGATCGAAATGGATGATATCAAGATGACATTCATGAAGAATATAAACATTATGAGTTTTTGGAAGATATCTGCTAGAGTAACAAATGCACCAGTAGTTTTATGGACATAACAAGATAAGGGATAAGTGTATGTCATCAGAGATTGACAACTTGTTCGATCAAAATGGATGATATTTCAAGATGACATTCATGAAGAACATAAACATTATGAGTTTTTGGAAGATATCTGTTAGAGTAACAAATGCACCAGTAGTTTTATGGACACATAACAAGTTGAATGTTTCAAACATTTTGGACAAGTATGTGGAGATGCACATCTAAAAGATAGTAAGATTAGTTGGAATATCAATCTCTATTGTTTTAGAAAGACCATGAGAAAAGTTTAGAAATATGAACGGCGGTTCATCCCCGAACCGGTAGACGAATCAAAAGGGCAACCTAAATTTAGAAGACACAGTGAAAGCATGAGTGTTGAAGTTTCAAAGTGTCGTAAAGCAAGTTGTTGCCCTTAGCGGAGTTTACTTACACTCATTACTACTAAGCTACAATTAGTACAACCTTTATAAGGTGAAGAATGATGAGAAGTGTAAATTACCCCATATTAGATAACACTAGAAAAGCGAATTATATGATCCAAATATGTTACAACAACTCAGGGATCAACATGCATGATTTGGAAAAGGATTTGAGTGTCACAAGACCAAGATGAGGGCTATGCTAGCTTAGACAAGACTCAAGTTTGGTTGAGGATTAAGTGAAGAAAATGAAAATGGTATGGGAGTTTCAGGTTTGAATGTAAAAGTTGAATGTTTGAGGCTAAACAAAGGTTAATTTGGGCTACAAATATAGAAGGATGAAAATGAACCAATAGTTTAATTCAATTGAATGACTTAGAAAATAATAGAATGAGAGTTGTGTTTGAATGATGATTGATTAATGAATGGAAAGAAGGATTGATGTTAGATTGAAAGGAGATAAATGGTTTGTATAGATAAGTAGTTGAGATTGATGATGAGATATAAAGAGATGTGTCGATCAACTAAAAAGAAGGAGAAATAGATGGTTGAGTTATTTAATGCAATTGGGATTGAAGGAAATGATTAAAAGGTTACGGGAAAGAAGGGATAGTAAATTTGAATGAAATAATGAAGAAAAATGTAGGAAATATTTTGGTTACATAGGATTTTGTAGTCGGATTGCCTACAAGAAACAGAGGAGCAGGCAGTAAGAATACTGGATACTAAGATAAAGGTGTCACGGAACAAGCAAATCCCATTGGTGAAAGCTCTATGGAAAAATCATTACGTGAAAGAAGCTACCTGGGAAAAGAGAACAAGAAATGAAAGAAAAGTATCCAAAGGTGTTTGAGGACTAAATTTTGAGGACAAATTTTTTGTTAAGGAGGGTAGAATGTAACAACCCTCATTTTTATTGTAGAATTTGTGACCTTAAGATTTAAGTGTTAAAGATTCTTTTTATTGGATGAATTTTGGTTAAATTAGAGGTTGAATGTGATAAAGAGAATAATGTTCAAGGGGTATATGAGATAAAGTTATTCGGAAAGGTTGGAAAATTAGAGACACGTGAATTAGTTATGATTATGAATAATTAGAATAAGAATACTCTGTTTGGGGTGTATCACACCGTGCACCGGCCCAAGTGTTTGGGTTTGATTGGTGTTTGTTTGAAGTCCATTGTTTGATGGTTGTTAGGTTTAAGTAAAGTAATGAAGTAAGTTGGGTTAAATATTCTAAAGGACTACCTTCAAGTAAGTTTCGGTCGACCCCAGAATTTAGGAAGGGTCGACACAATTGGAACTTTCAGTCGACCCCAGGATCGAAGAGGGGTCAACATAATGAATAGTTTCAGTCGAACCTAGGATTGAAGAGGGATCGACACAATTCTGTACATTAGGTCGACCCCAGGATTTAGGAGGGTCGACACAACTGAATACTTTAGGTCGACCACAGGATTTAAGAGGGGTCGACACAAGCCACTTTTGGGAACACTTTCGGTCGACCCAGGACCGAGACACAAATATTGCTCGGGAAATCTTTAGGTCGACACAATGGATGAGACACAAATAACGCTCGGGAAATCTTTCGGTCGACACAATTGGATGATCGGTCGACACATTCCCGATTTAAGTTGAAAAGTCAACAAAAACTTGGAGAAATCCAGATGGATGGACGTGAGAGAAATATCGATTTTCGTTTAATTAAGGAGACAAGAAGGCATTGTCTGCCCTTTCCCTACAAGCACGACCTCTTCTCCCTATCTATTTTACTCAGACTTCTCACATTTTGATCAAGGGGAGAGTGAGACTGAGAAAGAAAGGAGATATCGTGAGAGAAAAGAGTGAGAAAGTGAAGGGAAGTGGAAAACTCTGAAGCTTTCTCAAAAACGGAAGTTCAAGGTAATATTTTATATCCTCTTAAGTTCTTCTATGTTTAGTGATGATAAAATGATAGTATTGTTTGAATTGGTGGATAAAAATGAGTGATTTCACGCTAAGAGATAAGAAAAGAGTTAAGTATGAACAAAGTTAGAGTTTTGGAGATCTGGTCGATAAGTAGTAGGAATTAGAGTTTATGACCTTCATAAGAGTTAGATTAAACTATTAGAGTGATTTATAGCCCTTTAGAATCACTTGATTCAGAGCTATGCAGAAAAATTTATGGATGTCGTAAGTCATCACATAGAAACTGGGAAGAGCTACGGTTGACCCCTTATAGGTTGGGTCGACCAATTCTCAAATTTAAAAATGCAGGCTCTCTTTTTTGTCAAATGAGTTGACCCCTTATAGGTTGCGTCGACCGAATCGGGGTTCAAACAGTGAATACCCTTTGTTTTCTCTACATAAGCTGACATGCTTTAGTTTTCTGGATTTGGTGTCTTCTAAGAAGTTATAGTAGACTCCTCAAGAAACAATTTGACACCTTAATCATCAGCAATGAATCATTAAAGAGGAAGTTATAGTCATTTGAAGTTGGAATAGAAAGTTAAGACTTTATGTAAATTCTGATCCGTATATGATTTATATATTTAGGTCATTTATTGGATTAAACAAGGGCTCAAGTGGATTGATTCAAGAAAGCAGCTAAGGTAAGTTTGCATTAAGATGGTTTGGCCCTTAAGTGGGACTACATTCCAAAGATTAGGATTATGTTTGATGTGTGTTGCATGTTTGTTTTCATGACATGTTTGGTGATGTATGCTTATTTTCATGTTATGTGATGTGATTTAAGTGATGTTTTCATAGTCACATGGTCATGCATCATAGTTTTACAAAATGTCAACGAACTATTTTTATGCATGGTTTTACAATGTAGTTGGAGGTAAACGAGATATGATTAGTGGTATGGGACGTTGATTATGTTTCGTCTCCAATGAATTAAGAACTTGAATATCAGAACATGTAAATGACCGGTGGAACCACGAGGTGGAGAGCTGGATCGATAAGCAAGAATAAAAATGTAAATGACCGGTGGAACCACGAGGTGGAGAGCTCGGTCTCGAGGACTGGGTGGAACCACGAGGTGGAGAGCTGGATGGATAAGCACGAATAACGTAATAAACAACGAAATGGAAATGTGCATTGTTTTATCAACAACATAGCATACTCATGCATTGCATTTTATAGTTATGCTACTTACTAAGCTTTAGGCTCATAGTTTAGGCTTTACAATGTAAGGAATGTAATGGAGGAAAGGGTGCAAGTGACTGATCAAGGAGTTAGAGCAGAAGAGTGTCCAAATGATACGGTTTATTGAGTGATGACCGACGGAGAGTGATGCATGACACACACAAGTTATATTACAAACTGTTTTGAATGTTTTGAATATATAATTAAAATTTATACCCTTATTTTGGTGTGATGGATTACCAATGTTTTGAAAATGAATGTATTTTAAGTTGAAGTAATTGTCTTCCGCTGCAGTTTTAAGTTATTAAATGTTTATGTATTTTATTTAAAGGTAGAATTCAAATGTATGTTTTTATTATTCGACGGTTTTTCTTGCAAACTGTTTTATGAACTAAAGATAGTAGTTTTTAGAAATTAAAGTAACAAGTTTTACAAGTATTCCACTTTTGGAAGTAAAGTAAGTAAGTAAGAAACAAAGTAACGGACCGGTTCTCGGGTCGCCACTGAGCAAGTAAAGTAAGAAAGAAAGTAAGTCAGTAAGTAAGTAAGGAAAGTAGCAGGCGGCGTCCTGGGAATCGGGTCGTTATAACTATGGTATCAGAGCAAAACACACACAAATAAATAAGGGAACAAAAGGGTGAGTGCACTAGGTTTAAGTCGGTTCTTTAGACAGCTCAATAACTGTATCATTTGCATACTAACGATGTGATTGGTAATTGAAGGACTATGAGGAGAGGAAGAAGAAATATTCCAGAGGGAACTAATGAGATTGCTATTAACAAACTGTTAGAGTTGGTTAACCGCCAGCCTCAATAATTGGAGCGAATGATGAATGGAGAAGAGCAAAGAAATGGACGAAACAAGAATGGTGGAGGGCTGAGCTGTGGGAGATTTAGGAAAATGAACCCTCTACCGTTTGATGGACAGTCCACAGATCCTGTGTTAGCTGAAGAGTGGATTACGATCCCAGCATATACTCTCATAGTTTTCACATCCAAGAGGGGATTGCATCTTGCCGTGAATTTTGAGGAGAAGTGACGAATATAAGCAAAGGCCAGTAGATTCTGATGAAAGAAATAAGAGTGCTTATTATCATCAACGAATTGTTTTTAGTCCTAGGAATGAGCATGAAGATTATCTTTACTCTAAACTAGGCAGAACATTATCCTCCTCGGGTTCTTGACGATTTGACCTCAAATCCAAGGAGTTTTCTTCCTCCTCTTGTTCTTCTTGCTCATCCCCAAAATAAGGAGAAATATCTTGGACATTGAAGGTGGCTGAGACTCCATACTCTCCAGGAAGTTCAAGCTTGTAAGCATTTTGATTGATTTTCTCCACAATCTTGAGGGGACCATCGGCCCTTGGTAAAAGTTTCGAGCGCCTTTGCTTGGGAAATCTTTCCTACCTCAAGTGTAACCACACTAAGTCTCCCACATTGAAGTTAATGTCTTTTCTTCCTCGGTTAGCTTGTCTAGCATAATACTCATTCTTCTTGTGGAGGGCCTTACTTACCTTCTCATGCATCTTCTTCACTTGTTTGGCCTTGCTAGCCCCATTATAATTCACAATGTCTTTGGAGGGCAGCGGTACTAAGTCAAGTGGAGTCAAGGGGTTGAAACCATACATCACTTCAAATGGCGTCATTTTGGTGGCACTATGAACACTTCGGTTAAAGGATGCAAGACCATGAAAACTCCTAACTTCTGACACACTCTTTGAAATAGGCCATTCTCGGATTGCCACAATTTTTGAGTCATCGACTTCCATGCCATCCTTAGAAATAATAAACCCAAGAAAGTGTACTCTTTCTTGCACAAAAGCACAACTCTTCAAATTGCCAAACAATTTAACTCTTCAGAGTGTATCAAACAACAATCTAAGGTGAGCAAGGTGAGTAGCAAAGGCCAAACTAAACACCAATATATCATCAAAATAGACAACTATAAATTTGCCCAAGAAATCTTTCAAAACAAAATGCACGAGTCTCATAAAGAGACTATATTTGGTCTAGGTCTTGAATGGTTAGAAATGCATCTTTCAGATTACCATTCAAAGAGACCATATTTGGTCTTGAAGGCCGTCTTCCATTCATCACCTTCCTTTATCCTTATTTGATGGTAACTACTCTTTAAGTCCACCTTTAAGAAATAGGATGCCCCACTAAGCTCATCCAACATGTCTTCGAGCCTAGGAATCAGGAACCGGTACTTGATTGTGATTTGATTTATGGCTCGGCTATCCACACACATCCCGAAACTTCCATCTTTCTTTGGAACTAATAGAGCCGGGACAACATAAGGACTCAAAGATTCTCTTATAAAACCCTTGTCAAGAAGCTCTTGGACTTGCCTTTGAAGCTCCTTGGCCTCCTCGGGATTCAATCGGTAGGAAGGCTGATTTGGTAGCACTACTCCCTGGTGGAGGTGAATTTGGTGTTCGATTCCCCTAAGGGGTGGTAAACCACGAGGTAGTTCTTCTGGAAACACATCTTGGTACTCCTCAAGAAGTGCTTGAACCTCATTTGGAATATGCTAAATTTCTTGGAGCCTTTCCCAAAACAAAACAAGTACAATCGGTCCTCCCTCTTGGATAATCTTTATCAACTCTTTCTTGGTCATAAAGAAATTAGATTTGACCGCCCCCTCCCTCTTTGCAACTTCATCTTGGACGATTTAGCTTAGCTCAAGGGGGTGAGCTTGATGGTTTTCCCACCAAACTTGAAGGAGTAACGATTGGTATAGCCATCATGGATAGCTCTTCGATCGAATTGCCACGGTCTTCCAAGCAAAATGTGGCTTGCACTCATTGGCATCACATCACATAGCACTTTGTCTACATAGCCACCAATAGAGGATTCAATGCTTATTTGCTCAGAGACCTTGAGATCTTCCTTCTCATTTAGCCATCAAAGTCTATACGAATTTGGATGCTCCGCAGTGACAAGCTTCAACTTCTTTACAAGATCTTTAGATGCCACGTTGGTGCAACTCCCTCCATCTATAATCAAGGAACATACCTTCACTTGAATTAGCCATCTACTATGGAAGATGTTCTCTCTTTGTACCCCTTCACCTCGGGTTGGGGTGGTGAGAACTCGGCGGATCACCATCAAGAGAGGTCCTTCTTGTGCATGGAAAACCTCCATTGGCTCTTGCTCTTCACTAGTCTCATCCTTGTCTTCCTCTTCACTAATAACCTCATTAGATCCCTCAAGAAGAACCATCGCTCGTTTGTTGGGGCATTGAGAGGCAATGTGGCCAAGGCCGAGACACTTAAAACACTTGATCTCCCTTGACCTAGGCCGAGTACCATCATCTTTGGGCCTTACTTCAAATTCCTTCTTTTGACTCCAATGCTTAACAAATGGCAGCTTATCTTCATTCTTAGGAAATGGTTTGAATGGGGGCGTGGCCCTTGGTATAAACCGGTTAGAAACACCTTTGCCTTTTTGCTTGAATTGCCTTTCCACCTTCATAGCAAGTTGGATGACAACATCCATATTATCCAACGGCTCTAGGGTTAAAAGTTAAGAGTTATGGGTTCAAAGTTATGGGTTTAAAGGTTCTAAGGTTTAGGGTCAAGGTTCAGGATTTAGAGTTCAAGGTGTCTAGGGTTTTAGGGTTCCAAGGTTAAGGGTTAATGGTTTCTAGGTCCAGCTTACCAATGTTGAGGGTTCCAGGGTTCAACGTTCCAAGGTTATAGGGTTCTAGGCTTTTAGGATCCAGGGTTCAGGATTCAAAGGTTCAAAGTTTATGGTTTCAGGGTCTCAGGGTTCTAGGGTTCAAGGTTCCAAGGTTCAAGGTTCTAGGGTTCAAGGGTTCTTTGTTTCTATGGTCTCAGGTTAAGGGTTCCAGAGATCAAGATTCAAGGTTTTACGGTTTAAGGGTTCCAGGGTTCCAAGGTTCTAAGTTTTAGGGTTTCAGAGTTTTGGAGTTCTAGGGTTTAAGATTCAAAGCTTCAAGGTTCTAGGGTTCAAGGTTCAAGGTTCTAGGGTTCAAGGTTAAAGGTTAAAGGTTCAATTGTTTCAGGGTTCCAAGGTCCAAGGATTAGGGTTCAAGGTTTAAGCATTCAAGAGTTTCTCAATTCAAGGTTTCAGAGTTTAGGGTTCACGATTCAGGGTTAAGGATCCATGGTGTAACAACCCTCATTTTTATTTTAGAATTTGTGACCTTAAGATTGAAGTGTTAAAGATTCTTTTTATTGGATGAATGTTGGTTAAATTTTGAGGTATTAAGGTATTGTGGTTATTAGTGAATTAGTAGGTTGAATGTGATCAAGAGAATAATGTTCAAGGGGTATATATGATAAAGTTATTTGGAGAGGTTGGAAAATTAGAAACACGTGAATTGGTTACGATTATAAATAATTAGAATAAGAATACTCTGGTTAGGGTGTATCACACAGTGCACCGGCCCAAGTGTTTGGGTTTGATTGGTGTTTGTTTGAAGTCCATTGTTTGATGGTTGCTAGGTTTAAGTAAAGTAGTGAAGTAAGTTGGGTTAAATATACTAAAGGACCTTTATGTAAGATCCGGTCGACCCCAGGATTTAAGAGGGGTCGACACAATGAATAATTTTGGTCGACCCCAGGATCAGGGAGGGGTCGACACAATTGTTATGCTTTCGGTCTACCCCAGGATCAGGGAGGGGTCGACACAATTGTAATGCTTTTGGTCGACCCTAGGATCAGGGAGGGGTCGACACAATTGTGATGCTTTCACTCGACCCCAGGATCGAAGAGGGGTTGAAACTTTGTTTATCGGTCGACCCCAGGATTTAGGAGGGGTCGACACAATAGGGCCATCAGGAACACTTTCGGTCGACCCCAGGACCGAGCGATCGACACAAAAGTGTCGAGGGAACTTCCTTCGGTCGACACAACAGACGAGTGGTCGATAGAAATAACCCTCATGAATACTTTCGGTCGACACAATAGACGAGCGGTCAACACATTCCCGATTTAAGTTGAAAAGTCAACAAAAATGTGGAGAAATCCTGATGGATGGACGTGAAAGAAACATCAATTCTTGTTTATTTAAGGAGACAAGAAGGCATGGTCTGCCATTTCCCTACCAGCATGGTTCCTTCTCCCTATTTACTCAGAGTTCTCACGTATTGATAAGGGAGAGGGAGATTGAGAAAAAAAAAAGAAGTTATGTGAGAGAAAATAGTGAGAAAGTGAGATATCTCAAGAGAGGCGAGGTAGAAAACTCTAAAGCTCTCATGGAAACTGAAGTTCAAGGTAATATTTTCTATCCTCTTAAGTTATTCTAAGTTCAGTAATGATAAAATACTTGTATTGGTTGGGTTTGTGGATAAATATGAATGATTTCATGTTAATTGCTGTGAAATCAGTCAATTATGTACCAAGTTAGAGTTTTGGAGATTCGGTCAATATGTATTACGAATTGGAGTTTATGTCCTTCATAAGAGTTAAAGTAGACTTTTAGAGTGATTTATAGCCATTGGAATCACTCAATTAGAAGCTATGTAAACAAAGTTATGGACATCGCAGGATAGTGTACAAAAACTGGGGAGAGCTGCGGTCGACCCCTTATATGTTGGGTCGATCGATTCTCAAATTTAAAAATACACGGTCTCTGTTTTGTCGACATGGGTTGACCCCTTACAGGTTGGGTCGACCGAATCGGGGTTCAAATAGTAAATGCCCTCTGTTTTGTCCACGTAAGTCGACATGCTTTAGTTTTCTGAATTTGGTGTCTTCTAAGAAGTTATAGTAGACTCCTTAAGGAACAATTTGACACCTTAATCATCAAGGAATGGATCATTATTGAGGGAGTTATAGTTGTTCGAAGTTGGAATAGAAAGTTAAGACTTTATGCAATTTCTGATCCTTTTATGATTTATATGTTTAGGTCATTTATTGGATTAAAAAGGGACTCAAGTGGATTGATTCAAGAAAGCAGCTAAGGTAAGTTAGTATTAATATTTGTCTAGCCCTTAAGTGGGACTACATTGCAAAGATTAGGATGAATGCTTGATGTGTGTTGCATGCTTGTTTGAATGTTATGTTTGCTGTGATTTAAGTAATGTTTCATAGTCACATAGTCATGCATCATAGTTTTACAAAATGTCAACGAAATGATTTCATGCATTATTTTATAACGTAGTTGGAGGTAAACGAGATATGATTGGTGGTATGAGACGCTGATTATGTTTCGTCTCCGATGAATTAAGAACTTGAATATCATAACAATAAAGTAAATGGTTATTACAGGCTTGAGCACTCCAAGTAGTAAGTGGGCCCAAGATCAGTAAAAGTTGAAGTAGGTGGAGGGAGTGTCTTTGAGATCCTGTAATATTTCCAAAGATAAAGAAAATATGAAACCTAAGATAGGTGAATGAAATTGTACATTGTTTTAACAACATAGCATACTCATGCATTGCATTTTATAGTTACGCTTCTTACTGAGCTTTAGGCTCATAGTTTAGGCTTTGCAATGTAGGGAATGTAATGGAAGAATGAGTGCAAGTGACTGACCAAGAAGTTAGAGCAGAAGAGTGTTCAAATGATACAGCTTATTGAGTGATGACCGACGGGGAGTGATGCATGACGCACACACAGTTATAGTATAAAATGTTTTGAATATTTGAATATGTACTTAAAATGTATACCCTTATTTTGGTGTGATGGATTACCAATGTCTTGAAAATGAATGTATTTTAAGTTGAAGTAATTGTCTTCCGCTGCAGTTTTAAGTTATTAAATGTCTATGTATTTTTATTTAAAGGTGGAATTCAAATGTATGTTTTTATTATTCGACGATTTTCCTTGTAAACTGTTTTATGAACTAAAGATAGTAGTTTTTTTTAGAAATTAACAAAACGAGTTTTCCACCAACTTAAGTAAGTAAGTAAGTAAGAATCCAGTAACGGACCGATTCTCGGGTCGCCAAGAGTAAGAAAGTAAGTAAGCAAGCAAGTAAGAAAAGCAACAGGCGGCGTCCTGGGAATCAGGTCGTTACAGTGTATGTATGTTTTAATTCGACGGTTTTCCTTGTAAACTAATCTTTATAAACTAAAGATAGTTTTTTTTTTTAAATTAAAGTAACAAGTTTTACAAGTATTCCACTTTTGAAAGTAATGTAAGTAAGTAAGAACCCAGTAACGGACCGGTTCTCGGGTCGCCAAAGAGCAAGTAAGAAAGTAAGTGAGTAAGTAAGTAAGTAAGAACAGCAATAAGCAGCGGCTCGAGAATCGGGTCGTTACACATGGGCAGTAGGGTTCCATGGTTCTAGGGTCTAAAGTTCAGGGATTAGGAATCAAGGTTCATGATTCAAAGGTTCAAGGTTCTAGAGTACCTTGGTTAAGGGTTCAACGTTCTAGGGTTCAGAGTTTACGGTTCCAAGGTAATAGGGGTCCAATGTTCAAAGGTTAAGGGTTTAGAGTTTAGGATTTTATGGTTTACAATTCAATGTTTTAAGGTTTAGGATTTCAATGTTTAAGGTTTCACGATTCAAGCTTTAGTGACATGCCACGGAATGCCTTGCATGAAGCCACACCTCAAGGAGCAATCACCCGAGCTCAAGCCAAGGAGTTTACTAATCAATTTGACTTTTTTTGTAGGAAATGTTGAACGCAAAATAACTTTGGACGAACCAACCCCGAAGGACTTGGAGCAGCCCAAGCATCTTCTCACTTGGGAAGTCTTGGAAAAGGAGGTCGAGATCGGGGCACCTTCGAGCTTGGAACACCTCGGAAAAAAAGGCAAGGCCGAAGCAAGGGAGGGAAGGAACTCGGGTTCATACCGGGTCTAGGTCGGGCTTAGGTCGGGCCCCATGGAGCATGGCACAAAGCCGACCGGCCCTTCCTTTTTCTAGCTTTAATTATTCCCTTTTAAATTTTGCAAAAACAATTATTTAGGGTTTTGTGGGTTTTGCATGGGTTTGGTGTGGGTTTCCCATGGGTTTTGTGTGGGTTTTATCTTTTGCATGGGTTTTGGCTTTTTGGAATGCATGGATGGCAGCGGGTGGAAGGGGCACCATTTTCGTGGACCACACTCCCTTGGCCTCCCCAAATTGGGTAAAGGTTAAGTGGTCCTTTCTCCCCTTTCTTTTGTGCAAACACCAAATCGGGTAAGCTCTTGGTAGCCATTCGATTTGGTTGTTTCTCTCCAATGTGAGGAAGATTAAAACACTCCCATCACTGAACATTGTAGTTAGTTGAAGTTTGAATACAAAAGTGCTTTGCATTTTCTCCTTGGCTGTGGTTTTTCCGACCTCCAAAACTCGGTTTTCCGGTGAGTAATATCTGGCGACCCAAGAGCGTTTCTTCAAGGTTTTGGCTTCCCTTCCGAGCTAGGGTAAGCTAGGTCATGCTACATGTGTTCAGCCACTCTCCCGTGGTCTTAGGGTAAGCGTGTAATCCCCATTAGCTCTTCTCCATCTCCGGTTGTCTTTCATTTTTCCGACCAACACCATCCCCTTTTCCAATAACCCTCATTTTGGTACCCGAAACTTCCCTCTGTACAACTTCCATTTCCCCAAAGCTTTTAACCTCATTTTTGGAGGTTAAGCTCTTCTCTCATCCACAAACAACCCCTCCAAATTTCGGTTGTAAACTCCGTACGCAGCCCGAGAAATCCTTTTCTTAATATCACCCCCTTTCCGGTCCATTTCTTCCCTCCCTCTTTCACCCGAAGCCCCTTTTATTCTTCTTCCCACTCTTGAAGCCTGTCATTTAGGGTCCAAGATTTAGAGTTCATTGATTCCAGGGTTCCAGGGTCCAAGGTTTTGGGTTAAAGGTTCTAGGGTTTAGGTTTCTAGGGTTCTAGGGTCCATGGTTCATGGTTCTAGGTCCATGGATTTGGGTTTTAGGGTTCTAAAATTATGGGTCCTTGGTTCTAGGGTTTAGGGTTCCAAGGTTCAGAGTTTAGGGTTTAGGTTTCTAGGATTCCTAGGTTCAGGGTTCTAAGGTTCAAGGTTAAGGGTTTGGGTCCAAGGTTTAGAATTCTAGAGTTCAAAGTTCAAGTGTTCTAGTGTTCAAGGTTCTAGGATTTAGGGTTAACGATTCAAGGTTTAGGGTTCTAGGGTTCCAGGGGTCAGGGTTTAGGATTCAAGGTTCTAGGGTTCAAGGATTCTAGGGTTCAGGGTTCTAGGATTCAAGGTTCTAGGGTTCAAGGATTCTAGGGTTCAGGGTTCTAGGTTGAGGGTTCTAAGTTTCCAAGGTTGACGGTTCCATGGTTTAGGGTTCCAAGGTTAAGGGTTAAGGGTTAAGGGTTCAAGGTTTATGGTTCTAGGGTTTAAATTATAATGTTTCAGGGTTCTAGGGTTCAAGGGTTTAGGGTTCTAGGGTTCAGGGTTCCAAGGTTCAAAGCTTAGGGTTTGAGGGTTAAGGATTTAGGATTCAGGGTCGAGGATTCTAAGGTTCATGGCTCCAATGTTTAAGTTTCTAGGGTTCTGACACGAATTTTAAAATGGAAGGATGGTTTTGGTGAAGGTTGGCTGATTTTATGGAGGTCGGAATGTGTTTGGAGATGGGGAATTTATGGATGATTTTCGGAGAGTTTGATGGAGGATAATGAACACGAAACGGAGGGAAGAAATAAATGGAACTTGCTACTAACCTTTCTTCCTCGCAAGGATGATGGAAAGCAGCAAGAAAAACTCAACTCACTAGCTCGAAAGTAAGCTGAATTGGGTTCTTCTTGGACTGTCGAATATGACTCACCGGAGGTCGATCGGAAGGGAGCTTAGGAAATGAATTCCAGAGAAATGCCAATGCACTCTAATTTTCAATATCACAAAGCTGATTACAATCATCCTCAAGTAAGGTATTTATAGACTCTAAGTAGGATGAAATTATAGCCACATTCAGTTCAATGAATCAACTCAAATATAGTGACTACATTCAACTTGAAAATAAAAAAAACGAAAACTAAATTCTAGCAATTTGTTAGCAGCTAACTAACATCACATGGAGGAGAATAAACAACCTCAACGTGAAGGGAGGGAGTTGGCTGCTAATAAAAAAGTAGAAACCCATAAGAAACCCATAAAACCCATAAGAAACCCACAAAACCCATAAGAAACCCATAAAACCCCATGGCATACCCATGTGCACGAAATTAGACATGAAATGAGCTAATACTAAAGATAAAGTTTGTGAATGAAATAGTATTGCATGGGCCATGCAATGCTAGAAATTGGGTGCACTATCTTCTCGGGCTAGAAAACTGGGTGCACTATCTTCTCGGATCCATTTCACTTCTTCTCCTTGATCCATCCATGAAATAAGATGTTTGGGCTGCTCTTGATCATTAGAAGAAGGATCCATGAATGATATTCCATTAGATAGGATCCCTGCAAAATGAACAAACAAATTAGGAAATCTTTTGGCTCGACTTTTGGTCATGGCTCCTTGAGGCAACGTATCCTGTGGCATGTCAGGTTCTGGATTCTAGGGTTCAAGGGTTCAGGGTGCAAGGTTCAGTGTTCAGAGTTCAAAGGTTCTAGGGTTTAGTAATCACGGTTTAGGGTTCTAGGGTTGAGGGTTTTAGGGTTTTGGGTTCAAGGCTTCAAGGTTCCAAGGTTATAAGTTTCCAAGCTTCCAGGGTTCATGGTTAAGGGTTTAGGATTCCATGGTTCAAAGGTCAGGGTTTAAGGGTTCTAGGTGTCACACCCTGTAAAACTTTACTTAAAAATGATCACGGTAGAATTTTTCTTTCTTAAAAAATGTTCCTCTTGAATTCTTTTTTGTGAAAACACAGCGGAAGACTTTAATTAGAAATCATAGTAAACCCGACATTTACTTGAAATAAGACATTGTTAATCAAAGTATCCATCAAATAAAATACTGCAAAGCTAATATAACATATAGTTTAATCAAAACGTGTAATATACATAATAAACATTTTTACACAGCATCATTTAACAAAACTAAACTTTTAAAACACATCATTGTTCAAAGGTAAACACTCCAAAATACTTCAAATGTACATCTTGACATCTCCACCGATCGGCACTTAACGATTCAAGCTTCCCGCACCGGATCTGCCTCCTCCATGGCATGATCGTTACATCAAACAAGGAGGGCTAAGTCCCTCACCTTCATCTTCATCACCTACATCACAAAGCATAACCGATGAGCCTAAATCTCAGTAAGTAATCGAATGAGCCTATATGCCTAACATGAGCATGACGTTTCTTGAAAAACATGCACATTAATTTTGTTTCTTATCGTTATCTTGACTTAACTTGACATGTGTGGGCGTCGCATCGTATGAAGGTGAATAGGCACCATATGGCCTCCATGAGGTAGCCAATTCCACCTTTTCCCATAACTTGATCTTGATTTTACATACATTTATGCATTGGATGATGAATGTGTCTCATACAACCTTCATCATCCGTTGGGTGACATTTTAAAAACATGCATGAGAAAACATTTTTGTATCTTTCATAAAACATGATACATGGACATGATTCATACATATGCATGACATGACAACATAATTTAAATAGAAGCAACATAATGCATCAAACATCTCCCAAGTCAACTGTAATAAACATTCCTAGTATACTTGACTTAACTTAACTCTTGACTTATGATAATACGTAAACATCAATCAATGTCAATCAAGCACCAATAAAACCCAAAGCACTTGGGTGGTGTACGGTGCGATACACCCCAACAGAATATCGTTAATAATATTATCATAAAAACAAATAACTCCTAAGACATTCTTACTTAATGGATATCTAAGTAATCAAACACATCATCCTTATATCTTATCCTTTGTGATGTAGTCCCACAAGGAGCCAAACACATGCAATGATTACTTACTTGGATTTATTAGCTTTAGCTTGGTATTCTTAATCCTTAATGATCCAATGAGCTTGCTTATATACCTTAACATCATAAAATAAAATAATATAAGCCAAACTCGAAATACCCTGTTTCACTAGAAACTTGTGGCATCCATAGCTTTATCGACATCACTCTGATCAAAACAATTAAGGTACCAATTTCAACATTAAATTGTTGGCTATACTTCATTTGAAGACATTATGAGCAATTTCTAACTCGAAGATTTCGTAAAACTTGCATTCTAGAAACTGGGTAACATGACTTATAATATGTATACCCATAAACTATCTTTCCAATTTCATGCATTTTTAACCATATAACGTCATTTCCATCACTTATAATCTAACCTAGAACAAAATTAGGTGCTGCTGAATAACAAACTCTGTACCTCAAGTGACACGCTCCAAAGGATGCGGAGGTGTCGATAGAGGTAGGACGAATGGTAATCTGCCGAGAGTCAATGAAGGAACGTAGAGACAGGGGAATGAGTCCAATGGAACTCCAAATGCATGCGTGCATTTGGATTGAAATTTTTGTGGACTTAGACTTTAGGGAATGGACCAAATTTGGTCAAAATTTCAGAGGGGTAGAACGTGAGGAACATAAAATGGCACGAGATCACTTTTAGATGCACAAGTGGACAACAAGGGTTTTGACAGTGCAGTAGGTGAAGAGAAAACCTCTGTACAACTCCCAATACAGACAAGATGAGAAAGAGAAAATTGGCAGAAAACTTCCTATATGGAAGGGGAATCAAATGGTGAGGGTTTGAGAGGAATCAAGCGGGTAGTTTAAAAATTATAAGAGATTGAATTTTGGTCGACATAACTGCCAGATTTCAGGAGTTCGGAAGAAGGAAGGAGGAAAAAAAATGCATGCACAACTTTTCGATAGGAGAAACAGGGAATGCAATGACAAACTAAATTTCTCAAGACATGAAAGAGGAACTCACAGCACAAATTTTAGGACTAATCACACGGGAACAGAAGTTTACACGGATGGCACTTTTGGGACACAAACTGGAATTAGGTTAAAATACAACCGGCAGCAACCAACAAGGACAACACTAATTCCCAAACACACAAATGGAAGGATGGCTATTTGATTTCCAAGCTTACCTTGACCCAAAAAAAAGTGTATAGGAAGGTTGGAATAAAGGCTAAGTGGCTCTAGCACGACACCAATGCCAAAGACAAAGAAAGATTATGGATATTACTCCCCAAAATCTAATCTTGCCGTGAGAAAAGGGAAGGATTGAGAGAGCTTCAAGCTTCTGCAATTTACCAAATTCTTTTCTGCCTCATTAGACGTGGGGGGGAGGGGGAGGGATTCATACCCCCTCGAACTTACACAAAAGACAAGAAAAATTAAAAACCTAAATTTAGGACTAATGAGGGGCTAAGTAGGAGGTAGGTGGGAAAAAGGGGCCACCTTCAACTTGCCTCCCAACTCAAACACTCCCTAGACCTAAACCACGTCTAAAAGACTTTACAAACTTAAGTTTCATGGGAAATAATATTTCCCTTAAGCTCCAACATGATGGAGCATAAATTGGTCCAATCCGAACCAATTTCTAGCAAATTGATCCAAACCGAACAAACCTCTCTATACATCATTTCAAGCTACTAGAATAATTACAATTTACAAGTACTCTAAACAAGCAAAAAATCTCCAAGTGGTGAACTAGCAAACCTCCATTGTTGGACCAACCTCCCCTTTGATTTATTGGGCTCCAATCCGTGCTCAAAGTAAAGAGGATTTTAGGCAAGGTTCGGTCCATCAGTTATCCATTGACAAATGGATATGATCACTTGCATCCTTCTTGGACCACACTTGAACAGCGTCCTCTCCCATGGTGGACAAATTGAAGTCGGCTTTCCCTTCTTTTGGAGTTGGACATTGTCGAGGCTCAGATAGGTCGTCTCGGCAAGAAGGGCTTTGGGCATCGGTTGTCAACTTCTCCTCTTCAAATTCCCAATGGAAACAATGTTTGGGAAGCTCTTTGTCAATGGGTGAGGGATCATCTAAGAGGTCCATTAAAGGAAATGTTACACCTGCAAAATCAGCAAACAAGTTAGCAAATTGTCTTGCATGCCACGGGTTATCATGCCCTCCGGGTGGTGGTGGCTCTCGGGCATGTCATCAAGGTTGAGTTCGTGGTCTTCCTTCCTCGCACTTCTAACCCTTAAACACTGAAATTCTTGTACTAAACACTAAAACCTCATACTTTGATTTCAAACCCTAATTTTTCTCACACGAATTTGGAGAGGATTTTAGTGAGGAGAGAGAACTGCGAGAGAGAGCTGAGGTGTGACCATCCAAGCTCACCACCTCTTCATGCATGAGGTGTCACCACCCTTTTCATGTGGCACTTTCCTATTGGTCCATCTTTAATTATTCATGGATTGAATTTCCTAAATTTTCATTGAAAAGTTAATATTTCAGCAATAAGATGTCGACCGTTAATAAAACCCGAGAGTTTCAAGGGGTGACTCCTTTTGAATTTTCATACCTTTCATTCCAAAACTTGGATTTCAATAATTCAAAAACTCATCTTTTCCGTATTAATTTTAGTGTATTTTTGTAGAAGACTTAAACTTCAAATTATGAGTTTAACATAGTCAAATATATTGAGTCTCGTGTATCTTTTCCATAATTCTATAGTCTGGTTTTCCTTCACCAATTTCAAATAAACATAACTTCCTCTCTTGAATTCCAATAGAATTGATTTTCCCTTTTAATCTTCTTATCTTGACGTCTACTACAAAGTTTTAGAAGAACACTTTACCAGTTATGCTCTTCTAAGGCATCATATGATTGTAACACAGAAGCTACTCTGTTACAAAATTCCAACCCAGTATTTGTTCCAAACTTTAGGGTCTAAGATTCATAACTTTCTCTATAAATTTTTAAATCAAGAAATTTTTGTTGTTGTAGTTTCATCTTCTAATGTATTGAATTCTATTAGAAGAAATCAACTCCATGTTAAGACCCTAAACCTCAGAATTAGGTAAATACCAATATTGTTTCTGATTCGTCACTTCATTACTTCTAAGTTGTAGTTTTGTCTTCATGTTCATCTTGTTAGTTTTATCTGCGAATAAAGTAACCTTTGTTTTTGATTGATGAACATTAATATATTGGAAAATTGATTAATCATCAAGAGAAGTTAATTTGAATAATGTATATGAAATACCATCATCGAAGGGTACCTCTTAAGTCTAACAAATCGGTTGAGTTTTTGCAGAAATTGCTAAGTCTATTACAGGTTATGTCGGCCAATTTATATTTATGTCGACACATCCTCTGGCAGAGGAAAAACATATGTCGATTGATTTACACATATGTCGACCTATCCACTGGCAGCAACTAACTTATGTCGACCGCTATGTTATATGTCGACCGATGACCTAACCAGAGAGGAATGTTATGTCGACTGCTATAAGATTGTGTCGACCGAAGATATTCAAAACAAGAAGCAACAATGTCGACCACACTTTTACAAGTTACAGAGGCTATCGTTATGTCGACTGCAAAGCTATTGTGTCGACTGTATACGTATCCAGAGGCCATCGTTATGTCGACTGCAAAGCTATTGTGTCGACTGTATACATATCCAGAGGTCGACTGTATACATATCCAGAGGCCATCGTTATGTCGACTGCAAAGCTATTGTGTCGACTGTATACATATCCAGAGGCCATCTTTATGTCGACTGCAGAACTATTGTGTTTACTGTATACATATCCAGAGGCCAACTTTATGTCGACTGCAGCACTATTGTGTCGACCGCATACATGTCCAGAGGCCAACTCTATGTCGACTGAAGTTCTTCACAATGACAACTTACTAAATCTTATGTCGACCGAACATATGTTATGTCGACCGAGCCAGAGCAGAAAGAGGAGATAACCTCCAACGGCTATTTCAGAATGTGTCTAAACGGCTATATATATGTCGACCTATGTCGTACTTATGTCGACCGATCCAGCCTGCACAGGACAAAATCTATAAATAGCTGTAGAGCTGTGGATTACAAAATAGGATTCTTGTGAGAGCAAAAAGAAAGCCGAATTGCTGCCAATTTTTAGAGAATCATTTCATTCTCTCAATCTTTGTATTTCTATCTTGAACATTCACTTGGTGATTGAGAGAGTCGGTTGGTAACCGTTATTTCGAATATCATACTTTGTGAGAGAAATTGTAAGAGGGGTGACGCCTCTCCTAAAGAAGAGTCACTGTAAAGGTTTGATTGACACCCGTAAGTCAATCGGAGTGAGCTCAAAGAATTGAGCGAGAAGAATCTTCAAGGAGGTACCTTGGAGCG
>QAOC01052028.1:120576-159336 GCA_003255005.1 Begonia fuchsioides | reverse complement strand
CCCCCTCCCTCTCTTAGGTTAATCTCGATCCTACACATCTTTTCTTAGCACATTTCATTCTTTAACCATAAAAAGTTATATTCACGTAATGTTATTTTACATCAAAAATTTGGGTTTTACATCAAGGTTAAAGGTTTAGGATTCAAAGGTTCAAGGTTCAAGAATTTACAATTCTAGGGTTCAAGGTTTCTGGGTTTATGGTTAAAAGTTCCAAGCTTTTATTATGGAAGGTTTTAGGGTTTTAGGGTTTAAGGGTCCAAGATTTATGGTTCCAAGGTCTAAGGTTTGTGTTTTACGGTTCCAAGGTTCAAGGTCCATGGTTCGAGGGTTCGAGGGTTCAGGTTTTCAAGTTACAAGGTTCAAGGTTCAAGGGTTAAGGGTTATAGGGTTTAGGGTTACATGGTTCAAGGGTTTTTGGGTACGAAGTTCACTTTTCAAGGTTTAAACGGTTCTACATTCGAAAGTTTCGAGTTCATGGTTTAAGCATTCAAGGTTCATGATTCAAGGGTTCGAGGGTTCATAACTCTGGGTTAAGTTTTCAAGGGTTTAGGGTTCAAGGTTAAATGTGTTTATGGGATCTAGGATTTAGGGTTCCAAGGTCTATGGTTCAGCATAGGTAAGATTAAATAGAAAAACTAAGCAACATCACGTTCTTCATCGGATGGCCCAAAACATCTCCAAGAAGCACAATCCATGGCATCAAAGATGGACCCATGAGGAGCCTTCATGGGACGCTCCTCCTCCAGCTCATTGAGCTCCTAGAAAATGTCCAAAATGTCCTCCCAAAAAATAATTAGATAACTCTATAATTTCCCATGCAAAACAATGCGTGAAAAAAAAAAACAAATAAGATTGTTTCCTGGGTAGGTTGTGCTGCCCTCTCTGTGTTGGCTGTAGTTGACCAAGCAAACGACATTCAATTTTAACGTTCTACCTTTTGTTGGAAAGCTAGAGAAGTTAGCTATCTTTTCTTAGGAGTTGTTTTGATATAAGGCCGCCAAGATCATCAAAAGAGCCAAAAAGCTTTGGGGATCCATCTGAGCCGGGAAACCGTCTCGGGTTCTCATGCAATGAGCATCTTTAACCGGGATCAAATGCGGGTTCGGGTCTAGACTCCTCGTTTGGTTGAAGTTCCGCCTCTTCTCAAAGCCAAGTTTTAACATATTTTTGCCTTTCTTGATCTTCCAAAGTTGGCTTAAAAATGTAAAAATCTTTAAGTATTTTTCTTGCAAAATTAACACACAAATTAGAAATTTCCAGAGCTCAAGCTTGGATGAGTATTTCGCTCGGGATGCCAATCTGTGGCATGTCATGTAACGACCCAAATTTTCCTTTACTTAATTTATTTTTTATTTTTTATTTTTACACATGTACCTACTTTAAACAATTTAAGGTTAAACTTATCAATTTGAAATCCTTGAGATAAAATACAGCGGAAGACTTTTATTTAACTTCATCAAAATCAATTATATTTGTAATAAGTAACCCAAAACATACTTGTACCTTAACATTTAAGACCAAGTTATTACAAAACAGTTATAAACTAAACATAATATTATACATTAGTTTTCAGACAAAACCTTTCCATTTACATGAGCCACCCACCGGTCAAAATCACATTAACAGCCACAATCTTCAACAATGGACGTACTTCACCACCTCGAGCATCTATCAGCGGTAAGTAGAATCCACAGTACTTATCTCATCACCTACATTACAAAGCTAATCTAATGAGCCTAACGCTCAGTAAGTTAATTCATAATAATAAAATATTTATGAGACCTTTATGCATATGCGCTTTATAAAAACAATGCAGTTTCAGTATCGTTTATTTCTTTTCTTTTCTTTCACTTAACAGTCCAGTTAATGTGGGTAATACCGTCTAGGGGAGAGTAGGCACCATCTGGTCCAACCTCTTGGGACAGCCAAACTCAACCCCGCCCACGGGAGAGAGTAAACACCATTTGGCCTCCCTCAAGGTAGTCTAACTCGAGCTCCTCCTTCAACGACCAGTTGCATATTTTCATGAAAATCATGCATGTAAATCATTTTCTTATCATGCATGAACAATTAAAATGCATGAACATGTAAACATGCAGTAAAATGTACAATTCAAACATTGCAAGCATTCTAAACATGCATCTTTATTCTAACACCAAAAATCAATCAATCATCAAACAAGGCATACAAACATATCCTCAAATAAATTGAGGTCGGTGTATTGTGCATTACACCCCAAGGAATCCAGCATATTTCAAAATTATAAATCCTAATCTTTGTAATGTAGTCCCCTTAGGGCCAATCACATGCAACATTAACTTACCTTAGGTCCTTAGCTTTATTGAAAAACTTGATCAATATGTTGCTGCACTTGAAAACCTAAAAACGCAAGTAACGTAATTCATTAACTTCAAACAAGCATAACTTTTTCAATAATGATCCATTTGTGATGCTACGGGTGTCAAACTATTCTTTAAAGAGTCTACTATAACTTCTTAGAAGACATCAAATTCATAAATCTAACGTAGCATAATGTGTCGGGACATACTAGTGAGCATGCTTCTCTAGAAATCAAGGACCGGTCGACCCAACCTACAAGGGGTCGACCCATGTTGACAAAACATAGAGCGTGCGTTTTCTAAATTGAGAACCGGTCGACACAACCTATAAGGGGTCGACCGCAGCTCTCTCCAGTTTCTATACACTGACTTACGACGTCAATAACTTTTTATACATAGCTTTAAATTGAGTGATTTGAACGGCTATAAATCACACTAAGAGTCTACTTTAACTCTTATGAAGGAAACAAACTCTAATTCCAACTAGTTCTCGACCGAATCTCTAGAACTCTAATTTTGTTCGTACTTAACTCATTTTCTAACAATCTACATGAAATCCTTCATTTTTATCCATCAATTCAACCAATACCAACATATTATCCTGACTGAACTTAAAAGAAACTCAGAGGATAGAAAAATTACCTTGAACTTCAGTTTCCTTACTCTTTTCTGTCTCAATATCTCTTTCTTTCTCAACCTCACTCTTCTCTTGATCAACGTGAGAACTTCAGAGAAGATAGGGAAAAGAAATTGTGATGGGAGGGGAATGACAGACCATGCCTTCTTATCTCTTAATTAAACAAAATCAACATTTCTTTTACGTCCATCAATCGGATTTCGCCACGTTTTTGCTGACTTTTCAACTTAAGTCGGGGAAAGTGTCGACCGCTCGTCCATTGTGTCGACCGAAAGAATTCCCGAGCGTTATTTGTGTCGACCGTTCTTCCATGATGTCAACCAAAAGTATACTAAAGGACTATTATGTGTCGACCCATTCCTGATCCTGGGGTCGACCGAAAGTATTCCATTGTGTCGACCCCTCCTCGATCCTGGGGTCGACCCAAAGTACTCCAAAGGGTTCTGTTGTGTCGACCCCTCTTCGATCATGGGGTCGACCAAAAGTATATATTGTGTCGACCCCTCTTCGATCCTGGGGTCGACCGAAACTATATATTGTGTCGACTCCTCTTCAATCTTGCGGTTGACCCAAACTATTCAATTGTGTCGACCCCTCCTCGATCCTTGGGTCGACCGATAAACAAGGTGTCCATACCGTCGACCGGTAAACAAAGTGTCGACCGCTAATTCATAGCGGTCGACCGGAAATAAATTATTTCCTTCACAACCTTCGACCTACTAATTTACCAAAATCCAAAATACCTTAACACTCTAATATTTAAGCGACATTCATAAAAATAATCGTAAACGCTTTCATCTTAAAATCACAAAATTCATAAAATAACTGAGGGTTGTTACATTCTACCCTCCTTAACAGAATTTTGTTTTAAAAATTTAGATGTCAAAAAGTTCCGGATACTTCTTCATTATGTCTTGTTGCCTTTCCCACGTGGCTTCCTCTATAGTATGGTTTCTCCATAGGACTTTGACCAAAGGAATTTGTTTGTTTCTCAATTTTTTGTTTTTTAATCCAAGATCCTTACCGGTTTTTCTTCATATGTCAAAGTAGGCTCGATGTCAATACTTCTATCTTCAATCACATGAGTAGTATCACGCACACATTTCCTTAACATTGAAATGTGAAAAATGTTGTGGATTCCAGCCATAGATGATGGAAATTTCAACATGTAAGTTGTTTTGCCTAACTTCTTTATAATAGGGAAAGGTCCAATAAATCGTGGAATAAGCTTTCCCCTTTTTTCAAACCCCAGTACTCCTTTAAAAGGAGAAATCTTTAAGAATACCTCATCGCCTTCCTCAAATTCTAGCTCTCTTCGCCTTTGATCTGCATAATGTTTTATGTCAGTTTTGAGCTATTTTGATTCTTTCTCGAATAACTTTCACTTGATCTGCGGTTTGTTGTAAAATTTCTGGTCCATACAACTTTGCTTCTCCAACTTCATCCCAATACAATGGAGATCGACATTTTTGCCCATACAATGCCTCATACAGGGCGATACCAATTGTTGATTGGTAGCTATTATTATATGCAAACTCCACTAATGGTAACATCTTACTCCATGTAGTGTGAAAATCCAATACACATGCTCGTAACATATCTTTTAATATTTGAATTGTTCTTTCGGTTTGACCATCAGTTTGGGGCTGAAAAGCCGTAAGACAATGTAGTCCCCATTGCCTTATGTAAACTTTTCCAAAATTTTGAAGTAAATCTTGGATCACGATCTGATACTATCGATGCTGGAATTCCATGCAGTCTTATAATCTCTTGAACATATAATTCAGCATACTGATCCATAGAAAAATTCATTCTGACCGGTAAGAAATGGGCTGAGTTAATCTATCAACAATCACCCAAATAACATCATGCCCCTTTGTGAAATTCGGTAATCCCACAACAAAGTCCATTGTTATATGCTCCCATTTCCATTCCGAGATTGGTAAAGACTGAAGCGTTCATGCAGGCCTTTGATGTTCAGCTTTAACTTTTTGACACGTGACACAAAATTCCACATGTTTTGCTATATCCTCCTTCATATTCGGCCACTAAAAGTGCTGTTTTAAATCCCGATATATTTTAGTGCTTCCCGATTGCACCGTAAATGTAGAAGAATGGGCTTCCAATAATATTTTGTTCCATAATTCTTGCTTTTTCAGAATAGACCATCTATCTTTAAACTTCAGAACACCATCATTCGAACACTTAAAGTCAGAAGAATTTGGCTTTTTGCCCAATTTATATCGTTTATATTTTGGATCTTCCAATTGAGCTTCTTTGATTTCATCCATAAGAGTTGGCTTCAAAGATAATGCTGCAAGCATACAACTCAAATTTGACACTACTTCTAAGCCAGACTTTTGAATTTTAGATTGAAGCGTTATAGACATTGCCAATTAGACTGGTATGAACTTCCTACTCAATGCATCATCTACCACATTAGATTTGCCGGGGTAGTATTTGATTTCAAACTCATAATCTTTTACGAATTCGAGCCATCTTCGTTGCCTCATATTCAGGTCTTTTTGGGTGAATAAATACTTCAGACTCTTATGGTATGAAAATACCTCGCATTGTTGCCCATATAAATAATGCCTCCATACTTTTGATGAGAAAACGACTGCAGCTAATTCTAAATCATGAGTTGGATAATTTTGCTCGTACCCTTTTTAATTGGCTTGATGCGTAAGCGATCACTTTTCCTTCTTGCATCAATACGCAACCTAATCCAATTTTGGAAGCATCAGAATAAATTGTGAATTTACCATCCTTGGTTGGAATTGTCAAAATTGGGGCTGATGTCAATTTTTGTTTCAAGTCCTGAAAACTTCTTTCACATTCACCTGACCACCAAAACTTCACTTTTTTCTTTGTTAATCGGGTAAAAGGGATTGCTATCTTTGAAAATCCTTCAATGAATCTTCGATAATATCCAGCTAACCCAAGAAAGCTACGTACCTCATTAAGTTTTCTTAATGCCTCCATTGTTACATGTCCAAGAAAGTTAACTCTATCAAGCCAGAATCCACATTTAGAAAACTTAGCATATAAGATATGTCGTCTTAAAGTTGATTATACTGCCTTTAGATGTTCCATATGCTCTTCCTCTATTTGAGAATATATGAGAATATCGTCGATAAACACAATTATGAATTTATCTAGATACTCTTGGAATACGCAATTCATTAGATCTATAAAGGCAGCAGGAGCATTAGTCAATCCAAAAGACATCACCAAAATTTCGTAATGTCCATATCGAGTTCAAAATGCTGTTTTCGGGACATCTTCCGCTTTGACCTTCAATTGATAGTATCCTGATCTTAGTTCAATCTTTGAGAACACCTGTGCACCTTGGAGTTGGTCGAATAAATCATCAATCCTTGGAAGTGGATACTTGTTCTTGATCGTTAATTTATTTAATTCTCTGTAGTCAATACACATTGAGCTCCCCATGGCGAGAAACTTGGACGTCTAAAGCCCTTGTGTACTAATTCCTCCAATTGTGCCTTCAATTCTTTTAATTCTACAGGCGCCATTCTATATGGATTCTTTGATATTGGTTTTGCTCCTGGATATATATCAATTACAAACTCAATTTCTCGATCTGGGGGTAGTCCTGGTAAATCATCTAAAAATACATCTGAGTATCTAAAAATATATATCTTGTAATTTTGCACCACATTGCATTCGAGTATCAATTATGCTTGCTAAGAACCCAAAACAACCGCTTCTCAATAATAGTTGGGCTTTAATAGATGATATGATAGGTGTTCTGTTGGTACTTTTCATTGCTTGAAAAGAATACCATTCAGCATTCGGAGGCTGGAAACATACTGTTCTGGCTCTACAAGCAGTCCTCTCCAGCATAATATCATACCCTTTCATATCCATAATTATAAAATCAGCTTGTAAGTTTCTACCATTTACCGAAATAATACAATCCAGCATGACATAATTCAGGTGTAATTCCTCTCCAGATGGCAACATTACATCATAAACATGTTCAGCTACCACCGGTGAACATTTCATTTTAACCATGAATGTAGATGACATGAATTAATGTGATGTGCCACGGATTAGCACATCTAGAAGCGGAAGCAAACTATTTTCTAATGAGTTTGTTGATTTTGTAGGAAGCTTGTTTTATAAAGGTTTAATCAAGAAGCCAAAGATGAAGGGCATGGTGAGCCCTAGTTGTCAAGTGGGGTTGATGCATTTCATGGGCCAACCACACTTGATGAAGGAAGAGGAGTTCAAGGGTGGCACATTAAGGTGGCCCCAAATCACCAAAACATGAAGGGGAAAGCATGTTTTCCTTTTGACAACTTTGTGTAATAATTTAGTTAGTTTTATGTAATAATTAGGACGATAATTAGTAGCTTAAATTTGTGCACATGTAAGGGTACTTAGTGTACCCGTGGCATGGAAGGGTGATCAAAACATCCATGGTGATGAAAACAACATTTCTGGTTTCGGCCCAAGCTGACCTTCGAGGCTTGTGCAGCCGTTTCAACCACCTTCCGGACCTGTTTTGGACAAACTTGCTTCTACAAAAATGTGGCCCCCATCTTAAGGTTTCCAGCATGTGGCAGATCATAAACTTTGGACAACAAATGCCCAGCCAAAGATCGCCATTACAGAGGCCTCCAAAAGATGGAGTGGCCCAAGAGCATCCAACCCATGGTGGCTGATCCATAGCCATGTTTGGCCCCAACAGAAAGGAAGGCTGAATTTCATCTTTGTCCTTCATGGGAGCAGCAGCTAGCAGCCCATTGAAGTGCCCAACCATTAGCCCAAAAGATACAAGTGTTCAAGTCCATTTGATTATGGACATTCCATCATCGGTTTGGCCCATCTATTAGGTTTTTGGTTCACGTGAAAACCATGCAAGCTCCTTACTCTTTTTTTTTCTTATGTTGTAAGTTAATTATGTGGCTGCAAGTGGGAGATCCTTAGGAAGCCTTAGGGGATGGGTTTTACCTTCCCTTAGTAACCATCACTCTTGTTGGTGATGAAAGTCAAGGGTGGGCCCCATTTACCATACCTTGTTTGTTGGTTTAGCCCTTAGGATTATAGGTGATAATCATATGCCTTTTGTAGCTCGTGGGAAGGAGGGTTTTTACCCTTCCTTTCTCAGCATTTGCAGATAGAAAAGTATTGGAAAATTTGCAGAAGCTTTGAAGCTCTCAAACCCTCTTTTCTCACGGCTTCAAGGGATTTTGGTGAGTAATATCCAATCTTCTTTGTTGTCTTGGTGTTGGTGACTTAGCTAGGATCACTAAGCCTTTGTTCCAACCTTCCTCCTCACTTGATTAGGATTAAGGCAAGCTTGGAAGTCCCATAGCCCTCACTCCATCCCATTTGTTTTCGGATCTTTTGCTGTTTGGTGTTTATTGTTGTTGTGGTTTCCTTACCGAGTGAATTTGTGCATCAAAAGTCCACTCCGTGCAAACTTCTGTTTTTCCGTGTGCTAATGTCCTAAAATTTGGGCTGTGAGTTCCTCATTCACATCTAGAAATATTTTTTTTTACATGTCACTCCCAGATTTCTTCAATTCGAAGTTGTGCACGTTCCTTTCTCCACCTTTCTAGTGGATATCAATTCAAGCCCATTCTGTCGACCTGATTTCAAATTTTCATAACTTGTAATCCAGTCCTAAGTTTGCCTCCAAAAACCCACCATTCTCTTCCCCTTTCATTTAAGTTATTCCCTGTAAATTTTTGGCTTCCCATATTACCTATATCGAAAGTTGTATAGAGATCTTTCCATACCTTCTGTACTGCCTAAAACAGTTTTGTCTGTTTGTGCACCAGAAATTCACCCCGTGCCATTTTAAGTTCTCCACGTGATCTCACTCTGAAACTTTCGCCAAAGTTAGCCCACTCCTTAAAGTTTAAGTCCTCCAAATCTTAGCCCAAGGGCCCGTATGGATTTGGAGCTCTAGTGTGTTCACTCCCCTGTTTCTGCCAGTCATTCTTGTTCTCTCGGCAGATTGCCTTGTCTTTCCATTTGTTCCCTTTTATCCCGACACCTCCTAACCCCGAGCGTTTCAACATTCATGGCAAGAGAATTTTTGGGCCCTCCATATCATGTCATTCTCCCGGGGTTGATAAGGATTTGTCCTTAAATCCAAAACCTTCTTATTTTTTTGATGAATCTTTTTCCCTAATTCTAATACTTGGTCATGTTTGGGTTGCATTTGATTATTTTCTTGATCAAAGATCCAATAGCCACGGTGTTCTCTCTATTCACTCCTTTAGGGCACCAAGACTTCACATTATTACTACATGTTAGAAGGATGAAAAGTTGTAAACCATTGAACCACCAAAAGAAGTTGATTACCCAAATTCGTCCATGTGCTTCTTCCCAAACTAAACGTTCATCCCAAGATAAAAATAACATCCAAAACATAAGGTTGTTTGAAAACTTTTCCATCTTAAAATAGAAAATAAACCACGCACTTGTATACATCTCCTTGTTCTCAATGACATTGTCAATCATAATCTTATTCCAAGGAAGCAAAACATTTTTAAAGGCCGTTGTAAAAACTTCAAGATCACGAGTATTTAGTATCTCATCACACCAAGCTTTTGTGTCCAATGACCATGGTTGATGTAGAAAAAATGTATCCAAATTCAAAATGCTTCTAAAATCATCATGTGTAATTCCAAATGAGTTGTCCCTCATTAATTTCTCAATTTAACAACTAGGCAAAGCCAGCTCATAATTTCCCAAGAAAAGTCCTTTAGTTCCAAATTTTGCATGCTAAAACATAACCACGAAATTCTTCTTCAAAAATTTAACGTCAACATCACTAAAATATCTACTATCAATCCAATCAATGTCATGAAGATACATAAGAACTTGGTCAAATAGATCATACCTTTCGGCCACAACCTTGTGCGGTTTGGCCATTTCATCCTCTTGGTCTACTTGGCTATTATGATGTATCAATAGGAGCTCTTCATGCTCCTTGGTATATTCAATGCAAGCAAATAAAGATGTTGCCTAGATTGATTCATCAAACCTGAAAGATTGTTTCAAAGTCGTAAGAGACTTCGAGCTTACACTCTCGAGCTTTTGGAGCTCTGTCTCGCTTTCGATTCCTCCTTCATTATGTGCTGTCAATGAAAGGTTAGAAATCCCATCTTCTTGGTCAGGCTCGTCAAAATTCTTCCAAGATATCATAAGAGTGCTCGGATTCCATGGAGAAGTGATTCTCCTCAAAACCAAAGTCTTCTTCCACTTGCTCGGTTTTTACTTCAACATTTCCTTCCACTTGTTGTTGGTCTTAGCATAATATTCAGAAATATTGTAAAAGTCTAAACGTGGTTCCAACAACAATTCTTTTATCTCAACCAACAAGTCTAAGTTACCCGGTTCAAGGTGCTTAATGTAGTGGGTTTTTGCTCGAGAGTGATGGAGTTTTCCATTTGAGAAGAATTCCCTTCTCATTAGATTCTTTAAGGCCTTACAAGTTCTAACTTCATCTTCTCCATTTATCATTCTCTCCTCTTTGAGATCTTGCCACCAATTATAAGCATCACCAACAAAACTACGTGAGGCTACACGAACTTTCCCTAAAATGTGTTTCAACTAAATCCAACCAACAATAATATTCTTCATCATCAAATGCCCCTCTAAAGGAAAGAATTCCAACCTCAGAATCATTTCTCACGTGATTATAGGCTGGAAACCATGAGGTTTGAAGTGAAACCGAACACTCATCAAGCTTCCTGTGGCTTTGGTGCGGTTGACATATCTTTTCGTTTTTATATACTCTCGGTAAGATTTATGGTTGACTCCTCTTCAAGCATTCATTCTCAAACTCAAAAGTTATCCAAAAACGAGAGAAAATGGAAGAGTGGGAAGGGATGAATGACTCTGATACAAAATGACACGAAATGGAATGGGAGGAAGGAAAAATGGGAAAACCGATTAGGGTTTTGACGAAAATCTGCAAAAAAAAAGAAACAGAATTATGGTTTGGGAAGGAATGAAGATATCTCAACGAGGAAATGGATTTTAGGACTGAAATTTGGAACGAATATTTGAGAAGGGGTTGTGTGAATCACCTCAAAAATTTAAGGCAATCCCTTCAGCCAATTGTGACATATCTAATCAAATAGTAGCTAGGGTTTGACTAGGCAGCTCCGAAAACTCCTGGATTTGGAGGAGGGAAAAATTGAATTCAAAAATGGGGTTAGGAGAAGAATCTGGGGCTGATTTTTGGAGGGGTGATAGAGGGGTAAAAGATGATGGTATACTTAAAATATTGAAGAGGAATGATCGTGGGAACAGGAAAATATGTTAAACGAAACTTGGATGGTCAAGGCGGAATTTTAGGGTTTCACCGAATAGAGAATTCCAAATAGGGAATGATTTTGAATCACTCTTCTCAATGAATGGGACAAGGTTGAGGATGAATCTGGACAGATGGATGATGAAGAGATCTCTAAAAAATTTAGAGAATTCCTTTGGGGAAAATGGGTGGTTTGGTCGGTACCCGAAAAATACAACAAAAATCAATCCGGGGTGTTTGGATATAGGAGAAAGGATTCTCAAGATGAGAATGGGATCGATGAAGGAGCTAGGATCCACAATCTCACCCTAAGACCATGAAATGGCTGGAGAAAAGTTGTAAGGATTAATCGTTCGCTCAGAAAATGATCAACTTCGGGTGGTTTGTCTCTCGGTGGCCGTAAAACAAGTTTTCAGAGACCTATTCTTTGAAGCGGCAAACTTCAAAGGAGAGAGATCAAATTTGAAAAGATAAATCTTTATTCAATCAAATCTGCCAATTATACTTGCATGAAGATGATTAAATAGAAAATTAAACTACAACATGCATATCATCGGACGGCCTAGATTATCTCCAAGAACACTAATCCATGGCTTGAATGATGGACCAATGAGAGCCTTCATGAGACACTCTTCCTAGTCTCCTCCTCCAGCTCATTTGGCTCCAAGGAAATTTCATAAATATCCTCCCAAATGATAATTAGCTAACCCTAGAAATCCCATGCAAATCCATGCAACCGATGTAACAAAAAAAAAACCCTAGTTCGGGAAAACAAAAATCGAATGCAAAAACATAAAGGAAACAACTTTTATTCTTCAATTATCCCAAAGGATTTAAGAGTGCTATTCTTCTTGAATGTAATTAGATAGTGATATGCCATGGATTGGCATCCCGAGCGGGAGCTCGGGAATTTTCTAATTTGTGTGTTAATTTTGCAAGAAAAATACTTAAACATTTCCATATTTTTAAGCCAACTTTGGAAGATCAAGAAAGGCAAAAATATGTTATAACTTGGCTTGGAAAAGAGGCAAAACTTCAACCAAAATCCGAGGAGTGTAGACCCGAACCCGCATTTGATCCCGGTTGAAGATGCTCATTGCATGAGAACACAAGAGGGTTTCCTGGCTCAGATGGACCCCCGATGGTTTTTGGCTCTTTAGTTGATCTTGGCGGCCTTAAATCAAAACAACTCCTTCTAAGGAAAGATAGCTAACTTGTCAAGCTTTTCAACAAAAGGTAGAACGTTAAAATTGGATGATGTTTGCTTAGTCAACTATAGCCAACACAGAGAGGGCAGCACAACCTATAAGAGCTAAAGTAGACTCTTAGAGTGATCTATATCTGTTTGAATCACTCAATTCGAAGCTATGTAGACAAAGTTATGGATGTTGCAAGTTTGCAACGAAAACGGGGAGAGGAATTCGGACAACCGTTTTGTAAGTTAGGTCATCTGTTTTGTAAGTTAGGTCGACCGGTTCCCAATTTCTGCTCTCTGTTTTTGAGCATGGGTCGACCCCTCCAAGGTTGGGTCGATCGGTCCTTAGTTTCCAGAGATGCATGCTCACTATTATGTCAACATTGATCGACATTTTATGCTACGTTAGTTTTGTGAATTTAGTGTCTTCTAAGAAGTTATAGTAAGTCCTTTAAGGAATAATTTTACACCCGTAGCATCACGAATGGGTCAATATAGAGGAAGTTATAGTTGTTCAAAGTTGGTATAGTAAGTTGTGACTTTATGTCATAAAACAAGTCATGTTACCCGATTTATCATCCTTAAATGATCTGTAGGTTTAGGTCATCGATTGGATTAAAAAGGGGACTCAAGTGGATCAACTCAATCTAGCTGCTAAGGTAAGTTAGTATTAAGATTGTTTGGCCCTTAAGTAGGACTGCATTGCAAAGATTAGGATGTATGTTTGATGTGTGATGTGTGCTTGTTTTCATGTTATGTTTGATGTGATTTAAGTAATGTTCCATAGTCACATGGTCATGCATCATAGTTTTACAAAATATGAACGAACTATTTTCATGCATTATTTTACAACGTAGTTGGAGGTAAACGGGATATGATTGGTGGTATGGGATGCCAATTATGTTTCGTCTCCGATGAGTTAAGAACATGAAAAGCCAAAAAAATATAAATGACTGGTAGAACCACAAGGTGGAAAGCTCGGTCGCGCGGACTGAGTAGAACCACGAGGTGAAAATTTGTATCGATAAGTAAGAATAACGCAATAAAGAACAAAATGGAATTGTGCATTGTTTTAACAACATAGCATACTCATGCATTGCATTTTATAGTTATGCTACTTACTGAGCTTTAGGCTCATAGTCTAGGCTTTGCAATGTAGGGAATGTAATGGAGGAATGAGTGCAAATGACTGATCAAGGAGTTAGAGCAGAGGAGTGTCCAAATGATACAGTTTATTGAGTGATGACCGACTGGGAGTGATGCATGACACACACAAAGTTATATCACAAATGTTTTGAATGTTTTGAAGATGTAATTAAAATGTATATATTATTTTGGAGTGATGGATTACAAAGCTTTTGAAATGAATGTATTTTAAGTTGAAGTAATTGTCTTCCGCTGTATGTTTTAAGTTATTAAATGCTTATGTATTTTTTGATAAAAAGGTGGAATTCAAATCGTTGTTTTTATTATTCGACGGTTTTCCTTGTAAACTATTTTATAAACTAAAGATAGTTTTTAGAAATTAAAGTAACAAGTTTTCCACCAACGTAAGTAAGTAAGAACCCGGTAATGGACCGGTTCTCGGGTCGCCAACAAGTAAGAAAGTAAAGTGAGTAAGTAAGAAAACCAGCAAGCGAGGGGCGGCTCGGGAATCGGGTCGTTACAGGTTTAGGGTTCAATGGTCAAGGATTCATGGTTTAGGGTTAAAGGTTCAGCGTTCAGAGTTTAGGGTTTTGGGTTTAGGGTTTAGGGTTCTAGGGTTTAAGAGTTCTAGAGTTCAAGGTTCTAGGTTTCAAAGTCAAAGGTTTTAAGGTCTAGATTCATTGTTTAAGGTTCCATGATTCATTTTTTAAATCATTCTTTAAGGGCCCAGATTCATTGTCTCGGGTTCTGGGTTCGAGATTTAGGGTCCAAGGATAAGGGTTCAGGGTTTAGGGTTCAGTGTCAAGGGTTTAAGGTTGAGGGTCCAAGGATAAGGGATCAAGGTCAAGGGTTGAGGTTCAAAATTTCAAGGGTCAAGGTTTGAGTTTTAACGTTTAGTAGAATTTTCTTATAATAGTAGTTATCAAGCTACCATCGATATGGCACCATATGAAGCTCTATATGGTAGAAGTTTTAATCTTTGTTGTGTTGGGATAACGTGGGAGAAGCCATGATATTAGGCCCCAATATCATTCAGCAAACAGCGGACCAAGCGCTGGTAATCAGAGATAAAATAAGGATATTTTAGAGTCGACATAAGAGTTATGTCTATCAACAAAAAATGAAGTTAGAATTTAACGAGGGGGTCAAGTATTTTTTAAGATTTTCCGATTTAAAGGAGTTTTAAGATTTAGAAGAAAGGGCAAGCTTAGCCTAAGATTTATCAACACTTTTCTTATAAAGAAGAAGGTTGGAGGAAGAGCATATGAATTAAATGTATGTGTTTCATCTATCTATACTAAGGAAGTACTTAAAAGATCCACCTCAAGTGGTACAAGAAGAAGATATCAAAATTCGATCGACATAAGAGTATACGGAGAAACTAGTTTGTATTCTCGATTACTTTACCAAAGAACTTCAAAATAAAAAGATCCATTTAGTTAAAGTTCTTTAGAGTAATCACTAGGTAAAAGAAGCCACCTCAGAAAAGGAAGACGATATGAGAAATCAATACCCTCATCTGTTTGAGGAAAAAAAAAAATTGTAAGGAGGTCCAATATAATACCACTAATAGTATTAAGTGTTGAAGCTATTAAATGGTTCAACTAGAAATTTTTTGAAGTGATACATGTTGAATAATGAGTAGGAAAGGAAGATGAATTGGAATATGACACATGTCACTATAGGATTAGTACTTAATCATGATTAAGACATAATATGTAAAAAATAATGTGAATCAATTAGTTAAGCTAAGTATGATTTAAGTGATGAATGAGGTGTTTTAGCACTTAAAGAATAGGTAAAGGTAAAATGGTAAAACTAAATGGATAAATTTGGCAAAAAGGTAATTTGACCCCATGAACCATCTAAAAATATTGGATAGTGGCTGAAGAGAGAGAAGGGGTGAAAGAGATAGAGAAATTTAGAGAAAAGAGATTAGAGAGAGAAATTGAAATTTGAAATGGAAGGAGTAGAAATTGGCTTCCTATCCTCTAAGAAGAAGTGTTTCTCTCATCAAGAGGAGTCTATTGAGCTAAGAATCTAGAGGTATGACCTTATATTACGTGGTTTAGAGTAATTATGATTATTCACATGATTATATTAAGGTTAAATGAGAATTATGGAAACATCAATGGTTTTTTAAGTTGGTTGTGAATGGTACATGAAAATTAGAAGTTTTGNTATATATATATATATATATATGTTTATTAATGATGAAAATTTGGAATTGGTTGAGTTTGTTCATATTTCATTAAAGTTGACACAAATCTGTCAATTTTGTGCAATTTAACATTTCGTGTATGAACATTATGATAGTTAGTGTTTTTAGCACATCAAATTAGACACCTTAAGTTACATATGACCTTTTGAATCATATCATTTAATTGTGTACAGAATAAGTTATGATATTTTGAAGTAATTACAAAATAGGACATTTATTCCAAAAATTGTAAATGATATTAGGTAATTAAGGTGATGATTCACAATTGTACCTACTAATAGAAAGACTTGCTAAAGATAAACAAGGTAAGTATTATTGTGTGTGTTTTGCCCTTAATTAGGTATACATTATAGAATAATAGGACTTTGTATTATTAGGTTGTTTCATGCTTTATATGTCAAAATGAGATGCACATATAAAAAGATGTAGAAAAACATGATTCAGTTTATGATATAATGTATTGTTGCTTTATCGTTATGAATATTATTTAATTGCTTGACACATTGATACCAAGCATGTTCATGAACATCTCATGCATCATGTTTTCTAAAAAGTTACGAACTATTTACATGCATGAGATTTCATATGAAACACAATATGAAAATGGTTGTTTCCAGTTGATCTCGAATAACCAACGAAAGGGAAAGATAAAAAAAAAAGAAAGAGAAAGTTCTGTAAATGTCATTGGGAAAAGGTTTGACTTGGCTGTCCCACGAGGTGGACTCAAGTTTGCTGTCTCTCAACCCTTGGAATCGAGTTGGATGTCACCTTAGGTGGAATTAAGTTTGTGTCCTCTCGTTCCTTGCCATGAAGACCCAATGATGAGGAAGTAAAGAAATTAAAGGAAAGAAAGACCTAGAATAAAACATAAAAAAATATTTTTACTTATGCATATCATGTACATATTTATGCATATCTTGTACTACTTGCTGAGCCCTATGCTCATAGATGAGTTTTATGATGTATGTGAGAGAGATGTGGACTGAGAGTTGTACGAGATTAATTGCTTTGTTCATGGTGGTGGTTATAGTTGTTTGAGCAGATTTTGACCCATCGACAATAATTTTGAAGAATTATAAATAATGGTTAGGAAATTTTTTTTTAAACTTTATACATAGCTTCTAAAAGTTTACTGGGCCTAATGTTATGTAAATGTGTTTTAACTAAATTTAGTTGCATGTTTTTCTTAAATGATTTTTACAAGAAAATGTTTTTCGCTGCAATTAAAAAAAACAAAGAAAATATTTCGAGATAGGAAGGACATTCAGGGTTTAAGTTTCAAGGTTCAAGGGTTTCAATGTTCAGGGTTCACGGTTCAGTGTTCCAAGGGTTTAGTGTTCAGAGTTAATGGTTAGAAGGTTTAAGGTTTCCAAGTTTCTAGGTTTAGGGTTTAGGGTAATGGGTAATGGGTTCCAAGGTTTAGGGCTTTCGGGTTCAAGGGTTTACGGTTCAAGATTTAGGGTTTAAGATTCAAGGTTTCAGGGTTCTAGCGTCTGAGTTTTAGGGTTTAGAGTTTTAGGGTTCCAAGTCTGACATGCCACAGATTGGCATGCCAAGCAGAGCAATCGCTCGAGCCCAAGCTCAAAATTTTTCTAATATGTTTGTTAATTTTGCAGGAAAATTAATTGAAGAATTATACATTTCTAAGCCAACTTTGGAGGATCAAACAAGGCCAAAACACATGATAATTTGGCGTGGAGAAAAGGAGGATTTGCAACCAAAAACCGAGAGCTCCGAAATCAAGCCCGAACCCGAACCCGATTGAAGTACCACGTTGCATAGCGAGTTGGAGTCCCATGCAAAAGTGATCAAGGGTTCCACGACTCAACTCACCAGCATTTACATGGATTGAAGGAATTTTATCGCATTTTTAGCTTAATTTTTACGTGAATTTTACGTTGGATATTTGGAGAACCTGAGAGGGTTTCTCGGCTAGGTTTTATTTTGTTTATTTTTGCATGTTTGCATGGGGTTTTGCATGAGGTATTTTTGGATAAGAGAAGGGTATTTTGGGCCAAGGTTGAAAGGAAATTGGCTGAGGAGATTCAAGATCACGTGGCTTTCACATTCTTGCAATCTCATTGGTCCAATTTTCCCACCTTTATTTCAATTTCCAGCATGCAAGTTGCATGCCTTTGGCCCTCAATTTTCCATCCCTTTTTCTCACTCTTCTCAGTAGATAAAACCTCCCTAATTGCGTGATTGTAATGACAAATTGGAATTTGAATTAAAGTTACTTTGAGCATCTTCCTCTCATGGGCATTTCCAACTTCAAAACCGGCAGTCGGCGCACCTCCGGCCACCGTAGGTATCTCAAAGGAATCCTCCCTCTGAGCTGGAGATTTCTTGGTGCTTCAATACTCCAGCCTTCTTCAAGGACTTTAGGGTGAGGTCGAAGGTCACAAGCTCTTCCTTCCATCAATATTTTTCGCTTGGTTTTAGTTCTTTCCGCCGGAAGATTTCCGGCCACCACAAAAAATGCCGTTACTGTTCCATTACATTCCGACCGATCCATCCACGTGATTTCCTTCATTTTTGGAGGAATATCACCTATTTTTTTCCCAGAGTTGCACTCAAAATTTCAGCCCTAAACTCGATTTCATCGTCGAGTTATTGCCGTCCAAATTCCAGTCCCGATTCTGGAATTATCGGATTATCGTTTTTCCATTTAACCTAACCTGATTCTCTCAGTTCCTAATTCTAAACCCCCTCCATTCTGTGTCATAGTCCTAGGGTGAGGGTTCAGTGTTTAGGATTTAATGGTTCCAAAGTTTGTAGGGCTCTAGGGTCCACGATTCAGGGTTATATGGTTAAGAGATCAGAGTCCAAGGTTCCAGAGTTTAGGGTTCAGTGTTCAGGGTTAAAGGTTGAAGAATTCTAGGGTTTCAAGGCTCATAGTTCTAAAGTTAAGGGTTTAAGGTTCAAGTTTCAAGGATTTAAGGTTTAGGGTTTGGGGTTTAGGATTCTAGGGTTTAAAAGGTTACACAGTTGAGGGTTTAGGGTTCCAAGGTTCCCAAGTTTAGAGTTCCCTAGTTCAAGGGCAAAGGTTAAGGGTTCAAGGTTGATGATCAAGAGTTTAGTGTTCCAAGGTTCCAGCATTTAGGATCCGGGTAGATTGTTCAAGTGTGTCTAGGGTGCTAGGTTTCAAGATTGAAGGCTCCGAGGTTCAAGTGTTCCAATGTTTAGGGTTCACGGTTCAGCATTCCAGGGTTCAAGGTTCAAGTGTTCTGGGATTTCGGTGTTAGGGTTCAAGTTTCCATTGTTCAGAGTTAAGGGTTACAAGGTTCCACGATACCATTCTTCTAGGTTTAGGGTTTAGGTTTCAAGGTTCTAAGGTTAAGGATTTTAGGGTTGAAGGGTTACGAGTTTAAGGTTAAGGGTTTAATGTTCAAGGTTTTAGGACTCTATGGTCTAGGGTTCAGGGTTTAGGGTTCTAGGGTTCCGAGGTTGAAGGTCAAGGTTCAGGGTCAAGGGTGTAGAGATTAAAGGTTTGAGGGTAGGGTTTAAGGGTTCTAAAGTCCTAGGGATCAAGGGTACATGGTTAAATTTTCTAGTGTTAAATGTTTAGAGTTCTAGAGTTGTAGGGTTTAGGGTTCAAGGATTCTAGGGTTCTTGGGTTTAGGGTTTAGAGTTCAAAGGTCAGGGTTCAAGGTTAAAGTTTTCCAGGGTTCCAAGGTTCATAATCCAAGGTTAAAGGGATCAAGGTTCTAGAGCTTAAGAGTTATGGGGTTTAGGGTTTAAGGATAAAGGGTTCTAGGTTTCCAAGGTTCCCAAGTTTAGGATCCATGGTTAAGGGTTCTAATGTTCAGCATTCTAGGTTTTGGGGTTTCGAGTTTCATGTGTAACGCCCTGGTTTTCCTTGCTAAATTTTTTTTTGTAAACATATGTACCAACTTTTAACAATTTAAGGTAAAACTTATCAATTTGAAATCTTTGAGATAAAATACAACGGAAGACTTTTATTTAACTTCATCAAAATCAATTATATTCGTAATAAGTAATCCAAAACATACTTATACTTTAACATTAAAAACCAAGTTATTACAAAACAGTTATAAACTAAACATAATATTATACATTAGTTTTCAAACAAAACATTTCCATTTACATGGGCCGCCCACCGGTCAAAATTGCACTAACAGCCGCAAACTTTCACAATGGACGTACTTCACCACTTCAAGCATTTATCCCTACATTACAAAGCTTATTTAATGAGCCTAACGCTCAGTAAGTTAATCCATAATAATAAAACAATTATGAGACCTTCATGCATATGCTGCTTTATGAAAACAATGCAATTTCGGAATCGTTCATTTCATTTCATTTCTTTCACTTAACAGTCCAGTTAATGTGGGTAATACCGTCTAGGGGAGAGTAGGCACCATTTGGTCCAATCTCTTGGGACAACCAAACTTAACCCCGCCCAACATGTAACTATTTACGTACATTTCGTTCATTTCATTTATTTCATATTTGATCGTTGAAGGTACCACGGGAGAGAGTACACACCATTTGGCCTCCCTCGAGGCAGTCTAACTCGAGCTCCTCCTTCAACGACCCGTTGCATATTATCATGAAAATCATGCATCCAAATCATTTTCGTATTTTTCTTCAAACCATGATGCATGAACAATTAAAATGCATGAACATGTAAACATGTAATAAAATATACAATTCAAACATTGCAAGCATTCTAAACATGCATCTTTATTCTAACACCAAAAATCAATCAATCATCAAACAAAGCACACAAACATATCCTCAAATAAATTGAGGTCGGTGTATTGTGCATTACACCCCAAACAATCCAGCATATTTCAAAATCATAAAATCCTAATCTTTGTAATGTAGTCCCCTTAGGACCAATCGCATGCAACAATAACTTACCTTAGGTCCTTAGCTTTATTGAAAAACTTGATCAATACGTTGCTGCACTTGAAAACCTAAAACGCAAGTAACGTAATTCATTAACTTCAAACAACCATAACTTCTTCGATAATGATCCATTTGTGATGCTACGGGTGTCAAACTATTCTTTAAAGAGTCTACTATAACTTCTTAGAAGACATCAAATTCATAAATCTAACGTAGCTTAACGTGTCGGGACATACTACTGAGCATGCTGCTCTGGAAATCAAGGACCGGTCGACCCAACCTTATTAGGGGTCGACCCATGTTGACAAAACAAAGACGTCACATTTTTAGATCGATAATCGGTCGACCCAAACTACAAGGGGTCGACCAAAACTCTCCTCAGTTTCTGTACAGTGACTTGCGACGATCATAACTTTTTATACATATCTTCGAATTGAGTGATTCTAACGGATAAAGATTACTCTAAGAGTCTATTTTAACTCTTATGAAGGACATAAACTCAAATTCATGCTAAAATTTGACCGAATTGCAAAAACCCTAACCTTGCACATAATTGACTGGTTTTCTAACAACCTACATGAAATCCTTCATTTTTATCCATCAATTCCACCAATACCATCATATTATCCTTACTGAACCTAAAAGAAACTCTAAAGGATAGAAAAGTACCTTGAACTTTGGTCTCCATGAAACTTTAGAGTTTTCCACTTTACCTCTCTTAAGATAACTCACTCTCTCACTCTTTTCTCTCACAAAATCTCTTTTCTTTCTCGTTCTCACTCTCCCTTGTCAAGACGTGAGAACTCAAAGAGAATAGGGAGAAGTAATCGTGCTGGAAGTGGAGAATAGTAGACCATGCCTTTTTATCTCCTTAATTAAACAAAAATCAACCTTTCCTTTAAGTCCACCAATGAAAACTCTACATGTTTTGGTTGACTTTTCAACTCAAATTGGGGAAGGAGTTGTTTGTGTCTACCGCTCGATCTTTGTGTCGACCGAAGGAAGTTCCCGAGAGTCATTTGTGTCGACCGCTCGCCCGTTGTCTCGACCGAAAGTGTTCCAAGGGTTAAGTTGTGTCGACCCTTCCTCGATCCTACGGTCGACCGAAGTATTCCAGTTGTGTCGACTCCTCTTCGATCCTGGGGTCGACCGAAAGGTCATATTGTGTCGACCCTCAGCAATCCTTGGGTCGACCGAAAAGTTATATTATGTCGACCCCTTCTCAATCCTGGAGTCGACCGAAAGGTTATATTGTGTCGACCCTTTCTAAATCTTGGGGTCGACCGAAAGTGTTTCAAAACACTTAGAAGATTTTCTAACATTTCAGAATAACATCATTACTTATACTCCTCAAACATTATTTTCTTCATCACCTTCAACCTACTAAATTACTAATATCCATAATACATTAGTACTTTAATATTTAGCGAACATTCATGAAACAAATCTTAAACATTTCCATCTTAAAGTCACAAAATTCTAAAATAAAATGAGGGTTGTTACATTCTACCCTCAATAAAAATTTTGTCCTCAAAATTTAGACCTCAAACATTTCTGGATATTTTTCCTTCATGTCTTGTTCTCTTTCCCAGGTAGCTTCTTCCTCGTTATTATTTCTCCATAGAACTTTCACCAATGGAGTTTGCTTATTACGCAACACCTTGACTTTCGTACTCCAATTTAACCTTTGTTCAGTCTCAAACCTTCAACTTTTACATTCAAACCTGAAACTTCCTATACCATTTTCATTTTCTTCCCTTAATTGGGATCCATATGAACTTTTTCGACATCGATGTGAGAACTACCTTGTATAATCCCTGCACAGTTGATGGAAATTCCGAATTTGTATGTTGCTTTTGGGATGAGTCTTCCTCCTTTGTACCAAAACACTTACTCTTTTAACTGATGAAATTTTGAAGAATACCATGTTTCCTCAACAAAACTTGAGTCCTGTCTAAGCTAGCATAGCCCTAATCCTGGTCTCGTGACACTCAAATCATTTTCCTACTGTAACATATTGATCCCTAATGCTTCTCTAGTGTTATCTAATATGGGGTAATCCACACTCCTCGTCATACTTCACCTTATAAAGGTTATACTAACTGTAGCTTAGTAGTAATGAGTGTAAGTAAACTTCGCTAAGGGCAACGACTTGCTCTATGACACTTTGAAACCTTAACGCTCATGCTTTCACCGTGTCATCTAAATTTGGGTTGCCCCTTTTGATTCGTCTACCGGTTCAGGGATGAACCGCCATTCATATTTCTAAACTTTTCTCATGGTGTTTCCAAAACAATGGAGATTGAGATTCCAACTAATCTTACTATCTGTTAGATGTGCATCTTCACATACTTAACCAAATGTTTGAAACATTTAACTTGTTACATCCATAAAACTACTGGTGTATTTGTTACTCTAACAGATATCTTCCAAAACTCATAATGTTTATATTCTTCAAGAACGTCATCTTGAAATATCGTCCATTTTGATCAAATAAGTTGTCAATCTCTGATGACATACACTTATCCCTTATCGTTAGCTTACTTAATTTCCCCGTCCTTGAATTTGTTCTTGGTTGTCACTTTTTCATTTAGGAATAGTTTCTCACTAGACGTTCTATTCTCTTTGCATTTAATAATTTGTCATGTGCCGATAGCACATTTTCAAATGCCTTCTTTAAGTCTATGGCATATCTTGGCTTGAGAAGAACCTTAAACTTACCTTTTGCTTTACCTCTTTTGAGCTTATTTTCACTTGATTTATTTTGTTCTTCTTAGTGGTCATCATTCTTTACTTGATTGAGGCATTATCGGTTCAGAGAATTTCTCATCAAAGATTTCTCATACCTCATAAACCACATCTAAAGTTCCAAGATACTTGGCCACCACATTTGCATGATTAACATTCTTGGTACCAGCTACTTTAACTCTTCTATAAGTTTCCAACTTTAGACTTTGAATATACTAGTACACTTTACTTTTTTTTTTATACTCACCTAAGTGTGGGGAAAATTTTGATAAACCTCAAAACGCCTTCTAGATATATTGGTCCCTTACCTCCTTAACTAGTTCTTCTCAAAACTCTTACATTCAATCTTCTAGATTTACAAGACTCCCTCTACTTGATACTCTAGGCATATTTTAATTACTTTCTGTCTTTTGCAAGAGATATCTTCTCATACCTGACATCTCCACGGGCTGTTCCATCTCTTTGGGCTCGACCATCGCGAACACTTGGGGTTTCACCCTGAGCTAATCATTGTTTTGGGTGCAATCTCACCCATAATGTCCTAGTTCCTTGTATACGTTGCAGCCCCGTAAGCCAGTCATACATTCTCGGGCATGCTTCCTATTGCACTCGGCCAAACTTTTAACTAACTTTCCTTTATAAACTTCTGATTTCATTCCTTGCACGAACTACTCAACTTTATCCTCATTGGTTACCACCTCAATAGTATCCCACACCTTTACAATATTCCTTGTTCTAAGCCATAACAATTTAGCAACCCATAAATACAAACAATAATATAATCATTAACAAACTTACAGTGTATGAAGTATCTCCATGTGAAAGCTTGTGCTGTTAGGCAGTCTGCAGAAACGATTTTAAAACCCGGTGTGCTCTGATACCATATTGTAATGCCCAGTTTTTCCTGGCAACATTTTTTTTTGTAAACATATGTACCAACTTTTAACAATTTAAGGTAAAACTTATCAATTTCAAATCCTTGAGATAAAATACAACAGAAGACTTTTATTTAACTTCATCAAAATCAATTATATTCGTAACAAGTAATCCAAAACATACTTATACTTTAACATTAAAAACCAAGTTATTAAAAAACAGTTATAAACTAAACATAATATTATATATTAGTTTAAAAAAAACATTTACATTTACATGGGCCGCCCACCGGTCCAAATTGTACTAATAGCCGCAAACTTTCGCAATGGACGTACTTCACCACTTCAACCATTTATCCCTACATTACAAAGCTTATCTAATGAGCCTAACGCTCAGTAAGTTAATCCATAATAATAAAACAATTATGAGACCTTCATGCATATGCTGCTTTATCAAAACAATGCAATTTCAGTATCGTTCATTTCATTTCATTTCTTTCACTTAACAGTCCAGTTAATGTGGGTAATACCGTCTAGGGGAGAGTAGGCACCATTTGGTCCAACCTCTTGGGACAGCCAAACTCAACCCCGCTCAACATGTAACTATTTACGTACATTTCGTTAATTTCATTTCTTTCATTATTTGATCGTTGAAGGTACCACGGGAGAGAGTAGACACCATTTGGCCTCCCTTGAGGCAGTCTAACTCGAGCTCCGCCTTCAATGACCAGTTGCATATTATCATGAAAATCATGCCTGTAAATCATTTTCGTATTTTTTCTTAAAACCATGATGCATGAACAATTAAAATGCATTAACATGTAAACATGCATATGCTGCTTTATAAAAACAATGCAGTTTCAGTATCGTTCATTTCATTTCTTTTCTTTCACATAACAGTCCAGTTAATGTGGGTAATACCGTCTAGGGGAGAGTAGGCACCATTTGGTCGAACCTCTCGGGACAACCAAACTCAACCCCGCCCAACATGTAACCATTTATGTACATTTCGTTCATTTCATTTCTTTCATTATTTGATCCTTGAAGGTACCACGGGAGAGAGTAGACACCATTTGGCCTCCCTCGAGGTAGTCTAACTCGAGCTCCTCCTTCAACGACCCGTTGCATATTATCATGAAAATCATGCGTGTAAATCATTTTCGTATTTTTCTTAAAACAATGATGCATGAACAATTAAAATGAATGAACATGTAAACATGCAATAAAATATACAATTCAAACATTGCAAGCATTCTAAACATGCATCTTTATTCTAACACCAAAAATCAATCAATCATCAAACAAAGCACACAAACAAATCCTCAAATAAATTGAGGTCAGTGTATTGTGCATTACACCCCAAACAATCCAGCATATTTCAAAATCATAAAATCCTAATCTTTGTAATGTAGTCCCCTTAGGGCCAATCGCATGCAATATTAACTTACCTTATGTCCTTAGCTTTATTGAAAAACTTGATCAATACGTTGCTGCACTTGAAAACCTAAAACGCAAGTAACGTAATTCATTAACTTCAAACAACCATAACTTCTTCGATAATGATCCATTTGTGATGCTACTTGTGTCAAACTATTCATTAAAGAATCTACTATAACTTCTTAGAAGACACCAAATTCATAAATCTAACGTAGCATAACGTGTCGGGACATACTAGTGAGCATGCTTCTCTTGAAATCAAGGACCGGTCGACCCAACCTTATTAGGGGTCGACCCATGTTGACAAAACAAAGATGTTGCATTTTTAGATCGATAATCGGTCGACCCAAACTACAAGGGGTCGACAAAAACTCTCCTAAGTTTCTGTACACTAAATTGCGACGTTTATAACTTTATATAAATAGCTCCAAATTGAGTGATTCTAACGGATAAAGATCACTCTAAGAGTCTATTTTAACTCTTATGAAGGACATAAACTCAAATTCGTGCTACAATTTGACTGAAACCCAAAAACCCTAACCTTGCACATAATCAACTGGTTTTCTAACAACCTACATGAAATCCTTCATTTTTATCCATCAATTCCACCAATACCATCATATTATCCTTACTGAACCTAAAAGAAACTCTAAAGGATAGAAAAGTACCTTGAACTTTGGTCTTCATGAAACTTTAGAGTTTTCCATTTCACCTCTCTTAAGATAACTCACTCTCTCACTCTTTTCTCTCACAAAATCTCTTTTCTTTCTCGTTCTCACTCTCCCTTTTCAAGACGTGAGAACTCAGAGAGAATAGGGAGAAGTAATCGTGCTGGAAGTGGAGAATAGTAGACCATGCCTTTTTATCTCCTTAATTAAACAAAAATCAACCTTTCCTTTAAGTCCACCAATGAAAACTCTACATGTTTTGGTTGACTTTTCAACTCAAATTGGGGAAGGAGTTGTTTGTGTCTACCACTCGATCTTTGTGTCGACCGAAGGAAGTTCCCGAGAGTCATTTGTGTCGACCGCTCGCCCGTTGTCTCGACCGAAAGTGTTCCAAGGGTTAAGTTGTGTCGACCCTTCCTCGATCCTACGGTCGACCGAAGTATTCCAGTTGTGTCGACTCATCTTCGATCCTGGGTCCGAAAGGTCATATTGTGTCGACCCCTCAGCAATCCTTGGGTCGACCAAAAAGTTATATTGTGTCGACCCTTTCTCAATCCTGGGGTCGACCTAAAGGTTATATTGTGTCGACCCTTTCTAAATCTTGGGGTCGATAAAATGTTCTAGCTCTAGTGTTCTTTGTTAAAGATTATAGGGTTCATGGTTCAAGGTTCTAGGGTTTTTGGTTTGTAGTTCTAGGGTTTAAGGGTTTCAGAGTTAGAAAGGGTTAAAGGTTCAAAAGGTTTTAGGGTCCAAAGTTCAGGATCCATGGTGCAAGGTTCTAAAGTCTGGTGTTCAAGGTTCAAGGGTTGAGCGTTCATGGATTCCAAGGTTTGGGTTTTAGAGTTTAGGGTTCCAAGGTTAAGGGTTATGGATTCAAGGTTCTATGGTTCAAGGTTCTAGGGTTCACGATTCAAGGTTAAATGTTCAACGTTCCACAAATTAGGGTTTCAGATTGAGGGTGAAAAGTTTAAGGTTCTAGAGTTCCTAGATTTAGGGTTTTGGCTTCAAGGTTTTAAGGTTTAGGGTTCCAGGCTTCCCATGTTTAAGGTTTCGATGTTTATAATTTCAAGGTTAAGTGTTTAATGGTCAAAGGTTCCAAGGTTCAGGGTTCTGAGTTTCACCTTTTAAAGTTCTGAGGTTACAGGGTTTAAATTTTAGGATTCCAAGGTTTGGACTTAAGGTTCGAGGGTTCCAGGGTTAATTTTCAGGTTTCCAAGGTTCATGGTTCTATGGTTCAAGTTTTTTGGTTTAGGGTTTTAGGGTTTTAGGGTTTGAGGATTACAGAATTCAGAGGGTTAATTTTCAAGTTTCCAAGGTTCAGGGTTCTAAGGTTCAAGTTTTTTGGTTTAGGGATTTAGGGTTTGAGGATTCCAGAATTATGGGATCTGAATTCAAGGTTCTAGATTAAGGTTCAATGTTTTTAAAGTTCATGGTTCTAGAGTCCATGGTTCTAGGGTTTAAAGGTCCTGGCTTTAGAGTTCCAAGGTTCAGGGTTCATGGTTCAAGGGTTAAAGGTTTTGGGGTTTCATAGTTCCATGTTCTAGGGATTTAGAGTAGGGTTCTAGGATTCAAGGGTTCTAGGGTTCTAGGGTTCCAAAGTTCATGTTTCCAAGGTTCAAGGTTCCAGGTTCCAAGGTTAAGGGTTCTAGGGTTCAAGGTTCAGTGTTGAAGGTTGAGGGTAAAGGGTTTAAGGTTGAAAGGTTAATGGTTCTAGGGTCAAGAGTTTAGAGTTAAGGGTTATAGGGTTTAGGTTTCTGATTTTAGATTTCTAGGTTTAAGGTCCCAGTGTTCAACGTTATGGGATTAGGGTTTCCATGGTTAAGAGTTTGAGTTTATAAGGTCCAGCAATTAAGGGTTTAGGGTTCTTGGGTCACAAGGTTCTAGTGTTCAGGTTTCAAGGTTCAAGGATTCTAGAGTTTAAGACTTAAGGTTCATGGTTCAAAGGTTCAGGGTCGAAGGGTTTTATGGTTGGAAATTTAGGGTTTAGGGTTCAAGGGGTTTATGGTCCAAACTTCAGGGTTTAAGGTTTCATGGTTAAGGGTATAACGGTTCTAGGTTTTGGGTTAGAGGGTTCCAAGGTTAGAGGGTTTAAGGTTTGAGGGTTTTGTGGTTCAGTTTCCATGGTTCGAGGGTCCAAGGTTCAGGAATGTAGTGTTCCAAGGTTTAGCATTCAAGGGTTCAAGATTCTAAGTTCCAAGGTTAAGGGTTCCATGGTAGAAGGTTTCAGGGTTACAAGGTTCTAGAGTCTAGGGTTGAAGGTTCCAAGGTTCAGGGTTAGGGTTGAAGGTACAAAGTTCAGGATTGAAGGTTTCATGGTTTAGGGTTCTAGGTTTAAAGGTTTTTAGGGTTCCAAGTTCAGGGTTCAAGGGTTCCAAGGTTTTAGTGTTCATAGTTCTAAGGTTCAAGGTTTAGGGTGCTAGAGTTTCGCTGTTTAAGGTTTAGGGTTACGTATTCGGGGTTCTAGGGTTCAAGGTTCTAGAGTTTAGGGTTCTAGGGTTCAAATTTCTAGAGTTCCAAGGTTCAAGGTTAAAGTTCCATGGTTGAAGGTTAAGAGTTCTAGGGTTTAAGGGTTACAAGACTAAGGGTTTAGGGTTCAAGAGTTCTGGGGTTATAAGGTACAAGGTTCAAGCTATTGGGTTGAGGGTTCCAGGGTTTAAGGTTCTGGTTTTAGAGTTCCAAGGTTAGGGTTCTAGGGTTCAGTTTTATGGTTTAGATTTTGGGGTTCTACGGTTGCAGGGTACAAGGTTTAGGGTTCTAGGGTTTACAATCTAGAGTTCAGGGTTTAAAGCTCTAGGGTTCCTTTTTTTCAAGATCTAGGGTTCCAAGGCCAGGGATCCAGGGTTAACATTTTAGGGTTCCACTATTCTAAGCTTCCAAGGTTTAGGGTTGAAGGTTCTAGGATTCATCGTTAAAGGTTAAAGGGTTCTACTGTTCCAGGGTTTAGGGTTTAGGTTTCAGACTTCCAAGGTTCAAGGTTTAAAGTTCAAGGAGATTTTAGGGTTCGAAGTTCAATGTTAAATGTTCTAGATTTGATCGGTCAGGGTTCAAGGGTTCCAAGGTTAAGGGTCTAGGGTTCAAGTGTTTCAGGGTTCAAGATTTAGAGTTTAAGGGTGTCAAGGTTTAGGGTTCTAGGGTTTAGGTTTTAGGGATAATGGTTTTGTGTTTAAAGTTCTAGGGTTCTAGGATTTAGGGTTTTAGGTTCCAAAGTTCAGGGTTGAAGGTTTTATAGTTCAGAGTATAAGGGTTCCAGGTTTAGGATTTAGGGATTTAAGGTTCCAAGTTTCATGTTGCAGTTCCAAGTTCATTGTTCAAGCTTCTTGGGTTCAGCGTTCAAGGTGCTAAGGTTTCGAGGTTCAGGGTTCTAGGGTCCACGATTCCAAGGGACAAGGTTCATGGTTATGGTTCATGGCTCAAAGGTTTAGTGTTGAAGGGTTCAGGGTTAAGAGTTCAAGGTAAAAGATTCAGGGTTCCAGGGTTAGGTGTTAAAGGGTTCAAGGTTCAGTTCAGAGTTCAATAGTTCAAAAGTTCAAGGGTTTTAGGATTCTATGGTTCCAGGGATCCAGAGATCCATGGTCTAGGTTTCAGGGTTCAAGGTTCAAGAGTTCTAAAGTTCGATGGTTCAAGGTTACATGTTTAGGGTTCCAAAGCTTAAAGATTTATGGTTTTAAGGTTCAAGGTTCTAAGGGTAAAGAGTTTAGGGTTTAGGGTTCATGGTTCATGTGTTCAATGTTCCATGGTGCTACAGTGCAAGAGTTCTTGGGTTCATATTAAGGGTTCTTAATTTTATGGTTAAAGGCTCTAGAAGTTCAGTGTTCCAAGGTTTTAGGGTTCAAGGAGGTTTAGGGTTTAAAGCTTTTAAGGTTAAAGGTTTCAAGGTTCAGGGTTAATGGTTTTACGTTTTAATAGTTCAAGGGTTTAGGGTTAAAAGTTCATAATTTATGGTTAAAGGATTTTAGAGTTCTAGGGTTCAGGGTTTCAAAGTACTGGGTTCTGGGTTCAAGGTCCAAGGTGCCAAGGTTCAAAGGTGCCGAGGTTCCAAGGTTTATGGATAAAGGTTTCAGGGAGAGTTTAGGGTTTTAGGGTTCCAAGTTTTAGGGTTCAATGGTTATGAGTTCCATTATTCAGGGTTTAGAGTTCTGGATTGAAGGGTTTAAATGTTCTAGGGTTTAAGGTTATTGGTTCAATGGTTCAAGGTTCAAGGGTTCTAGTATTCCAATGTTTAAGGGTTAAGGTTGAAGTCAGGGTTCAAGATTCAAGGATTAAGGGTTTAGGGTTTAGGCATCCAAGGATAAGAATTATAGGGTTCAGGGTTCCAGGGTTATAGGGTTTAGAGTTCAAGATTTTAGGGTTTAAGGTTATAGGGTTTCAGGGTCAAGGGTTCCTAGATTCAGCAGAATTGCTAGTGTTCTGGATCATAGGTTCTAGGTTTCATGGTTCAAAGTTCTAAAGTTCATGGTTCCGAGTTCTAGGGTTTATCGGTTTTATGGTTAGAAGTTCAAGGCTCAAATTCAATGGATTTTAGGGTCAAAAGTTAAGGGTTCAGTATTGAAGGGTTCCCTAGTCTAAGGTCAAAGGTTGAGGATTCAGAGATTTGGCATTCCATGGTTCCAGAGTCTGGAGTACAAGGTTCCAAGGTTAAGGTTTCAGGGTTCCAAAGGGGAAAGGTTCAAGGATTCATGGCTCAAGGTTCAAGGGTTCTAGAGTTCAGGGTTGGATTCAGTGTTAAAATTTCAAGATTCTAGGGCTCCAAGGTTTAAGGTTTTTTTGTTAAGGGTTCCTTTGTTTAGGTTTAAGGGTTCTAGGGTTTAAGGAATTGATGTTCAGGGTTACAAGGTTCAGGGTTCCGTGGTCAAGGTTTTTGGCTTCAGAGTTTGGGGTCCCACTGTTTAAGGTTCAAGGAATACATGGATTCAGGGTTAAGGGTTTAAGGTTCACGGATATAAGGTTTGAAGTTCATGGATTTAGGGTTCTAAGTTATAGGGTTCATGATTCAAGATTTAAGGTTCCAAGGATCTTGGTTCCAGGGTTTAAGGTTCAGGGTTTAGGGTATAAGGTTTTTAAAGTCCAGGATTGCAGGGTTCAAGGGTCCAGGGTTTGGGGTTCCAGGGTTCAAGTGTTCAAGTGTTCAAGTATACATGGTTTTAGATTCTGAGTTCTAGGATTTTAGACCTTATAGTTCCAAGGTTCAAGGGTTCTAGAGTTTATAATTCAGGGTTCATGGTTCAAGGTTCATGGTTCAGGGAGGTTAAGCATTCTAGGGTTAATGGTTCTAAGTTTAAGGTTTTTAGGGTTCAAGAATTATGATTAAGGGTAGAAGGTCAAGGTTCAAGGGTTCTAGGGTCTAGGGTTCTGAGGTATGGGTTCTAGGGTTTACCAGTTTCAGGGGTTCTAGGGTATAGGGTTCAGATTTTGGGTTCTAGCATTCAGGGTTTAGGGTCCAAGGTTCGAGGTGCAGATTAAGTGATCAGGGTTCTACAATCCTAGGTTAAGGTTTAAGGGTTAATATTTAATGTTTTAGTGTTCCAAGGTTCAAGGTTCTAGGGTTCTAGAATTCAAAGTTTACGATTCTAGGGTTTCAAGGTTCAGGGTTTGAGGGCTTAAGGTTTATGGTTCTAGGGTTAAGCACTGAGGGTTCAAGGTTCAAGGGTTCAGTGTTGTAGGGTTATGGCTTAAGGGTTTAGGGTTCTAGGGTTAAGGTTTTGGGGTTATACGTTGATATGCTCGGGAGCCACCAACAATCGGAGGGCGTGACCACCCGGAGCCGTGCAAAACAATTAGCTAACATGTTTGTTGATTTTGCAGGTATAACATTTTTTTCCAATGGACCTCTTAGACGCTCCCACACTTCATGAAAAGGAACTCCCCAAACATTGCTTGCAATGGGAGTTTGGAGAGAAAAAGGTGGAGACCGATGTCCAAGGTCCACCTAACCAAAACCTCCCTCCCGAGCCACGACCTTGTCCGATCACAAGGGCGTTGGATACCGATTGCCCCGCAACCAGGAAACCCTCCAAGAAAGGTCCAAAAGGGGTACAAATAATCAACTCCATCAAGCATTGGACAATCCATCAAGTGATGGACCGGATTAGGCCTAAATCTTCACCAATTGGGCACGGCTAGGAGATCAACAAGCCCGGGCAAGAATGGTCCATCAATAATGGTCCACTTGATATTTTCTTGGATATTTTTCTTTTGCTTACCTAGGTTGGTTGTAGCTAATAAATATGCTGGGCTGATTTTTTTGTTGTAAGCCTTGATGGTTCGGTTTGGACCATTGAGAAGGGTTTGGTTAGGTTTGAACCAAATCCATGGCCCATTTTGTTGGAACTTGGGGAAGCCCTATTTCCCTTGGCCTTTTTCTTTAGGTTGATGTTTTTGTACGTGGCCTTAAGTCTAGAGTCTTTGTGGTGTGTCTAAGAAGCTTTGGTGGGACCCAATTCCACCTAACACCTACAAACACTCATTAGTCCTATTTCTTTTTTTGGTTTTTCCTTTTGATGTAATTGGAGAGTTATCAAAATTCTCCTCCCACGTCATTTGTAAGCAGAAAAGAATTGGATAAAACTTTGGAAGCTTGAAGCTCTCAAACCCTCTTTCCTTTCTCACGACATTTCATCCAAGGTGAGTAATATCCTTGTTTTGGTTTGTCCTGGTGTTGGTGATTTTGCTAGGATCACTTAGCCCTCATTCCAACCTTCCTCCTCACTTGATTATGATCAAGGTAAGATTGGAAGTCATATAGCCCTCATCCCACCTTATTTTTTTTCGGGTCTTGTTGTTTTTTGGTGTGATTGTTGTCTTTGTTTCCTTACCCGAGTGGATTTGTGCATCAAAAGTCCACTCCGTGCAAACTTCTGTTTTTCCTTCTACTAATGTCCTAAAATTTGGGCTGTGAGTTCCTCATTCACATCTACAAATATTTGTTTTTACATGTCACTCCCAGATTTCTTCAATTCGAAGTTGTGCACGTTCCTTCTCCACCTTTCTAGTGGATTAATCAATTCAGGCCCATTCTGTCGACTTGATTTCAAATTTTCATAACTTGTAATCCAGTCGTGAGTTTGCCTCCGAAAACCCACCATTATCTTCCCCTTTCATTGATGAAGTTATTTTCTGTCAACTTTTGGCTTCCCAGATTACCTACATTGAAAGTTGTATAGAGATCTTTCCATACCTTCTGTACTGCCTAAAACAGTTTTGTCTGTTTGTGCACCAGAAATTCACCCCATGCCATTTTAAGTTCTCCACGTGATCTCACTCTGAAAATTTTGCCAATGTTAGCCCACTCCTTAAAGTTTAAGTCCTCCAAATCTTAGCCCAAGGGCCTGTATGCATTTGGAGCTCTAGTGTGTTCACTCCCCTGTTTCTGCCAGTCCTTCTTGTTCTCTCGGCAGATTGCCTTGTCTTTCCATTTGTTCCCTTTTCTCCAGACACCTCCTAACCCCGAGCGTGTCATACGTTTAGGGCTTAGCGTTTCTGGGTTTATGGTTCATGGTTCAGAGTAAAGGTTTCCAAGGTTCCAAAGTTCATGGGCTTAAGGTTCAGGGTTCTAGATTGCCATGTTTGAGGGTTTAGGGTTCCAAGGTTTAGGTTATAAAACTCAGCCAACTTAAACTTAAGGGTGTGGACTAAGTTTGACCCGAATTGCAGCTTACAAGCACGTGCGGAACATTAAAATACAGGGAGACACTTTCAGATGCACAAACAGACAAACAGGAAGAAAACAGTGCAGGGGTGATGGGGAAACTTCTACACAACTTCCAATACAGGGAGTCTGGTATCGTAAAAATAAGTAGACAACAACTTCAATCAAAGGGGAAGACAATGCAATCGGTTTCATAGAAAAAGCACGGGTAGGCTAGGAGTTATGCTGGATAGAAAATTAATGGACAGAATTGCCCGACTTCAGGAACTCGGGTAGGAAGCAGTAGGAAAACACAAGCATAACTTTTAAAGGGAGGTGGCTATGGCTAAACGGAAAGAACCAATGTTTCAGGCCATGAAGGTGGGACTCACTGCTAGAAATTTGGGGCTTATACTCATGGGAACAGAAAATGGCATGGAATGGACTGTTGGAGTTCAAAGTCCACTCGGGAAGGTTCAAAAACAGCAAGCAACACAACCAACACAAACAAATGAAAACGCAAATGGAAGGTAGGCTATGGGGGTTCCAAACTCGCCTTTTGATCCTAACAAGTGAGGAAGGGAGGTCGAAATAAGGTTTAATGACCCTAGCAAGATCACCAACACCAAGACAAGAGAAGGTTGAGGATATTACTCACCAAAACCTTGAATTGCCGTGAGAAAGAAATGGAGATTGAGAGCACTTGGCTTCTACAAATTTCTTCTATTTTTTTCTCCCTTCATCAGACGTGGGAGGAGGGATTCATACCCATACAAACTTTCACCAAAGAAAAAAACAATTAAAGACCTAAAATTAGGACTAATGAGTGGCTAAGAGAATAGGAGTTAGGTGAGAATGGGTCCCACCAAACCTCCTAAACCAAGACAATGGAGTCTTCAGCAAAAACTCCACGTTCCTAACATAACAAAAGAAGAATAAAAAAAAAGAGACTTAGGATTGGACCTAAGCTCCATCAAATGGGGCTTGGTTTGGACCAAGCCGAACCCAAATCCCAACGAAATTGGTTCAAACCGAACCAATTTGTCTACATCAAAACATCCCAAATATTTTAGTATTTTACAATCACAAAATCAAACATTACTTGGTCATTCCTTGGAAGACTTCATCTCCCCAAGTAGTGGTGCATACGGTCTCCATTGTCCTCAAAACCGAGTGTAGTTATGTCCCGGGTGGTGAACTTGGCAAGGAAGATCTTGGATTTTCGGCTAACTTCATCTCTTCTTTATACTTTCATTGTAAGCAATGTTTGGGGAGTTCTTGATCATGATGTGAAGGAATATCTAGGAGCTCCAATGTAGGGAAAAATGTACCTGCAAAATCAACAAACATATTAGCTAAATGTCTTGCACGGCTTCGAGTTGTTGCTGCTTCCGGTTGTGGGTGGGTCCCGGGCACATCAATTTCCAAGCTCGCTTTTGTTCCTAAACAAGTGAGGAAGGAGGTTGGAATAAGGTTTAGTGATCCTAGCTAATCACCAACACCAAGACAAACAAGAATCAAGGATGTTACTCACCTAGATTCCCAAATGCCGTGAGAAAAGGAAGGGCTTGAGAGCTTCAAAGCTTCTTCAATTTACCAGATATCTCTTTTCTCCCTTTCATTCATTGTGGAAGAGGGTTTCATACACCCTCTAAATTACACAAAAGAAATAAAAATAATAAGCCTGAATTAGGGACCAATGAGTGGCTAGAGTAGGAGTTAGGTGAGAATTGGGTCCCACCAAGCCTCCTAATCCAACCACATGGAACTATCAACTAAAGCCACGTCCCAAGCATATGAAAAAAGGAGGGAACAATAGAAACTTAGGGTTTGACCTAAGTTCCATCAAAAAGGGCTTGAGTTGGTCCAAACCGAACCAAAATACCCAACAAAATTTGTTCAAACCGAACCAATTTGATTACAACAAAACATACTTCCCTACTGAAAAGATTTATAACCCCAAATACATATACAAATATTCAGCACTCCTTATGGACTCTTCTTGCAGGAACTACTCTCCCATAATGGTGACGGGGCATTCGGCAAGGAGAATCTTGTAACTCGGCCAACTTCTCCTCTTCTTTATACTCCCATTGTAAGCAATGCTTGGGGAGTTCTCGATCATGATGTGAGGGAGCTCCTAAGAGATCCAAGGAAGAAAAAGTGAAACCTGCAAAATTAACAAACATGTTAGCTAGATGTCTTGCTCGGCTCCGGGTTGTCGCCCCCTTTGGTGGTTGTTGGTTCCTGAGCACATCATAATGGTTGGGCACTTCCATGGGCTGCTAGCTGCTGCTCACATGAAGGACAAAGATGAAATTCAGCCTTCCTTTCCGTTGGGGACAAACATGGCCATGGATCAGCCACCATGGGTTGAATGCTCTTTCGCCGCTCCATCTTCTGGAGGCCTCTGTAATGGCGATCGTTGGCTGGGCATTTGTTGTTCAAATTTTATGTTCTGCCCCATTCTGGAAACCTTAAGATGTAGGTCACATTTTTGTAGAAGAACCTTTGTAAAAAACAGGTCCGGAAGGTTGTCGAAACGGCTGCACAAGCCTCGAAGGTCAGCTTGGGCCGAAACCAGAAATGTTGTTTTCATCACCATGGATGTTTTGATCACCCTTCCATGCCACGGGTACACTAAGTACCCTTACATGTGCACAAATTTAAGCTACTAATTATCCTCCTAATTATTACATAAAACTAACTAAATTATTACACAAAATTGTCAAAAGGAAAACATGCTTTCCCCTTCATGTTTTGGTGATTTGGGGCCACCTTAATGTGCCACCCTTGAACTCCTCTTCCTTCATCAAGTGTGGTTGGCCCATGAAATGCATCAACCCCACTTGACAACTAGGGCTCACCATGCCCTTCATCTTTGGCTTCTTGATTAAACCTTTATAAACAAGCTTCCTACAAAATCAACAAACTCATTAGAAAATAGTTTGCTTCCGCTTCTAGATGTGCTAATCTGTGGCACATCAACAAGCTTCCTACAAAATCAACAAACTCATTAGAAAATAGTTTGCTTCCGCTTCTAGATGTGCTAATCCGTGGCACATCATCCCCTCCGGGTGAATGAGGATTTGCCCTCAAATCCATGGGCTGTTCCTCTTCATCCTCGTAATCCTCATCATCATCGACATAAGAAGATAGACAACGAATGTGTAAAATGGTTGGAATTCCAAATTTTCCGGGTAACTCAAGCTTGAAGGAATTTTGAGTAACATTCTCCAAAATCTTGAAAGGACCTTCACCTTTAGGATCTATCTTTGAACACCTTTGTTTCGTAAACATCTCCCTCTCTAGGCTAAGCCAAAGAAAATCTCTTACCTTGAACTTTACCTTCTTTCTTCCTCGGTTAGCAATCTCGGTATAAGATTTGGTGTCTCTTTCATAGCTTCACATCCATAGTTATGTGTCATCTTTACTAGCTCGAACTTCTTGGCTCCATTCAGGTCAAGGAAATCAATGTCGTGAACTCTTCTCCCAATGGGGCCAAGTGATCATCCACATCTTAAATGAAGCTTGTAGCAAAAACATACTCCCGGGTTTCATGCCAAAAACTTGAGATAGAAACAAAGAATATCCAAAAATATAATGGTCATACTTGGCCACAACAAATGAATAACTTCCAAAGCTTAAGACCTCATTAAGCTTAACACCATCAATTAAAATGTAATGTTGCATTCCCTTTAACCACCAAAAAAAATTTTGAACCCAAAACTTTCCATAAGTTTCTTCATTCCATTTAAATCCAACTATCGGTTTTGAAAACTCATTGAAATGAAATGAGACAAGCCACAGGTCATCAATAGTAAAGGCATCAACATACATGCTACAATGTTCATTTCTAAGGTGGGGTATATCTAATATTCCTTTAGCACTAAAATAAGGCATCACAAGCTCATTATCTCCAATTGAGGAATCTTGAACCACCAAATTAGCATGATTAACTTCTATAATAAAATTTTCCTTCAAACACTTCAGATCAATACCATTAAAATATCCACGTCCACTGAAACCAATATGATGAAGGTAACTAAGCACTTGGTTAAATAGATCATACCTTTCGGCCACAACCTTGTGCGGTTTGGCCATGTCATCCTCAAGGTCTACTTGGATACAATGGTATTTCATTATAAAATCTTCAAAATCATTTGTCCCTTCCATGCAAGGATGAGATGTTACTGCCAACTCTTCTTTGTTAGGCTCATGAAGATTCTCAAAGATATCATTAGAGTTGTCGGATTCAGGGGAAAAATTATTTTCCTCAAAACCGACAACATCATCCACTTGCTCGGTTTGTACCTCAAAAATTTCTTCCACTTTTTGTTGGAGAGAAGCAGCATAACTTTTATTCAACTTGTGAAGATCTTGACAAAGTTCCAACACAAGGAACTTGAGTTCCTCCAACGATTCATAATAGTCCGATTCAAGGTAATCCGAGTAGTGGCTTTTTGCTGCTCGGTTTGATCTCGAATGTGGTGCAACTAGTGAATACATATTATCAAAATAAAACAACAAAAATACAGAGGCAAAAAGGAAGTTGGAAAGGGATATTTGGCTCTGATACCAAATGACACGCTCCAAGACGCGGAGGTGTCGGGAAGAGAGGACATGGCAACAATCTGCCGAGAGAAAGAAAGGTAGGCAGCAACAGGGGATTGGAGCAAGGAGAACTCCAAAC